>CM046450.1:101061059-101101059 GCA_025506515.1 Flaveria trinervia | reverse complement strand
TGTTACAGTTAACCCAGGCGCTTCATGTTTCGAGAGACTGATTGTCAAGGAACTACATAATGAATTGGCTTCGAGCGAGGATGGTCTCTATCACTAATGCTACTTACAAATTTGTAAAAAAAATCTTCTTTTTTAAGTTTTGGCATTTGATTGCTCATCTAGGTAAATTAGTCGAATCCAGGAGAATTGCAATAGGTTTTCTTAACCCTTTGTATTTTAATTATAGGTTGAATTTTATGAAGACAAGGATAATGCGAGGAAGGATGAAATTGCTGTCCTTGATGGACAAACTCCAAGAGGGACTGATGCAATTAACACATTTTGTGACTGGTTGAAAAATGTAAGTTTTTCAATTCTGATATGATTTCTTTTCATATTAATAGTTAGCCTCTATTGTAATTGTGGATCTATGTTGTTCGTTGATGATGAACCAAAGCTTACAGTCTTGAGAAGTCTAATTTTCTTTTGGTTTCAAAATGTATTTTGTTATTTCATTGATTGTATGATGACTGAAAGAGTCATTTAAGAAACAGTTTCATCAATCATGTTTTGTATGTTGCAGTCCCCCGATGTTTCTCCGTTGAACAAGGTTCAAGTTTAAGATGGTTAGTTTCTTGCTCTACATAAATTGAAGTTTTCTATTAGTTGATATTTGATATCTACAAATTTATATATTAAATAGCATATTTTCTTAAATAGCAATTAACAAACAATATCTGTTTTTATATTGTTTGACTGTCATGGGTTGTCTAAATTGGTGTTGACTTTACCTCTGACCATAATTTGACCATTCATGCATATTTCATCCACTTGATTTTGAAAAAAATAGTGAGTGCTAAAATTGATAAAAATGTATTCAATCTTTGTTGGTAATTTGACTCTTCATACCAGATAGTATGCTTCAATTCCACATTCTATATAGATTTAATTTTGGCAACATGTTTCTTTTAGTATGTAATTTCAATCGTCATTTATTCCCATGGTTATAAATGCATATTCCTTTCACTTTAATTTGAAACTATGATGAGTATTAATATTGATGAAGTGTTATAAAGGTCCAACTTAATTTCATTAAACTGAATAGCATCTTCCGTTTCAAATTCTATATGTGTTTTTTTATGTTTCATTCAATACATAATTTCTATAATCATTTTTTTCATGATTATCTATATCTATCTATAACCTCTAATAAAACAAGGTTTTCTTTGCCACTTGTCATTCTTTTAACCTATGTTTTTGCTACTTATTCTTATTTTAGACATCCACACATCAAATTTCCCTCCAAAAAGATGTTATAGTAATTTAAACACTCATACAAATTTCTTTCTTTTATTAAAAATAATTTTTTATTAATTGTTATGTTTGTCTCTCTTATCTATTTTTTCTAAATCAAACTATTTTTATAAATAGATTTTATGAATGAAATTAAAAATAACATCTTTTAAATTAAAATCTAAATAACAAAAAACTAAAGTTTTGTATAATATGAATTTTTTTAAAACATTAAACATTTTTTAAATAAAGTATTTTAAAATCATGATGCTTGTAAAAAATTATAAAATAATGAAATATTTTAAAGCAGTCTTACTAAAACAACCAGAATAATCACAAATCATATTTTTTTAAAAACAATATTTTTATAAAAAAATTATAAAAAAATATTAAAACGAATGTTTAAAAATAAAACTATTCACATAAGAAAGTTAAAAAATGGTATAATTGTTTTATTTGTTTAACTATTACCTGCATATAATTCTAATTATATTTTACATCAAAATAGTATACTATAGCTATTCATGTTTATTTTACATATATATTTTACATTAAAATTTAATCCGTTTATTTAATGAGTGTTTAGTCTATCTATCTATCTAAAAAAAAAACTAAAATAAGCGTGAAACTATTGTAGATCTCATTATACTCATTTTCTCATTTCTTTATATTATTAATAATAATATTTAATACTGATAATATTACTAATGCCATTTTTAAATTAAAATACATATAATTCAATAAATTAAAAATCTATATTTTTTTATTAAAAACACACTTTTTAAAAACAAAAATTTTATAGAATACAGAATAAAACGAAATTTAAAAAAAAAATCATTTTTCTTAAAACAATATATTTAAAAATCACAACTTTTTTTTATAAAATAAAAGCTTAAAAAATATGTTATTTTTTATTTATTTAAAGTAACTATTTATATGTACTTATAATCATATTTTTATTAATAAATATTTTATTAGTTCAATTCGTGTATTACACGGAGATTAACGTAGTCAAAGTTGCATTTTTATATTTGTTGTGTTAGGCATTAATCGGTAGTTGCTATTTTATATATGTTTGTTAATTTATTGTCATCTTTACCTGGAATTGTCTACCATGTGGAATGGGTAGAAAACATATCTGACCCCATCTATTTATCTTTGATCAAATTGATGTTATTTAGTTTTCTGTTTAACTATGTTTATTTAATTGGTTCTAACTACTACAGTTGAGTTTTGAAATGGGATTGATGCAATTAAACATGGTTATGTATTAATGTTCGTTCATTATAAGTGAACAGTTATGACAATGTTCATGGTATTGCATAGCAAGTTAATCAATTGAGTTTTTAAAAGTAGTTTTTTCATAAAAGCAGTTGTAATAAACTTTCAAATGTAATATCAAAGCTCTTTTGTAACACAGTATTACGGTAAATAAGTTAACCCGCATATTATCACTGCGTAGAACTCCAACAACAAAACTAAATCCTGGGATAGAACTAGTTAATAACAAAATAATGACAATTATATTTAACTTTTTATTAATCGTGAGGGACTACATTTTTATATTTCATCCTAACTAGTGAGATCATATATTAGTCTCAAAGTATGTAACAAGTTTTTTGGTTCATAACATTAACATTAAATGTTAACAAATATTAAGTTAATATCAGAATATTATTATGCATGTGTTTGAAAAAGAAGCTTAAATGCAAATTAAAACCTCTTTGTACACTTAGTTTAGAGTTCTTAAGTTCAAGTTTCGTTTTAAAAAAACAAAAAGAAAACTTAGGTCACCTCTTCATCCACTAATAGCAGAATCAGAGAAGATGGTTTGTGTGACATTTTGGGTTCTTGCTTTTAGTTTGAACTTGTCTTTTTTATTAAGAAAAGTAAAAAGATTATTTCATATAAAAATCATAATTTACAAAAGCAGTTAGTATTAATATCAAATAGGTTAGAACATGGTAAAACATTAATCTAGATTAAGGTTACCTTTTAATCATTAAGAGATTAAAACTGTTTAAAGATAGACTTTTAACAGGCTATCAATCAGCCCCTAACTTAGACTAAAATCACTATTTTAAAAAATAAATTAAAATCAAATTCATCCTAATTACCCCTAAAATTTTAAAAGACAAAAATTAATTCGAAATTACATAAATTGTCACCGTGGTTTGATCAAATAGCATATTTGATCCTTAAGATTTTAAGATTACAAAGTTAATACAAATTGTTGTGTGTTGATTGCAAGTTTAGTTCCTAGCATTAAATCCATTAGTTTTTAAGGTTAAATCAAGAGTAATTATGCCTTTTTAAATTCTTTAACTATTTACAAGAAAATATATACATACTGGAGCAATCGGATGAAACAAGGGATGCTTGTGAGATCGCTCAAATCAAGACAAAAGAAGGAAGTTTACCTTCTTCATCATTCATCGTTCAACCATCTTCATTCATTCTTCCATGGTGGACGGATCATAACCCCCAATCATGATTACTCCTACAATATTCATGTGATTTTAAACTCACGATGCCCAATTACAGGGTGTGTTGAACCACCAATGTGTCGTAGGAGCTTTAAAATCATCCTTAAAGAAACTTGAAGTTGAAATTAAACAACTAAAATCTCGAAATGTAGCATGGGTCTCGTGTTTGTACTGTAATTTTGGTTTGTTTCTTCTATTTTGTAACGTAATTGTGGTTCTTAAAAAGTGTATTCGGAGTTTGTTTAGGTGTCAATTGTTGTGGAGTTTGTTTCTCTTATTTATTTATGTCTTTTATGTAGTTTAATGTTAATGTGAAACACTTGGATTAGTATATAAAAGTGAGTATATGAATCATGACGATATGCAACTGGAACTCATAGATGTGTACATACCTATCTTTGATCTTTAAAAACTTTTTCAGAAAAAACAAAGAATCCAAAAAGATTGCATCTTTTGTAATGATAGTAATAATTTACAAAATAATGTTTACAACAGATTGAATCAAGTTATGTATACCCACTTTGACCCATTCGAGTCATTTACGTCACTCTGAATATTGCAGCAGCCTAGTTTGACCCATTTGAGTTATTTACTACAGTTTGCTTTTAAGTGGAAATGGGGTTGGTTCGTTCGATTAAAAGCCTATTATTTACAAAAGAAAACACACTAGTTTGACCCATTCATGCCCATTTGAAAACAGTATGACATAGATATATGATTCTGCACAATTGTAGTTTGAGATGTGAATCGCCACTAATTACAGTAACCCAAATACAGAGGACACTCAAATACAGTGGAAATGGAGCCAGGCCGGTCATGCATTTTAACCCGTTACCCTTTTTTTTAACAGTTTTTGGAGGCTGCATTGTTTGTTAACCCACATGACAAATAAAAAGATTTATAAATAGAGATTTCTTAAAGATCGCACACTGCATGCCCACTAAATTTTGGGAAATACAATATGGGAGATGTTGTCAGCTAGCTTATAATCACCACCCCGAAACTCACTAACCTAATATAAAACACTGCTAATTCTTTTGTTTTTCACAATTAGATGATTTTTTAAAGATGACACACTGCCCGCTAAATTTTGAGAAATAAAATATGGGAACTGTTGTCAGCTAGCTTGTAATCACCATCCCCGAAACTCAGTAATCTAATATAAAACAGTGCTAATTAATCCTTTTGTTTCTCTTCACGCTTCGTATCACAATCTTATCATCCCAGATCTTGAAGCAGATCCATCGCAAGTTGAGGTATGTATTATCAGTTTAAATACAATTAAGCTTCTAGCTGCTGCACATTCACTTCATGCTTGTTTCTTTGTTGGTAATTTGGTCTTTGTTTTCCAAGCAAATCCCAGATCCATGAATTAAATTATTTGAGTACATTTGTATAAGAAGAATATAATTTAACAAGACTGGACATATATAATAGATCTTTATTAATCTCATTGAGTTTTTGGTAATAATACACGTTGATCTATTACAGAAAACAGTCAAACACTTGAAATCTGCTTGAACATTAAACACTTAGATCCATCTGTTAAGAAATAATGGAGGGTGTTTTATATGAAATCAACTCCTTGATATATTAACATATTTTGGTGATATCAGGAAAATGGAGCAGATGATATTTGAGCAAGTCGTTGGTCCTGTTATGAGGTTTTTGACTGGTACTATCACAAAACAGCTAGGATACGCCACTTGCTCCACAAAATATGTCAACAACATGAGAAGCAAATTGAAGGTTTTGGAGGATACAAGCGCTGATGTCCAAAACCACATGGACACAAACAAGATAAATAATAAAGAGGTACCTGCTGGTGTACCTGATTGGCTGAATGATGTTGACACTGTCAAGAAAAATGTTGAAAGCTTTTCAAGTGAAGGTATCGGATGCTTGAACATGAAAATGAGGTATAGAGCTGGAAGAAATGCTTTTAAGGCTACTGAAACGATCCAAGAACTTCTTACAAAAAGTTCTGGGTTTACTTGGACCGATGCCGCAATACCTACAGGAAGAGTCGATCCCCAACCTGCGTCCTCCACTACTTGTACACCATCATCATCTTCATCAGGTGGGGATGGGTTCAAGTCAAGAGACAAGCCATTCAACGATGCATTGAAGTTCCTTCAACAAGACAACAAGAGTCAAGTGATAGCCTTGTGTGGTATGGGAGGCGTAGGCAAAACCACCATGATGGAACAACTCAAGACAGCTGTTGCAAACGACCAGAAGATGTTTGATTGGATTGTGAAGGTAGTTCTTGGGAGAAATTTCAACATGCTTTCTGTTCAGAATGATATAGCATTACAACTAGGTGGACAAAGTCTACGTGAAGAAACTATATCAGCAAGGGCAGATAGTCTTTGTGGAAAATTCAAAGAAATGTTAAAAGACAGTAAAAAAGGGTTCTAGTCATATTAGATGATGTGTGGGAGAAGGTTGAACTCAAAAGTATTGGACTAACAAGTCCATTGCCAAATGGTGTGAAGTTGTTGTTGACATCACGGGATTCTAATATTTGCAAACAAATTGCAGCAAGTTCAGTTCTTCAAGAAGTTAGAGTCAATGTCTTGGAGGAGGCAGAAGCACAGAATTTCTTTGCTCAGCTTACAGGAGTTTCAGAACAAGGAGATCATGACAAGTATCTAATTGGATGTGGTATTGTCAAAAAATGTGGTCTTTTGCCACTTGCTATCAAACTCATTGCCGCAACCCTCAAGTATCAAGAAGATTATGTGTGGAGAGATACACAGAGGCATTTGAAGAATAATGATTTTGATGATGATGTTCAAGAAATTATCAGGATCAGCTACGAGCATATTATAAAAAAAGATAAGGAATGCGAAGAGATTTTTCTACATTGTGGCTTGTTTCCCGAGGATTATGATATTCCAATACAGGATCTCACAAGACACGCATGGGGCCTAAAGTTGTTAAAAAATGTTTCCACTTTGAGTGAGGCAAGAGACAGGACAAACACATGTGTGCGCAAGCTCATAAATGCAAATTTGTTGATCGAAAGTGATCTATACGGGCATGTTAAAATGCATGATCTTGTGCTTGCTTTTGTGTTAGGTAGAGTTTCCCAAGTTGATCATGCATGGACCATAAACCATGGTGATGTATCTAAGTGGGGTATTGATGAAACGAGCGAGTCTTGCAAAAGAATTTCATTAACATGCATGGGTATGTATGAGTTTCCTAGAGCCTTCATGTATCCTAACCTCTCGATGTTACAACTTATGCGTACTGATACTTTGCTTAAGTTTTCGGAAGACTTTTATAAGAATCTGGAAAACCTCAATGTCATAGCATACTACGGATTATCGTATCCTTTGCTTCCAACATCACTTGAAAACCTTACAACGCTTTGTTTCAATCAATGCAAATTGACATCTATTTGCTCTTCTGTTGGAGATCTTGTGAACCTGGAAGTCCTCAGCTTTTCTTATTGTGGCATCAGCAAGTTGCCATCTACAATAGGGAATCTGAGAAAGCTAAAAGTACTTGATTTGACTGGATGTGAGGGCCTTGAAATTGACGACGGCGTCTTTAAAAACTTGGAAAATCTTGAAGAGCTTTATATGAGAGTTTCGGGTTGGAAAGCCATTAAGTTGACGCAAACCAATTTTGAAGATTTAAAGATGCTTTCAAGCAGACTTAGTGTACTAGAGATCGAGTTCATTGAGGAGGTAGCTGAGCTGAAAGATATGTGCTTTAAGAAACTTGATAAGTTCAAGATATCTATAGGTTGTCAGTATACATATTATGGCATGAATGCATTGGAGCTTGTGACAGACAGTAGCAGCGCCCTTGCTGATTGCAAAATTAGTGAGTTGTTCAAGAAAACAGAGAAACTTATTTTGGAGGTGAAGGATATGATTGGTGTTGAAGATATTGGTCCAGTCTACTCTTATGGTCAACGCTCATTCTGCAATTTAAAATACTTTAATGTTTCTAAATGTGTTAACTTGAAATGCCTCTTCCCGGTTCATGTGGCAAGAGGTTTGGGGAGACTTGAGGGGTTTAAAATCTCATCATGCTCTGTTTTGGAAGCGGTGGTACACAAGGAGATTGATTCCTGTGTAGAAGAGGTGATTCAATTTGAGAAGCTGAAGGAACTCCGTTTAGGAGACCTACCAAAGCTGGTAAGTGTGTTCCCTGTAGAGAATGTGGTTGAGCTGCCGCAACTGGTTCAATTGGAAGTTCACGGGCTTCCCAACTTCACAAGCATTTATCCTGACAAGAAGCATACTAGTTGTGCTGCACTCTTCAATAGTCAGGTATTCATTGCACATAGTGAGTTTCTAAGTGGTTTACTAGCAGGTTGAAATTTCAAAGTTAGACAAGTTGAATATATATATGTTTAATTAATTTGCTCCCAGCTGGTATCAATAGAGCTATTTTGCAGGTTAGAATTCCAGAGCTGAAGCACCTGTATATCAGCTCTATGGAGAATTTGAAACAAATATGGTCGATTAGTGGTGAGGAAAAAGTGATATTCAACATAGACATGGAATCATGTGTTGGTGATGAAGTTAGCAGCAGGTTGCACACAAGTGTTCAAGTGTCAGATCATTCCCTAGAAGGTGTATCAACTACAAATAATCGACAACCACCACTACTACCCAATCTTCAAAAATTATATTTAGATGTAATGTCGAGCATGAGTCATGTGTGGAAGTGCAACAATTGGAGTAAATTCATACTTTGTCAAAATCAATCCTCATTCCACAACCTTACAACCATAAAAATGAGGTTTTGTAAAAGGATTAAGTACTTGTTTTCACCACTCATGGCAAAACTTCTTTCCAACCTAAAAGAAATTGAAATAATAAATTGTGATGGTATGGAAGAAGTAGTTTCAAACAGAGATGATGATGACGACGATGATGGTAATGAAGAAATGACTACATATACGACCGCTCTTTTATTCCCTCGTCTTTCTTCTCTATATTTATATGAGTTGGAAAACCTAAAGCGCATCGGTGGTGGCGGTGGCGGTGGTGATCAATATAAGGTATGTATTTTTAAGTGTTTTCCTAATATCCAATATATGTTAATCAATTATGATATTCATTTGAATTAATGTTTTTTCCCGCGCTATACGCGCGAAAGTTTGGTTCCTTTCTCTTGTTTTATGTGACGTAATTTTGTACATTATCGGCTCGGTATATCGAAATCCAAAAAACAAATACTGATACCGATTTTGATAATACTTATACTGACTTTCTCACCTTTAATCTTTAAATAACAAATTATTCACTAAATTCCATCAATTAACGTGTCTACTCACGTACAAACTTACAGAGGACATTGTAGCTTATCTTTAGGTATTGATTTTTGTGTATATGTTACAACAATCTCAAATGGTATACCCATGCTACAAACCAAAATATTTTTTTACCAAACAAAAAAAATATAAACACACAAAGTAAACCTTCATCTTCTACCTCTTTCACTTTACTTCACTACACACACACTCACACTCTCTCTCTACAATCCCACCACACCTCTCTCTCTAACATCCACCCATCACTCCACCATCACCACCCATCGTTGCCGCCAAATACCACCACCACATCGTCGCCGCCTCCATCAGATCTCCAGTCCAAACCCTCGAAGCTATAGGAAGTGAGAAACAACATGAGGAACCTCAAGATCAGCCCGTTGGTACCCTGGTTCGGGTTCAGGTATATCGGAGTCTTCTTGGAGACCTGTTAAACAAGATTCTCTCGCCGGGAGTTCTTAACCTCCCGTCGCTGGTTATAAGTCCGATGGCTTGCGCCATTGGCATGGGCACTATTGGGGCGCATGACCCTACACTTAGTCGTCCGGCTAACATTTCTAGGCGCATGAGCCACTGTTCAGGCGCATGGGCTGTACTTAAACATTTCTAAGGTAATCTTAGGCGCATGGGCTACTGTTTAGGCGCATGGATTACACTTAAATATTTCTAAGGCATTTTCAGGCGTATGAACCTTCTGCATATCATGTTCCTAGTATGTTTTCAACCCAAATCATCAACCCATCTGTTCTAAGTTTAACATAGCTATTCTAAACATGAGTAACTTATAAGCATTCAAGAACCCACATTCAACATGCACATTACATACGGGTAAACATACATAAGCGTTGAAAATCATTTTAATACATTTTTAGCCCCAAAGATAGTTTAAAACAAGTAAAAACCGGGTCTAGAACTCACCAGATGCAACTTGGGTGTTTCTTCCTTTCTAACCCGCTTGCTATGAGTTCAAGCACCTAAAAACAACACCACACACACCCGAGCACAAACAAAAGCACATAAGCACATAAGCATGTAACCGGGATAAAACCCGTCATAAACATGTAAAAACCACGAATCTTACATTGAATTCGTTCATTTCTTCTCCTTCTTCTGCAAACCGAGAGTTTCTACTCTCCTCTTGTCTTTCTCTCTCTAAAGCCGAAGAAGATGTTGATGTGAAGTGAGGGTGGGTGGCCATGCCCACCTTTACACCAACTTTTTCAAAGTTTTGTCCTTTTGGACACCTTTGGTCCCTCCACTTGGACCTTATAGCTTTTCTTTCTCTCATTCTTTATATCTTGTCTTTTATACATTAAAAAAATAACCAGGTGTTACAAAAGTCAAGGAGCTCTTTTCCGCCGTCATTCCTCAAACCAAACCCAAAGCCTCCATGAACCGACGGGAATTGATCATTACCCTTACCGATATGCCCATTAAAATCACCTCCTATGCATATTTTCTCTTCTCTAGGTATGTCCCCCATAACATGATCTAAAGTCTCTCAGAACTTATTTCTTTCAGTTTCCCCTAATCCAACTTGTGGTGCATACGCACTAACTACTGCCACTACCTCATCCCCTATTACTATTCTTAACAGCATAAGTCTATCATCGTATCTTCTCACCTCCACTACATTATCATGAAGTTCTTTAGCAACTAGAAAACCTACTCCATTTTTTGTATCATCTGACCCTGAATAGCACAGTTTATAACCATTGCACTCTTTTGCTCTCCCACCCCGCCATCTAGTCTCCTGAAGGCATGCTATTTGCACCCTACGTCTATTCAGCACATCAATTAACTCTAATAACTTACTAGTAAGGGTGCCTACATTCCACGATGCCACTCACAGTCTATAACCATTTCTCTCTAAAGAAGCACCTTTCCTCCCCGAACATGATCTCAGAGCATTGTAATGACTCCTGTTATCTATTGTACCTCACTAACCCTTCATGACCAAAAACCAGCACAAAAACATGAAATAAGCACTAAACACGAAACACACCTTAAAAAAAGCAAACAACACTAGAAATGTACAGACAAATGCAACAATAGGTGCATAGACAACTGAGGACGCGGTAATATAACAAATAACGAGAAAGCAACAATCTAAAATCGGAATTGAGAAATGAAAGCCGGGGATGGAATGATCTTACCAAATGATAACCCTGCAGGTTGGCGTTGGGTGGCAGGGGTGGGTGGGTAGGGTGGGGGAGGCTCCGGTGATGGTGCGGATTGGAGCAGGTGTCTCTGGTGTGATGTTGTGGGTTTGGTGACGGGGTGGTCAGGTGGTGCGGGTCGGAGCAGGTGTCTCAACATGAACTGAGAATTAAGATTGAATGTAGCAAAATGCAGTAGTCTTGATTGTTTTGATGATTTAGGCTACATCACCATGAATCAGAAAACCCTAACCTCTTACGCTCAATCCTTTTGCAACTCGATTCTTGTTCTGAGTGACTCTGTAATTGAACTAAGGATCCAATTTATGAATAACACTTTTATAATCAGTAATCGAGAAATGACGGGACGGATTGAGAACGCAAATACTCTGATCAGCAGGAGAATGAAGAAGATGATTGCGTTTGCTTGTTGAGGGTTTCTACGGTAACGGTGGTCGAAATCCTCTGACGCCGATGGTCTTGTGAGAGTTCGAGAGACTTGGAGTCAAATAACAGAGAAACGACTGAGAACACAAGTACTCCGATGACGATCTTTAGATGAGTAGATCTACAACAGAATCGATCAACAACATAATAAAGAACACTAAATCAATGACGTTTCAGTAGTACTCGTCGGCACCACAATATTAAATCATCAGAATTAGATAATTAGCTAAAATTATTTAAAAATGATATGAGTAATATTATTAGTATTCAATATTATTATTAAAAATAGAAAGAAATAAGAATATTAGTATGATAATACTTATAATTATGTCACGTCTTATTATTATTATTTTTATTATAGATAAATAGACTAGAAACCTATTATTAAACATATTATAGTGAGCAATAGACATGAATAGTTATAGTACGATATTTCAATATAAGATAAGATTAAAATTATATATACGTAATAGTTTAAGAAATAAAACAATTATATTAATTTTTAACTTGCTTATCTAATTAGTTTTATTTTTAATCATTCGTTTTTAAGATTTTTTTCTTATAATATTTTTTATTAAAAACTATGGTTTGTAATTATTTTGATTGTTTTAATAAGACTGTTTTTAAAAAGTTCACCTTTTTATAATTTTTGTTAAAAAGGACCGGTTTAAAATATTTTATTTTAAAAATATTTTTTTTCTTTAGAAAATTTCATACATATAATTATTTTGTTTTTTGTTGTTATTATTTTAATAAAAAGATATGATTTTTCATTTTTATAAATAAAATCTATCTTTAAAAAGATAGTTTGATTTTACAAAATTTAGATGAAAGAAAGAAATATAACAATTAATAAAATTGAGTTTTAGTAAGAGAGAAAAATTAGTTTGAATGTATAAATTACTATTATAACTTTTTGGAGGAAAATCAATGTGATGATGTCTAGAAGAAAGATAAGTGACAAAAAGATAGATGAAACGTAGAACAAGTGACAAAAAGATCTTGTTTTATTAAATACAATAGATTGATTATTTTACGTCACAATACTCGTGATCGTTTTCTAGTACTTGATCTTGTTTTATTAAATACAATAGATTGATTATTTTACGTCACAATACTCGTGATCGTTTTCTAGTTGTTATATACAAATAATGTCCATTAAGTAAACTATCTTCCATCCCATTTTGCCTTTATTTATAAAAAAATGAATTTTGAATGCCAACTTATCATTTTATATCATTGTAACCTATTAAATTATCTTTTATTATGTTTTTTCTATCAAACTTATTTGTTTTGTTAATATAATCTTCAACAAATGTCAAATAACAATTTAATATCCGAACTATTTTGATAAAATTATATTTTTAATATTTCAAGAACATAAATTAAAATATGGAATTGCATATTTTTAAAGGGCAATCCAAAAAAAATTGTGCCAACTTATCATCAAAATTAGGCATGTAAACGTGAAGTGAACGTTCACTACGTCATTCGTGAACCATTCGATGATAAGCTAACTTATGTTATGAACGAACAAGATTAGCTAACTTAGTTAAACCGACAAACATGACATCTGTGTTGTTTTTTCATTTATGCCCGTCAACATTCAATTATGTTGTTTAAGGTTGTTCACTCATATATTCGTATTAATCACATACAATTTAATTCTTTTTATAAAAACAAAATATCACCCATCGGGGAAATGATCAAATGAAAAGAACAATGTTAGAAGAAATTGTGAAAAACCACATCTTGCCAATCAAATAGTTTATATAATAACTATTTTTGAGATGTATAAAGTGCGTTTGAGTAACATCATTTTTTAGGTTATTATTTTAATTTAAATCTCAAGGGATGGAGATGATGTGAAACAAGTTACATATATGTAAACTTGTATGAGATATAGGTAACCCATAATTATACACATGTAACTTGTAGTTAAATGTACGTAACTTCTGGTTTTTAGAGCTTTTAGTTATAACTATGGTTTTCAAGGATCCCTCCCCTATAAGTTAATGGATCTACTTTTATTTTTTAGGTTGGACAGATTGATGTTTATATTTATGTTTACTTTTAATTTAGTTATTTCAATAATGTTCATCTATTTATGTTTAGTTATGTGCTTTTGTTTATGTACGTAAATTGATAATGTTAACCAACGAAAATGAACATCTTTATTTACCTAACTGATTACATGAATAAAAAAACTCTGTTAGTTTAACTGTCTATATTCAATCGTGTTCGGTTAAAGTTAAACAAATCAACATGAAAATGTGATGTTCGACTTTGTTTGGTTCCTTTACAGGTTTGATCAAAATTATATTTTATATAATAGTTTAATTAAAATTCCATATTTAGGGGGTGTTTGGTTGTACTAATCATATCATTTTGTTTCACATGTATTGAATTTTTGTGTTAAAGTTACATGTAATACTTTGGCAATCATATCAACTTATTAATACTAGGCTTTATTCATACAGATTGTTTCTTGGTCCTTATGCCAATACCCTACAATCATACATATAAAGGGTTGTAATGGATTATTAAGTGTGATTCCATCTTATGTGGTAGGAAAAATGCAAAAGCTTGAAAAGTTGATTATAGGCAGATGTGAATCTGTGATAGAGGTATTTGAAACCCAAGGGATAAACAACAACAATGGTGGTAGTAGTACTAACATCAATGAAGGTGATGGCGGTATAGAACCTACATCTACAAAAATGATAATTTCAAAGCTTGAAAAACTTAATGTGCCCGGACTATCCAACCTCAAGACATTGGAAATCACACATTGCGACCTTTTGCAACATATCTTCACATTTTGTACACTAGAAAGCCTCATAAAACTCGAAAAGTTAAAGGTACATGAATGCAAGGCAATGGAAGTAATTGTGAAGGAAGAAAATGAAGAACAAACAATGACATCAAAGTTTGTGATGTTTCCTCATCTTAAGTCCCTTGATTTATTTAGGCTACCTAACTTGAAGGGTTTTTTCTTAGGGATGAATGATTTTCATTGGCCTTTACTAGAAAAGGTTATGATCGGTGAATGCCCAAAAATGACCATGTTTACAACTCGTCACTCAAGAGCTCCAGAGCTTAAGTACATACATACAAGCTTAGGTAAACACAGTCTTGAATGTGGCCTTAACTTTCATGTGAAGACAGACTTGCAACAGGTATGTTTCTAACTTATTCACAACATAGATAAACAAACATCACCTCTATCCCACATATAGTAATTATTATTTGTAGGTTCTGAAGGGGTATGACGAGGGGAAGTCTTTCATCTTTCTTAAGGAAAAGACATGCCCCTTCTATTGAGACCCTCGGCTCCAAACAAGTTTGAACATAAATATGACACAATATATAACTAGTATACAATAGGGTAGCCCACAGCTATAACATGCTGTAAAATGGTCGTCATAATGTAGCATACACAAATCAGGCATATTCTAAGCTAGCGTAGAATATGATAACATACAAAAATACAACAAACACTAAGTCTAGGCAGGCCAAATATGGGAAGAAGACAATCCTAGACTAAGCTAAGTGAAAAAAGATTTTAGACGCAAGCTAAGCAAAGTGAAGCTAAAGATCATAAAACTATAAAAATCCATCCACGCTAAATGTATATGAAGGCACACAAGGGTGTAAACACACCTTCGTAGCAAGAATGCTAAACCACCTTGACTATAGAAAGTCCATAACCTTAATTATATGCCTCCACAAACTCCTATCCTCGATTGTCCGTGGAAAGGTGTAAATCTATCGGTCCATGTCTAATCCTTTCATCCGAAATCAAGTTCGATCTTCTGATGCTCCTCATTTCCTCTATGAGGAGTTTTCTACTGTGTGTTGTCTGTCTCCTGTACTCGTGGCAAGATAATCTCAATCTCCCATGTCTAATTTTTTTTTGGATACATGCCCACTAACCTGTCTCGGGAAACCTCATTCCTTATCATGTCCATCCATGTGTGCCCACACATACATAAGCATTCGCGTCTCTTCCACCTCAAGTTGTCACGCATGTCACTTCTTGATGAGCCCAGTAATCAATTCCATATAGCATAACTAGTCAAACTGCAACTCTATAAAATTTTACCGTTAAACTTGTTAGAAACCTCTAATTGCATGGTACTTTTAATGCTGCTCTCTATCTTCTATGGACTACATGTCTACATCACTATCTAACTCTCCATTCCACTAAACAAAAAATACCTAAATACTTAAACTTAGTTATTTTCAGCACAACTAGTTCTTGGATAATAAATTAGGTGTCATTCTCATCATTAGCACCACTACCATTACAAGCAAGATACTTTATTTTAGAGTGACTTATCCTTAAACTTTTATGCTCGTAGTGTTAGTCTCCACTTTTTTTAGCTTATACAAATTTTAGCTTCGTACGTATATAGCTTAATTTGTTAGCTTAAAAACACTATTAGACCACTCATAATTTTATTTATAGACTAATATGATATGTACTTGATGTTGAAAGTAGTGGTCAAAATGCTAGTTAAATATTAGTTAACATTAGTAAAGTTATATTTCGTATATATAGAAGAATAGAGAGATGTAGTAGTAGTTTTAAAGAAATAACAAACTCTCTCTTCCTTCTCCTAATTTCTAACTGAAATAACTACTTTTCAAGAATTTCTTCTTCATCTTAACTGAATATAAGGGTTCTGCTAATGTTGTTGAAATGACGTGACCTCATAACCTTCTTAAATTACAATTTCCTCTCACTTGAGAAATAATGGTTTTTGAATTATCTGTGAATGTTGGTCACAAGGTTATTTTAAATCACAAAATTAGTTGCACACAAGAAGACTTGGTACATTCACTTAGTGGCTGAGCATGTGGGTTTTCTTGTATGGCCCCTTTAATTTGCAAGCTATATGTCGAAAAACACTGACGTTGGTGTTTGATGAAAAAATGGGAGTAAATTATACTGATGGTCATGTATTATGTTATTTGTGTAAGGCTCCGTTCCCGGGACGTTTACAGCTGGCCAATCATCGTACATGAAACATATCATTTACATTAACTTGATAAAAACATTGCAGCGAAAACATTTAAACACCCATTTCATTGCATTATAAAAGCTTTTGCATAATAATACATTGTTATCAAATTACAGAATGCGTGTTGCGTTACAACACAAAAGCATTAAAAATAGATGTCATCCAAAACGAGCCAAGTAGCCATCTCGTGCCATCCTCAACAACTTTTACCTGCCAACTGGAAACACATAAAAGTCAGCGTTGCTGAGTGAGTTCTAGTTTTATAAAATGAGATACTTTTACTTCCGATTCAAACTTTCTTTACATTCTTACGCGATCAAGCATCATACGTACACATAGGTAATATCATTATTATCTTCATACGTCGTCGTTATCATTCGTTATCCTCCTTACCGTTCATTACGTACATTCATCGTTACTTCTTTACATTTCATACCAAAACCATGAACTTTACCCCACCGACATGCATAAAGCGGGTACTGGGCCGAGGTCTATCATAGACCCCCATTCATTGCGCCCGGTGGCCTGACCACAGTACTAGGGTAAATTCAGGTATACTATTGTCTTGTGCTATACCCTATCCGTCACACATAAAGCGGGTACTGGGCCGAGGTCTATCATAGACCCCCATTCATTGCGCTTGGTGGCCTAACCACAGTACCTAGGGGTAAGCGACAAAGGTTCTATACAAATGGTCGGTCATAAATACGAACCCCGGTGTGCATCCTTCTGGGGTAGCTAGCCCACACACCGTTAAACTAACACCCTTCATTGGGCGTGAATCAACATACAAGGCTTGCAAGACTTTCTTTACATTCTCTCTCATTAATGCATGCATTCTATCATTATGCTCCTCTTTTCTTTATCTTTCACTTTACGTTACGTAATACTTTTCATTTCATTCATTAACATTCAACGTAAAGCCACGAGAAAATAATTATACATATAAGGAACATCAACATACACATACAACATTACCATACAGGGCATCATCATACATACATAGTATACATCATACATACCATCATGCAAAAGCATCAATCATACATCATATCATCATCATACAATGCCCATCACATCATCTATGACCTCAAAAAGTCAACTTACTATGCCCCGGAATCCTCCCAAGTCAAAGCCTATATAACAGTTTTCCCCCGGAAATCAGAAAATATTCTAAGTGTTCATCCGTATTTCTTTATGTTCATCCGCATTTCTTTCATGTTAATCCACATTTGTCCTTTACTCATCCGCATTTATCCTTTACTCATCCGCATGGACTTTTACTCATCCGCATGGACTTTTACTCATCCGCATGGACTTTTACTCATCCGCATTTGTCCTTTACTCATTCGCGTGGATTTTTACTCATCCGCATTTGTCCTTTATTCATCCGCATAGACTTTTACTCATCCGCATTTGGAACACTTAAGCAGTTATTCTAAAACTTAGGCGTATGAGCTACTGTTTGGGCTCATGAGCAGCCTCATTCGCACTTAAACATCAGATTCAGTCCCCAAACACTATCTATCATGTTCTAAGCTTAAATCATACATTCTAAGCCTAAGAAACACAACCATAACATCATCAAACATGAACATAGTCCAAAATCAAACCCCACCCGCAACATACACACATTCATACATACGGTATGAAACCCAGTTTTATAAAAACGTACATTCATGCATTTCCAGCCCTAAAACAATTAAAACAAGTAAAAAGAGGGGTTCTAGAACTCACCTTAGCAGCCTCTTCGGGTAAGACTTCCTCCAAACCTGTTTGCTACAAGTTCACACCTAGAAACCCATCAAAACACACACCCAAACACACACAAACACACATAAGCACACAACCGAGGATGAAACCAGTTAAGAACATCTTAAACACATGAATTCTTTTCGATCTTTCCAGCTCTTGTTCTTCAAAATCTGAGAGTTTTCATCTCCTTGTTACTCTCTCTCTAAAATCCGAATGAAAAAAGGTGTGTAGGAGGTGATGGGCGGTCGTCATCTTTTACATCCACTTTTTCAAACATTTTATCCTTTTGACACTTTTAACCCCTCAACTTGAGTTAAATAGCTTTTCTTTCTTTTTCTTCACTTTATTCTTTTGTTTGAGCCTTCTAAAAATAACCGGTGTTACAATTTGTGATTTTGTCCTCAGGTTTGGAAAACTACAAGTTTAGTCTCAAAGTATAGATAAACATAACAGGTTGTGGTCCATGAGTTGAAAGGGGTTTAACTATGCTTTTAAATATTTTTAAAGGATCAAAATATCTAACCTAAAAAAGATCACACCACCACCCACCATGAAACCATCGCCACCACCACACCTACTTGCAATCACCACTCTGACGACCCTTCTTAACCCACAATCGTCACCACCTTCGAATAGATCTACAACCACCACACCAACACAAGAACATATCGATCTCCTTGCTATCTTTACCCTTTTCCTTGATCTTATCCTACTAAACATTATCACTATCATCTGTTTTCTCTCTTCCTGGCCGACCACCATCAATATCATTACGCACATTCTAAGCTACCATCACAATCTCGGGTCAGCAACCATTGCCCTCTCCGGTCGCAAGAAAACGTAATCGAACATAGAGCAAGGTATGACTACGATGGAAAAAGATGAGGATGAGCTGGTGGTGGCCAACGGTGACGCACCATCATGCGGTGGTGGCGGGTAGATATGATAATGATGGTTTGGTGTTGGGTGTGTAGTGGAGCAACCAAACTGTAGCTGGCAAAAAACCTTGTTAGCTCAAGAGAGGTTGTGGCTAGTAATCAAAGATGGAGAGAAAGGGGTAAAGGGAGGGTACTCTAGTATTTTTACTTTTATTTTTTTATTAAGGGTATTTTGGTCATTTTAGATGACTTAAATGAAAAAGGAATCTTCCATCCATGTCAGGGACCAAATATGTTACGTTTATGCATACTTTTGGATTGACATTGTAGTTTTTCAACTCTTGGGAACATAACCGCAAATTAAACATAGCACATGGACTATCCGTGTAATTTTCTAAAAAAAATATTTTTTAAAATAGAGGTTGTATATAATTACCCTTTGTCAATCTAATACAATCCAATCCAATCCAGTTCACTCCTATCTAGGGGTGTTTAAAAATATCCGAATACGAGAATCCGATCCGAAAATCCGAAAATTAGAATCCGAACTATCCGAATTTGAACAGATAATGATTTTCAAAAGTTTTGGATGTTCGGATATCTGATTACCTGTAAACTACAAAATATTTTTTTATTTTTAAATTTTAGACATATCTTTATATTAGATTGAGATATTTAGTGTGTATTGGGACTTTTATGATATGAGTTGTTTTTTATATTATTTTTATAATAGCATGTCTAATTATTTAAAAAAACTAAAAAATTAAAAAAATAGAAAATGAGTTTCAAATATCCGAATCACCATCTGTATCGCTATCCGTATCCGAAATTTCAAATATCCGAATTTTCAGATACAAATACGAATAGTGATATCTACTATCTAAAATATTCATATATCCGAAATTCGAATATCTAAAATTTCAGATATTTGAATCTGAACACCCATACTCCCATCTAGAGGTGTACAAACCGGGTCTTTTTCCAAACCGGTTTGGGGTCCAAACCGAAACCGGTTAGATCAACACGGGTCAAAACCGGTTAGATCAACACGGGTCAAAACCGGTTTGACCCCAAACTCGTTCGGGTTATAAATCGGTTTGTACATAAAAAATCCCAAAAATGTTATACCTGGGTCGGTTTGGAAACTAGTTCGGGCCCAAACCGATTCGGTTTCTTTTTTTTACATCTTAGGCGCATGAGCACTGTTCAGGCGCATTCAGGCGTTTCTATCTAAGCCATGCGCTTGAACAGTGTCCAAGCGCCTGGACAATGCTCATGCGCTGGGCAAAGCTTATGCGCCTAAGCTTCATGTGTCTCATAGTGCTCATGCGCTTAAGCTTCATGTGTCTCAATAGTGCTCATGCGCCTACATCTTAGGCGCATAAGCACTGTTCAGGCGGTTCCACATAGTTATTAATATTTGACTTTCAATTTTACGATGGAATCGTTTGTGTTTTATAAACTAATTTTTAAAAATTTACATACCCATGTATTTAAAGATGTATAATCATATTTAAATTATTTTTTGTTAAAATATATAATTATATTTCTATTAATTAAACAAACGTTGAAATATATAATATATAAAACCTTTAAACAAGTAAACAACATAGAAGTTTAAATAATAGTTTTTTAAAAAGTAAACATTCATCCTAGTCGACTAGTCGTTTCTTTGTTCGTTTGTTGCATACTTGTACGTTTATTTTTCACCATTAGAACCGGAACTGTTATGAAGGTAGTCATCATATGCCACTTCATCATCGGTTATTCCGGGTGTCAATCTGCTCTCTGTCTCTTCCTTGTATAATCCTGCTTCATATTCCAGTTCCCTATCAAGTGAGCGTTTGTCTTATACTCTTTCCACTACATCCAAATAATCTTTCAAGCAATTGACATTTCCATCGCTTGTGGAGTGAGTCGAGTTTGTCTTATTAATATAACCCTGTCACTAACAGAAAAAACAGATTCCCAAGCTACTGTGGAAGCTTGGACGGTTAGTAAATCTCGGGCCATGATGGATAGGATGGGAAAGTGATCTTCTTTACCTTTCCACCATGCAAACAAGTACACCTGGCAAAATGGGCGGGTTGGGTCGGGTTGGGTGGCGGGTCAAGATGGGTTCGGGTCAGGCGGGTTCGGGTCAGAACGGGTTCATGTAGGAACGGGTTAGGACGGGTTCGGGTTAGAATGGGTTCGGGTCAAGATGGGCCGGGTCGGATAAAAAAATACAAAATTCTCCATTTCCAAGAAAATCATACATTTGATTATAACTGGAAAAATGGGCGGGTCGGGTCGGACAAAGTGTTAGGTTAGAAAGGGTTTGGGTCAGGATGAGTAGTGTGGGTCAAGATGGGTCCATTTTCTTTATTTGCATTATCTTTAGTTTAATTTGATCGATAAGCATACTCGTACGCAAAATAGATCATTTGGAATCATAATCTTTGTTTTAATGGCGTTTCGTTTGTGCATCTACGTGATGAGTGTAACATCCACACCATATTTTTTTCTCTCTCAATTTAACGGCGTTACGTAGGCGCGGCGACGGTGGTGGTCGGGAGTATAGGCGGTGATTGGGAGTATAGGCGGTGATTGAAAGCTTGTAGTCGTGACTTGTGAGTAGTGAGTTTTGACCACGTTATGGTGTTAAAAATGGAATAAGATAGCAACCGAGCAAAATGTTAGGTTGCTCGACAAACCTCCTTACAACCCGTTGCGATCCATTTCTAGTTTTAATTCGGCCCCTTGACCCGTTGTTAATCACATTTGTTTTAGTTCAACCCATCTTGACCCATTCTTAAATTTCCCTATGTCCAACATAACCCATGAGGTCATTATGAAAGACCTATATGAACCCAAAAATTATTACCGGGTTAACTTTGCCGGGCATACAAACAAGTCAAAAATTTTTAAATCTTGTGGAGTCATAGTGGATAAAAAGTTTGTAAGACCATACATCCCGAGTTCACTACTCGGATTGTTACCACATTGACGTTTATTACGTTCATCACTTAAAGTATTATATAAATCAAACATTGGATCATTCGAACTTTCGGCATTTGCCGCATGCCTTAAAGCCTCATGGATTTGTGATGTTTCTCGTATTTTATTAAATAAACATCATATATTTTTTTCTAATTAGTTGTTAAAAGTAGTTTTTAAAGGTTTACTATAAAGTGGGTTATCAACTTCTAAATCTAAATTAAAGGTAATTTTATCAAGTAAATTTCGACCCCGACAAATTTAAACAAGGGTTTAAAGCAGCGGCACATGTAATAACCAGAGACATTTCTTAAAAATATTTTATAAGTTCTATCATTGGGGGTATCATATCAGAATCAGGTCTACACCTACACGACATCTCATTTAATTTTCGGTTTGAAACCGATTTGGGCCTCAAACCGGTTCGGTTTTTTCGGCTGAACCGTTTTTTTTACCTACCTCTACTTCCATCCCATCCCAAAGAAGTATCAATGAACAAAGATGTTATAAAATATTTTTATTATTTAAATGGACTTTATAAATTATTTAACCTTTTTGCCTTACTTTATTTTATTTGCATATGCAGTTTATCAACCAAACAAATTGACAGATGCTTTTATATATTATTAAATATGCTTTAGTTTTTTTACTTGTATTTATGTTGTGTTCTTGCAAACCTGCTTACAGAGTTCAGAGAGTACAAGTTTGGAAAGATTACCTTGGTCTTTTCATAATTTGATTGAAATAAACATGGAAGATAGTTATGACTCGGAGGTTAAAAAGATTATTCCCTCCAATGAGTTGCCACAGCTGCAAAAGCTCGAAAGAATTCGAATATACAATTGTAGCTATGTAGAGGAGGTTTTTGAAGTAGAAGCAACAGAAGGGATATACGGTGAATCAAAAACTCATGTTGCTGAAATTCCAAACCTAACACAAGTAGAATTAGAGGATCTACGTAGCCTCGAGTACATATGGAGGAGCAATCATCATGGGAAGACAACGATAGTGAAGTTTCCAAACCTAACAACACTCTCTATTAATAGTTGTCATGCGTTAAAACATGTATTTACTAGTTCCATGGTTGGTAGTCTCCTACAACTCCAACACCTAAGAATACGTAACTGCACAAACGTAGAGGTAGTTGTCAAGGTACAAGTGTCTGAAATTGAATGTGAGTCTACAATAAAAGAGATCGTGACATTACCTTCTCTAAAGTCCTTGAAACTTGAATTTCTCAAAAGTCTCAAGGGATTTTGCTTAGGAAAGGTTGATTATTCATGCCCATCGTTACATACTTTGGAAATCAAGAAATGTCCCGCAATAACGGTTTTCACAAAGGGACATTTCGCTACTCCAGCTCTAAACATAATTGACACAAGTTTTGGCAAATGTTACATAAAGGAAGACCTCAACTCCTTCATAAAAACCAAAAAAGATGAGGTAACCAGATGTTCTAACCTGCTATAATCATATTTTTTTAAAGTACCATTTCAAATGTTTCGGTTGGTTAAAATCTTCATTTACGCTCTAAACTTCCCCACAATTTTGTTTAATATTCTGCAGGGGTTTAAATTCTAGAAGATGATGCTGAAGATGAAATGTTGTTTGGTGAATATATATACATGTCAACTAAAAGTTGAAAGGTGAGCTAACATTTTGTAATTCCATCATGTTTTCCAAGCTCTGGTGCAGGTGTTTTTCCAAGGTATAAGTTTTAAATATTAATTTAACAACTTAATTGGTTTATCTACAATTTAGTGTTTAGTTAAGAATGCTACTGAGTTCACTTCAACTTTTTGCACTTACATTGACTGCCTAATGACATTGTTAATGATGAGCATGTATATATAAATTTTCAAACGTATACACCATCAAGGGATAAGTGATGGGAACTTAATCCTAAAAACCAAATTATGATTGATTTCTTGTCCACAAGAAAACTACGGAACAGATAAGGAAATTGATTGGTAAAAACTGATCTGATACACATAAGGAGATTCAACAAAAGGCAAGTTTGTAACTTGTTTTTTTTGATGCTTATTTTGTTAGGTTTCAGGTCATAAATGTAATAAAGGAAGAGTAGAGGTGCTGTTTTGGAAACAATGCAGTTTATATGTGTTGATGTGAAGAAGATTGTAAGATGGAGGACTAAAATTGAATGAACGACTTTTTCATCCTTGATTTCTTCCAGATACACACTCATTTTTTGACTGATCATTCTTGTTATAATTCAGACTATTCATTGTTGTTGTTCTTGTTTTGGGTGATTGAGTTTGTTTTTTTGTATGATTTTTTCGCTTAACAGATATCATCTTTCTTAATCATTCATCTCGGGTTCTTGTTAATCATTGTTTTAAATCAATTAATGATTTGTTAACCCACTACCGGTTAAGATGAAGTGCCTATAACATGTAAATATAGGCAGGTCGTGGGTTTCTCACTCTAAAAAAATGTTCAGAGTTGAGTCAGAAGTCTTCTTGAGTGGGTTGGGGTGCGGTCATCACCGGAAAACTAGTAGGTGGGCTTGATCAATTCTTGTTTTATGCTTGAAGCTAGGAAAAAAAAGTGACAATTCATCATTTGAAAAATGTTGTGGTGCAAAGGAATGGATTATGCTCATGGTGCAATGCATACTTCTTTGCCTTCTAATTCTTAAAACATATGTTTACCGGAACTTAAATATATAGTTGTTCTTATCGGTGAGCAGAAAGATGCAAATCTACATTTAAAACCAAAAGATGTAATGGGAAATTAATCCTAACAACCAAAATTCTGCTTTATTTCTGTCCAAAAAAACTTTGTATCATATAAAGAAATTGATCAAAACACATACGAAGCAATAATATTGACAATGTGGATTTCATATATATAAATATGCAACTTCTACAAGAAGGTTGGATTTTTCATTCATCTTGATTTCTCTCTATACAGTCTTGTTTTTTTTAACTAACTGTTCATTCGTGTTACATTTCAGGTTAGATGTTGTTATCAATACCTACAGGGCCAGCCCCGAGAATTTACAACCTGGGCCCGGGCGAGAAAAAAATGAGCCCCTATAATACGACGTATAAAAAATCTAAATCAAATAACTCGTATAGAAAAAAATTATAATATGATGATAGTTGTATATCAATAACCCTAAAGTATTGTAGAAAAATGGCTTGTAATTTACTTACTCTGTACCGCAGAGAATCAACAGAGCTAATGTTTAGGGATGCAAACGGGCTTGTAACCACAAATTTTTTGGATGTTTCCTATAAACTCCTACTTAAGCCCACCAAATAGACAGAATCACCATGTCATAATGGAGGTTCTACAGAATGGTCATATGCAACAAGAGCATAGTTGTGAACATGATGGAGAAAGACGACCTCGCCAAGAATTTCCACTGGATATGCAGCAAAGGAAAAGCATAATATCATATGCTGATATAACAACAATGTTCTTATCGACAACAACCAATCCCATGTTCCTAGAATGATGTATGATTACACTAGTTCCAATCAATTGGTTTGGGAGGTTATGGGTTCAAGTATCACTTGGTGCAATATGCTTCGATTAGGGGTTTTAACACAGTGCACCTGTAGGTGGTGGGTTTTCCCTGGAACGGAGGGTAGGCCGGGTCACCAACGCTGTCTATGTATGCGGGCGTGGGTGGCCTTTCACTAGTAGGTTTACCTAGGTGATCATGTTTAAAAGTATTCATTGACCGTTCAAAAAAAGTTTACTACCTAAATGAATATGTACACAGTAAAATTTTTCTTTCTTTTTTATTCTAATTTAGGTATTAATACATTAAATTGAGTAAATGATATTGGATATAAACTATTTAAAATGCTAAAGACTACAAGATAAGGTTTAAAGGCTAAAATAATTAAAATGTTAGGAGATCGGGCCCTGAGTGGTGTCGACCCCGACCCCCTTAGGGACGCCACTAAACATCTCTACATTTTTTTTGTTAAAGCACCTAACCAAAAGCTGTGTCACTTGGTCAAAGAAAAAAAATCATTAACTTTCTTCTGGTCTTTTCACAAATATATTGGGTTCTTGATTGCAAAGCTCCTTGGTGGGGCATATTTGTCGGATTATGATTTTGTAGGCGTCACAAGTTACGATCGGAGACAATCCTTAAGGGAGCTTTGGTTGGAAGAATGGAATGGAATTGAGAAACTAGTATAGTTTTTAAGTAAAATTATGTTTGAGTTGGTAATGAAATGTAAAACACAAGGGAATGTTTCACCTCAATTCCCTTGGTTGCGGGATTTCAAAATCCTTCCACCTAGAGAGGGAATTTGAAATCCCACAATCAAGGAAATTGAGATGAAACATTCACTTAGGTTTACATTTCATTACCCACTCAAATATACTTTTTTTTGAAAATTATACTAGTTTTTCAATTCATTTCATTTCATTTCATTCTTCCAACCAAACGCTCCCTAAAGGAATCCATGATACCGGATTCTAGTTTTTCTTTTTAGATCATGATAATGTACACAGGTCACTACATGTGTTAGATAATTAAGCGAAGTATTTTTATTTCACAAGCTGGTTTATTGACAAAACAACCGAAGCGTATAGCCCATAGTAAAAATTTTAAATATTATGATACAAATGAATACCAATACTCACTTTCACATCAGACTCAATGAAAACAACTTCCTCGTGTGGAGGAAACAGATCCAATCAAAATTTATTGTTATCAACATTCCTGATTCAATTCATAGTTGAAACATCTAGCGAAGAATGGGACGGCCTTATCACCTGCTCGCGGGTTATCTCCCTCACATCGTGGCTTGCAAACAACCCTAAAGGAACTTTTACGGTCCTTGAGTTTCTTCATGACATGAAATCAATGTTAATACTATGATTAAAAAGAGACACTTTGTGTAGACCTGTTGTTTATAATAATGGGTTGAGTTAGTTATCGTTGGATCAATTTCTCTATTAGTGGATATTTTCTCCGTGTTGGAAATTAAAAATTCAGTTTGGGATTGTGCAAATGAAAAGGATCGAGGTCCAGATGGATTTTCTTTTGAATTCATCAAACATATTACTGAAGGTGTATGAATGTAATTGAACAAATGAGACCTGTATTAGTATTTTATTTAATTATTCATATGAGAATTTCTTGTTTGTGTTGTTCATTTAACAAATGAATGGGCGATGAACTTCATGCCAAATAGTTCATGATAAGTTCGTTGAACATTCGATTTTTTAAAATTGCGTAAAGAAAAGTTAAGACACGGATTTGGGGTCTTTGTAGAATGATACCAAAAATGATAGTAAGAGTAAGAAACTTGATTTAAGGTTACATAAGTTTTTTACTTTCTTTCTGTAAAACCACCAATAAATATCATAATATCATTTCTCTGTGCAACTAATTCATTTAACAATTTCACGGCTTGAAGAAATTTCACTGCTTGAAGGAATGCTAGTATTATATTTTCCCTAAATGCTTTGTTACTAACTGCGAGTTAACCCCTTTTAGTCTTGTAAACGTAGATGCAGTTCATCTTTACTTTTTGTCATGGTATTTGGATTATTATGAGTTTTATATGAGATACATTATGTGTTGACAATCATTAACTATTGCTAGCCTAGCGACGTCATAGATCTATAGGCCTGACAAGCCTACTTGGTTAATCCAAATACACTTAGCCAATCGTATAATCTTGTAATCTTGTAATGTGTCGAGGTTTGATTGTACCTATATGTATGCTATAAACTTGCATAATTCATAACCATAAACATGAATTGCTACTTGTAAACTCTTTATATATATATATATATATGTGTGTGTGTGTGTGTGTGTATGTGTGTGTGTGTATGTGTGTGTGTGTATGTGTGTGTGTGTGTTTAACCCATGGAAGCTCACCAACTTCAAAGTTGACTTTTTATTTTTAACATGTTTCAGGTTGATACTTGAGGATCTCTTCATGCTCATATAGGACTTGGATTTAGTTTAATTGAAAATCTTATGTTGTTGTTTATATATTGTTTGTATTGTAATGATTTAATTGTCTTGTAATGTTTAATAAAAATGATATTTAATATTATTTCAACTTATCAGTTTCATGTTTCATGAACAATCGTTTCACATTTGTCCGCTCCGATGATTCCGCCGTCGGTCGGGGTGTAACAGATTTGTATCAGAGCCATGGTTATAGGGAATTAGGTTATTAGAAATGGAATGACCTAGAATATAACTAAGTGCCCTTACATATGAGTCATCTCATGTATTTTATATGCTTAGATAAGATTTTATATGCCATATGTGTTTATACTTGATTATGTGATTATATGCCTTATGTGTTTATCCTTATACTTTGAATCTTATCAATGCACACACGAACCTTAAATCATATTCTAAGACATTATGTGCCTAAATCAAATGGTTTATAAAATGAGTTTTGAATCGTTATTTGTGGTTTTCAAGTCTCTTCAAAGTCTATGTCCTATAACTGAAACATGTAATGCTAGAAGAGCGTGATGCCTGTATCTCGAGGTGTTTTGTCTAGGCAAGGTATTCATATAAATTCAAATCAACCGATGGATCCGTTTACCTTACCTGGGAACCCTTGGGGTGAGTGTCTACTCATAGGTACGCATGTCTTCATTAAGGTTGTGGCTGGTCTAATACTTTGATAAGTCAACGTATTGCTTTGGTTTGTAAACCGAACGTTACACTTGAAACACCTTGGTAATTTGAATCGTCTTACCATTGATTTTATCTTCTGGAAACTTATAAACTCATTATCCAATTCTCTTAATGACTTTTAATAATCTTTCAAAACGTCTTCCCCTCAAACTCGCACTTATTCTGAAACCTCATTTGAATGATACTATTAACCTGAACTGAATCATCAACATTAACAAACACGATTCCCGTATCAACTTTAAGCTAATGCAACTTCGAAACCTCAATGACATAGTAAACAAGAATTGATCATCTAAGAACCCTCTTAAAGTTATTTATTTGAGAAGCTCCTATAAAATTCATATCCCATCCAAAAGTATCTTGAACTTATTTCTCATATTCGTTAACCCGAGTTTTGTATCGATCTGAAACTTGGTGATGTATTCGTGACAAAACCTTCATAATTGTCTTGACCCATCTAAAATACAAAAGTTTATCAATTGAAATTCTAAATTAATGATTTTACATACTTTGTCAAGAAACACATGAATCATAAATTTAGAAATTGAACAAATTTTAGCGTAGCAAAATACCATAATCAAACTTATTGAATTTAGACGTTCCCAAGCATTCACTAAAGAACACGAAATGAAAATCCAAGTCTCCTTTGTCAAGAAACACATGAAATCATAAATTTAGAAATTGAACAAATTTTAGCGTAGCAAAATACCATAATCAAACTTATTGAATTTAAACGTTCCCAAGCATTCACTAAAGAACACGAAATGAAAATCCAAGTCTCCTCATAATCTTGAAATTAATTTCCCCGTGATTAAATTTCGGGACGAAATTTCTTAAAGGGGAGATTGTAACATCCGCAATTTTTCGAGTTAAACCCAAAACTCGAACTATTTGAGTTTTCATTATTAAATTATTTTAATAGTTTTAATGGATTTAATGCAACTAACATTGTAAATATTATTTTTAATTATTTAAAACAACTTGTAATAATTATGGAGATATAAATACTTCTTTTTGTAAAGTTATAAAGTGGTATTAATCATTTTACAATAAATAATTAAATGGAAAAGTTTATAAGTTTTATAAATGTTATAAAGATTAACAAATAAATTAATTTGGCTTATTATTCAAATGGGTTTTATAAAGTACAGGGTTGAATTTGTAAATTTTAATACTTTCTATAAAAGTTTTATTATATAAAATAAAAAAGACCTAAAACTACAGGGACTAAACTTGTGAATATTTGAAACCACCCAATCTCCCTTCCCGTCGGCCCTGTCGCCGTCCATCGAGCTCCGGCGACCATCCAACCCCCCAAAACGATCGATTAAAAGATAATTAAACAACTCCTTAGCTCTCCTACACCGGTTTCGAACACTATTTCGATTATTAAAGCTGTGCACTCGAAACCGAAGCATCGATTCAAAGTCTTGACACGTTCTTAGTGTAATCGATTAAATCAATGATACTTAACAGAGGGTTGCACTTCTAATCGACTTTTCCAAACTATCTGTACATTCGATTGCGCTTACCAAGTTCACCCCCATTGATTTCGGTCATCGCTCCTTCATCGGCCCTGCAAACGGGCTTGTAACCACAATTTTTTGGATGTTTCCTATAAACTCCTACTTAAACCCAACAAATAGACAGAATCACCATGTCATAATGGAGGTTCTGCAGAATGGTCATATGCAACAAGAGCATAGTTGTGAACAGGATGAAGAAAGACGACCTCGCCAGGAATTTCCACTGGATATGCAACAAAGGAAAAGCATAATATCATATGCTGATATAACAACAGTGTTCTTATCGACTACAACCAATCCCATGTTCCTAGAATGATGTATGATTACACTAGTTCCAATCAATTGGTTTGGGAGGAGGCACCCTATGAATTTTCAAAATGGAGGTTATGGGTTTAAGTTTCACTTGGTGCAATATGCTTCGGTCATGGGTTTTAACATAGTGCACCTGTAGGTGGTGGGTTTTCCCTAGAACGGTGGGCAGGCGGGTCACCAACGCTGTCTGTGTACGCGGGCGTGGGTGACCTTTCACTATTAGGTTTACCTAGGTGATCGTGCTTAAAGTATTCGTTAACCATTCAAAAAAGTTTACTTACTTAAATGAATATGTACACAGTAAAATTTCTTTCTTTTTTTATTCTAATTTAGGTATTAATACATTAAATTGAGTAAATGATATTGGACTAAACTATTTAAAATGCTAAAGACTACAAGATAAGGTTTAAAGGCTAAAATAATTAAAATGTTAGGAGATCGGGCCCTGAGTGGTCGTCGACCCCGACCCCCTTAGGGACGCCACTAAACATCTCTACATTTTTTTTGTTAAAACACCTAACCAAAAGCTGTGTCACTTGGTCAAAGAAAAAAAATCATTAACTTTCTTCTGGTCTTTTGGCAAATTATATTGGGTTCTTGATTGCAAAGCTCCTTGGTGGGGCATATTTGTCGGATTATGATTTTGTAGGCGTCACAAGTTACGATCGGAGACAATCCTTAAGGGAGCGTTTGGTTGGAAGAATAAAATGGAATTGAGAAACTAGTATAGTTTTTAAGTAAAATTATGTTGAGTTGATAATGAAATATAAAACACAAGGGAATGTTTCACCTCAATTCCCTTGGTTGTGGGATTTCAAAATCCTTTCACCTAGAGAGGGAATTTGAAATCCCACAATCAAGAGAATTGAGATGAAACATTCACTTAGGTTTACATTTCATTACCAACTCAAATATATTTTATTTGAAAATTATACTAGTTTCTCAATTCCATTTCATTCTTCCAACCAAACGCTCCCTAAAGGAATCCATGATACCGGATTTTAGTTTTTCTTTTTAGATCATGATAACGTACACATGTCACTACAAGTGTTAGATAATTAAGCGAAGTATTTTAATTCACAAGCTGGTTTATTGACAAAACAACCGAAGCGTATAGCCCATAGTAAAATTTTTAAATATTGTGATACAAACGAATACCAATACTCACTTTCACATCAGACTCAATGAAAACAACTTCCTCGTGTGGAGGAAACAGATCCGATCAAAAATTATTGTTATCAACATTCCTGATTCAATTCATAAGTTGAAACATCTAGCGAAGAATGGGACTGACTTATCTCCTGCTCGCGGGTTATCTCCCTCAGATCGTGGCTTGCAAACAACCCTAAAGGAACTTCTACGGTCCTTGAGTTTCTTCATGACATGAAATCAATGTTAATACTATGATTTAAAAGAGACACTTTGTGTAGACCTGTTGTTTATAATAATGGGTTGAGTTAGTTATCGTTGGATCAATGTTCTCTATTAGTTGATACTTTCTCCGTGTTGGAAATTAAATTGCAGTTTGGGATTGTGCAAATGAAAAGGATCGAGGTCCAGATGAATTTTCTTTTGAATTCATCAAACATATTACTGAATGTGTATGAATGTAAGTGAACGAATGAGACCTGTATTAGTATTTATTTAATTATTCAGATGAGAATTTCTTGTTTGTGTTGTTCATTTAACAAATGAACGGGCGTAAATGAACTTCATGCCAAATAGTTCATGATAAGTTCGTTGAACATTCGATTTTTTCAAATTGCGTAAAGAAAAGTAAGACCCGGATTTGGGGTCGTTGTAGAATGATACCAAAAATGATAGTAATAGTAAGAAACTTGATTTAAGATTACATAAGTTTTTTATTTTCTTTTTGTAAAACCACCAATAAATATCATAATATCATATTTCTGAGCAAGTTATTCATTTAACAATTTCACAGATTGAAGGAATTTCACTGCTTGAAGGAATGCTAATATTTTATTTTCCCTTAATGCTCTGTTACTAATTGCTAGTTAACTCTCGTTAGTCTTGTAAACGTAGATGCAATTCATTTACGTTTTTTCATGGTTATTTGGATTATTATGAGTTTTATATGAGATACATTCACTACAAGATTTTTTCCCTATCGCGACGACAAATGTCGTCGCCATAGGTGCCTATTGTTGTCGCCATAGCCTATCGCGACGACATGGTAGTAGCCGTAGTTTCGTCGCAATAGGTCAAAAAAGTCGTCGGCGTAGACATTGTCGCCATTGTCACCTATTGCGACGACATGTCGTCGCGATAGGCTTGTCGCTATTAATTTTTTTCTCAATTTTTTTAATTCAAAATTTAAAATAAAATATCTAATCCGGAAGCCCTATGGCGACGACACGTCGCCATAGGTATTTTAATATAATAAATATTAAAAATGAAAAATATATTAAATTAATAAAAATATTTTTATAATTTTACCTATGGCGATGACGACATGTCGTCGCCATAGGGTTACTGGTTAAATACTTTATTTTTTAAATTATGATTTTTTCCAGGTTTTTTACCTAAATAATTTACCCAAATCAGATACGCAGAAATGAAACCTAAATATCACCAATACTTAAACGTAGATCAAACAATTATAATTAAGTAGATACCAAACAAGACAAAAGTACCAAACTTAACACATCTTAAGTTTTTATAACCCTAACAAATTAACTTCCTAATTGTCGCCATCTTCATCATCTTCGTCGTTATTGGGATTATATTTTCTTCTTTCAAATTCATTCATCCTTTCTTGCATTTCTCGCATTTGTTGCTTTATTGCTTCTATTTCTTCATTCGGATGTGATGATGACCCGCTTGATTGTTCATAACGAGAGAGATTTTTTACCTTTCGTCCAACACCTCTCGTATGACCAAGCCTTTCTCCTAATGCAAGCTCTAAACATTGCATCTCATTAACGGGTGACTCTCCCGCCTCCATTTGCATTTGGGCGTATTGATTTTCAATTTTTGCCTGCAATTTTAAAAAATCAAAATGAAAAGGTATTAAGATTTTTATGAAATTTCGACAGCATAACCGTAACAAAATGAAAAAAAACCATCCAAAATCATAACTAAATATAACATAAAATTCCAAACTTTCAAGATATAAACACAACTTATCAAAACCAAACAGTTCTCAAATATGTATAGCATATAGACTATATTGGGTCAAAATCATCAAACATAATATATTAAATACATATGAACATATGATAACAACATTCTTAACATATTAAGCTTACCCAATCTTCTTCTGCCCTTGGGTTGACCCATCCTGACCCTTCTCTGTAATGCGACCTCCTCCACATTTCAATGTAACTTGGGGTCTCGGTTTGTTGCTCCTATTAAAAACAATATTCATAATAACAGAAAATAATTAATAATACATAATTAAATAATATTTTTTTTACCTGAAGATATCGTCTTTGAGCATATGATCGACTACCATCCAGACTTGGATAAAGTTGTTTTGCCCTATTCTCTACGCCTTTTCAGAAAGGCGTTTATGTTCTTCACTTGAGAAAATCTCAACACACCGCTCCCATGCCTCCCGACTTTGACCTTCAGGTGGATTATTTAAAGCGTGCTCAATATTATCATAGCCTCCATGATTTAAGAAATTTGTTTCATATTATATTTTCTATCTCGAAATGCTCGCTGGCAATCCATATGGATACCAAGTTGGATTCCATGCAATGGTCTGAACCACGATAAGCTTCTAAATCAAATATTCCTGCAAAACAGAATAGTTAGAATATATATAAGTTATGATTACTAAATTACAAATAAAAGACTACATAATACTCGCCTCCAAAAAATCAAACAACGATATCTTAAACGGATCAGAGACTTTTTCCCAAGAGGGATAATGAGAAGGAGCAGTGGCAACATGATTAGATAATGCTCTAACAAATAGTTGACTATTTTCTCCCATAGCTTTAAATTGTTTTCCTGTATGATCAAATTCCACAGGCAGTGGTTGGTTGTTGTTTGTAGCCCGTTTCTCATATAATTTAAATTCCTTCCTTTTGATCGTCTTTTCTTAGCTGACGCTATATTAATATAAAAAATCACAAGGTTAGTAATGTTTAAAATATATTTAAAATTTAAACATTAAGTTACATGATTGGCAACTGAAAGGAAGAGTATATCCATGCCCGTGGGTATCCCTACCCCCACCGTCACCACCATGTGATCCTGCTATGGTTGAAGACATAACCTGCAATAAAATCATGTGTCACTTTATAAGAAATAGAATAAAATGTGACATTTTCATAATAAATAAATAAAGTGTTTTTAATACATACAATCAATCTGAGTTATCACTATATAGATTTTCATCTTTGTTTACAAGATTATCGTCGCTCTCGTCCATACTATCATTAATATCTAATGCATCTTCATCTTCTTCATCATCATTAATATAATCTTCCTCATCTAAGAGATATGCATCTTCATCTTCTTCTTCATCATTAATAAAATCTTCATCATGAACAAGTGAAGCAACATGCAACCAACTTAAGTCTACGACTAAATCACAATTATCATATGCATCTTTCTCATCGTTAATAACTCGTGCACTTGATTCACCAATTTCAAAATTGCTATTGACTACTAAGTTATAATCAGATGACTCATTGTCATGCAATACATCTATCTCATTAGCAACACTGATACTAGGATGATCCCAAAGCTTTCGATGATGAATATCCTCCATAACCCTCCAATTGTTGGTGGCTTTAGAAGGATCTTCAAGATAAAACACTTGTTGAGCTTGTGTTGCTAAAATGAAAGGCTGATCACGAAACCATTTACGACTGACAACAATAACAACAACGTTATTCTTTCTAATTACAGATCCCTTTCGTGATGTGTCGAACCATTTACAACGAAATAGTACAACACTGTAACCATTTATATAGTTCAACTCGTAGATACCTTTTAGTTGACCATAAAATCATGTACCATCTTCTCCTATTGTAACAACACCGCTGTTTTGTGTAGTGCGTCTAATATCACGGCTATTTACCACAAATCTAACACCATTGACAATACAAGCTGTGTAAGAATATGTGCACACGGGGCCATGTGCCAATGCCTTCAGTTTTTTGTCAGGAGACGTATTGAACTTATTATTAAGCCATGATGAAAATTCATTTTTTACATCGCTTCCAGGGAATTCAGTTCAAATTTACTGTGTGAGAAATATAATTTTATATTAGTTTATCATTTTAGCTAAAGTGAAACTAATAAGAATAATTTAAACCAAAAAAACTTACGACGTGTAGACTTTAACTTCTTCATAATTGTTCAGCACAAACCATTGAAATGACTTCTTATAATTTTTACTTAGGGAAATGATTTTCTTCTTTGAAATTGGTCGACATTGTGACGAAAAAACAAATAAATTTCTCTTTGGAATGCCAGGATCTTCATTCCTATCAGGACGGTTAAATTTGGTTTGAATACCCTCCAAATACATAGAGCAGAATGTCAATGCTTCATCTGCAACATAACCCTCTGCTATTGATCCTTCAGGCTTAGCTTTGTTTCGAACATAAGCTTTCAGCTTTTTCATGTATCTTTCAAAAGGATACATCCATCTCATATATACAGGCCCTCCAAGAATAGCTTCTTCAGGTAAGTGTAGAATTAGATGAACCATAATATCAAAAAATGCCGGAGGATATATCAGTTCCAAATTGCATAAAATATTAACCACTTTTTTCTATGCTTTAAACAGGTCATCCACATCTAGTGATCGTGTACAAATCTTTTTAAATAATATGCAAAGGTTAATAATTGTTGTTGAAACACTTTCAGGTAAACCTGCACGGACCCCGATTGGTAGCAAATGTTGCATAAGAATGTGACAATCATGAGACTTTAACCCGATGATATTTAACTTATTAAGAATCACCTTGTTTTTAAAATTTGATCCAAAACCATCAGGTAGTCTCACTCTTTTAAGGAACTGACAAAATTTAGATCGATCATTAGGTTTGAAAGAGTAAGAAGCTTGTGGCTGTATGACCTTGTTGTTTTTCACACTTAGCCATAAATCTGATCGTATTCCTAATTTTTTTAAGTCTTGTCTTGCTTTGTGTGTGTCTTTTGATTTTTCATTCATCAACAACGTACCTAACAAGCCCTCACACACATTTTTCTCGATATGCATAACATCAAGATTGTGTTTTAAATCAAGAGATGACCAATAATCCAACTCAAAGAATATACTCTTTTTTGTCCAATTCAACTCTGACTCGTCACGTTTTCTTTTCACGCCACCATGATTGGGATGTTTACCCGGAACACGATCGGGAAGACGATTAAGTTGTTCTAATATTTTTGAATTAGTTAATGCTTTTGGATGCTTTCTTAACTCTTTATGTCCATTAAACAACAAGCTTTCCCTCCATTTATTACTTCTAGGCAAGAATCTTCTATGACCGGTAAATGATATTTTATTAGTTACACGACACGAGGATGTGTCCATGTTACACGTCGCACATGCAAGATAACCTTGCCCACTCCATCCAGACAAACTGCTACGAGCAGGATAATCATTAATGGTCCATAACAACGCCGCACGCATCGTGAATACAGTTTCTGTCGAGGCATCTCTTATTTGTACTCCATCCTTCCATAATTGCTTCAAATCATCCACCAGAGGCCTTAAAAAATATCAATGTCTTTTCCAGGTGATTTAGGACCGGAATAAGAAAAGTTAACATGAAAGAAGACTCTTTCATACATAACCACGGTGTGTGTGTTATACGTTGTGAACACAACTGGCCACATACTGTAAGCTTGACTCATGTTACCAAATGGATTAAAGCCATCTGCAGCTAGACCCAAACGGACGTTCCTAGGCTCTTTGGCAAATTCAGAATGTCTCAAATCAAATTCTTGCCATGCCTTCCCGTCTACCGGATGACGCATAATACCATCCGTTGAGCATCCAGTGTGATGCCAAATCATATCCTTGCTGTGCATCTAGAACTATACCTTCGTTTAAGCTGAGGAGTTAATGGAAAATACCGCAATACTTTTTGTGCTACTTTTTTTCTTTTGTGTTTTATCAACCCATCTGCTCTCACTACAAACCGAACAATTTTGCAATTCTTTATTCTCTTTCTAAAACAAAGCACAATCATTGATGCAAGCATGGATGGATTCATATCCTAACCCAATCTTTTTCAGCTTCTTCTTTGCCTCATAGTGTGAAGATGGAATGTGATTTTCTTTCGGGAATGAAACCTTTAAAAACTCTAAAGTTTATCAAACGAACTATTTGTCCACTTGTTGATTACTTTAATATGCATCAGTTTGGTTAGAAAGTTTAAAGAAGACATCCAATTACAACCGGGTATAACTTAGTGTTGACCTCATTATCGAGTTCATCAATTCCGTGTCACATCCCGGCGGAAGCGTGAAATACATAGGGAGTGACTTGATTGCTCAGAACTCATTGTCATATATTATTAAACAAATAACACATAATCATTCACGTTTCATAACATATTAAAGTTAGGATTACATTAAATCATAATAGTCAAAATTTGAAATAACATAATCCTATTACATCATAAAGATTTAACGGCTACATCTTCAGAGACGATGGAATGAGCATCCACCGATACACTGAAGTCATACAAGTTTACTGTTAGGTTCACACAAACTTTCCCCACAACCTCTCCCAGCCATTAAAAACATCAAAGGAGAACGTTAAGTTGTTAGTCATGATGAATTCCTGAAAAAGCATACCAAAAATCGTCAACACAAAGTTGGTGAGCTTCACAGGTTTATTAACAGATAATATTAATGCATTATATATACAACCAACCTTACATAGCAATCAGATCATTCATATCTGTCATATCATATTCTCATAAATCAGATAACATAGCATTATAACACTCATTCTGTTAATGCAGGAGATATCCCCTAAGTAGCGCTACCATGTTATCTAACGGTTCCACATCCGAATTAATGGTTGTAACATAATTTCAGTAGTAATGCATCAATCATAAATAGTATGTTTTTTTCCCAAAACTTTATAAAACAAAATGGCCATGAAACTCACCTTTACTCCAAATGGTAACCTATAAACAAGAAAAATATTTATAGTTTAGAAAACATAATTATTTTCTTCAAAATTTTCAGCACCTTAATTATTATCGAAACTGTTACAATGAATAGGTAATGAAATATAATGCAATATACTCAGATTTCGTATTTTAATTATTCATAGTTTATTTTCTATAATTTCATGATATTTCAATAATTATTAAAAATAGTTTCTGGTTTCCAAAAATTCTCAATTTAATCAGAATGTTTGAAATAATATTTATAACTCTTAAAATTTTCCAAAGTCTTATATCATAGCAGAGTCAATTATCATGATTTTCATCCTTTTACTAATATTTAGTAAAATATCAGATTTCTTCCAAAAATTCTTATTTTCTCAAAGAATGTTCTTAGGTTTTTCATACTTTCTGAAATTTTCTCATAATTTATTTCATAGTTTAAGTATTTTTCCCGATTTTTAGTTTACAGAATAGTTAAAAATTCATATTTCAGATAATGTTTTGAGTTAGGTCACAAGATTTTTCTAGTGGATTCTATAATTCTTAATAGTCAGTATATAATATTCCCTACATTTACTAGGATCGGTTCTTTCGATATAATTTTTCTTTTTAAATACTTAAATAATTTATAAAATTAATTTACTTATGGGAATAGCACCAAAATTTACAGAATTATATTTCCCAATATTCAACATATTTTCAATGTTTGTTCCCACAATCATAGTTGTTAATATACAGAACTGATTTTAACAAATTATAACTAGGTTTTTAACCCTTTTGTTGATAATTTCTTGTTATAAATTTGATTTTTAAGGTTTGTTTTACTTATTTCAGATTCTTTAAATCTTTCTTATGTCTGAAAAATAGTTTGATTTTTATATGTTTTTATAAAAATCTTGAATGTTTTAACCAAAAGGATTAATCACTGTGTTTATTTAACACATGTTTAACTTTTGTAACCTTAATAAAATATGGTTCTAGAGCTTAAAACCTTGATTTGTGACAGAAGAGAGTAATGAGGAGATGATGAGGATGATCTAAGCTTGCTTGGTTTTGGTGTTCTTGACAATCTTTCGAGAGGT
>CM046450.1:101043559-101056059 GCA_025506515.1 Flaveria trinervia | reverse complement strand
GTATTCATATAAATCCAAATCAACTGATGGATCCGTTTACCTTACCTGGGAACCCTTGGGGTGAGTGTCCGCTTATAGGTACGCATGTATTCATTAAGGTTGTGGCTGGCCTAATTGTAACACCCGGTTATTTAAAAAAAAGACAAGAAATGAAGAATAAAAGAAAGAAAAGCAATAAAGTCCAAGTTGAGGGACTAAAAGTGTCCAAAAGGACAAATCTTTGAAAATTTGGTGTAAAGGTGGGCATGACCGCCCACCCTTTCACACACTCACTTTCACTTGGTTTTAGAGAGAGAGAAAGGAAGAGAGCATAACTCTCGGTTGAAGAAAGAAGAAGAAGAGAAAGTGAATTCAAGGTAAGAATTCAAGGTTTTTAAGTATTTATGATGGGTTTTATCCCGGTTATATGTTTATGTGCTTATGTGTTTGTGTATGTGCTCGGGTGTGTGTGTTTGGTGGGGGTTTTTAGGAGTTTGAACTCAGTTGCAAAAGGGTTAGAAGGAAAAAACACCCAAGTTGCACCAGGTGAGTTCTAGACCCCGGTTTTACTTGTTTTAAACTCTCTTTGTGGTTGAAAAATGTATTAAAATGATTTTCATATGTTTATGTATGTATACCCGTATGTATATATGCATGTTTGATGATGATTCTTGAATGCTTATAGGTTGTTCATGTTTAGAATAGCCTTGGTAAGCTTAGAACAGATAGGTATGATGAATGGGTTCGAAATCATCCTAGAAACATGTTATACAGAAGGTTCATGCGCCTAGATAAGGCTCATGCGTTTGGGAACGCCTTTGAAGAATTTAAGTGTAACCCATGCCCCTAAACAGTAGCCCATGCGCCTGAAATTGCCATAGAAATGTTTAAGTATAGCCCATGCGCCTGAACAGTGGTCCATGCGCTTGAACAGTGGTCCATGTGCCTAGAAATATTAGTCGGACGACTAAGTGTAGGGCCATGCGCCCGAATAGTGCCCATGCGCCCAAGTGGCCCATGCGCCTAAGTGTCCATGCGTCCGAATAACCCATGCGCCTAAGTTTTCAACACCTGAATAGTCAATGCGCCTGGATAGTTCATGCGCCTGGATAGTTCATGCGCCTAAGTGTTAAAATGATTTAAGTGTTGACTGATGCGCCTACATAGTGATCAAACGCCCAAACAGGGCTCATGCGCCAAATAGTGTCAAAGCGCCTAAACACTTAGAAATTATTACAGAATTTTTGGGAGTCTGTGCTTTTAGGGTTTTGACCGAGGTTTGACTAGGGCTTATTAATGATGAGTTTCATGCATGGTTATGATTGTTCCTTATTAATATTATTGCTATTATTATTATTACTTATAGTGTCTGACTTTACGTGCTATGTTTTCGTAACGTAAAGTATATTGTAATAATAAAGAGAAAGAGCAATAAAGAAGAGAAGTAAAACATTAATAAAATGTTAACAAGTCTTGCAAGCTTACAGGAGTGACATGACCATGTTGTCATTAGCTCGACCGTGTTGTGGGTTAGCTACCCTATATTGCACACGGGGCCAATCATTAAGATTGGCAGGACCTTGCAGCGTGTCCTGGGTGATTGGGTCAGCCTTGTATACAGTAAAGTTTAAGGGATATAGATGGCCCATCACCCATTTTCCACCGCGCATACAATTTGGGGTATTGCTCATTGGTCCATACAGAAAGTGAAAGATAAAGATAAAGGATTACAGAACATACAAGGCATACAGTAAAGAGAACGAACAGGTATCTGTTCATATAGTTAATGCGTGCTCGCATACACAGTAAAGAGTTGTATTTCATAGAAAGAGTATTTTCATATACAACATACAGGAAGTATTTTATTACTTTTAAAACTAGAACTCACTCAGCAACACTAACTTTTATACATTTTCAGTTGGCAGGTAATTATTGCTGAGGATGGCACGAGGGTGAAGCCACTCGGCAGGAAAAGACTGACATCAATTCGTATTTTATGTTGCTGTTGTTTTGTAATGCAGTAAAATTATTCTTTTGTAATCTGTTAAACAATGATGTATTGCTTAACAACAGTGTTTTAAATGAAATGAATGGTTTTTGATAATTATTTCCGCTGCTTAAATTTGTATAATTATAATGTTTAATGTTTTAATTGCTGTGATTGACCAATTGTGAGGTCTCCGGGAACGAGCCTTACAAGTTAGTGTCAGAGCCAAAGTTTAAGAGAATTGGGTTAAATAAAATTTTTAAAAAAACCTAAACTTAAACTAAAAATAGGACAAATAGAGGGATGTCAGCCCGAGTAGCTACATGCCATCAGGTATGTTTTTTCTTAATGATAACCGGTATTATGTGCGCATGCTATTTGATTATGTGCTCTTAGTAGATTTAGATACTGATTAGGTCAGGATAGGAAATGCTTGAGGTATGAAGAGTAAAGTAAGTGGCTAATCACAACTGGCCACTGTAATTAGGGACTTACTATACTCGACATAAACTGAGCTATTCCCTTGAATGATCGCGTTAGTGTTTGAATCTTATAGTGTGTTAGAGGATGGTCGGTGGTAGACCTTCGAAGGTTTCGTCAGGTGAAGGTTGTGTTGGACGTGGTGCTGGACCGTGGGTCACAAGAAGTATGGCTAGGGCTGCATAGGTAGCACTCAAAGAGTCCAAGATCCATCACCCGAAACCCGGTGATGATAGTGCTAGTCTGAGGACCATATTGAAAGAGGCTGTTGTCGAGGGATTCAACGGGCCATGCAGACGATTCGCCCGTGTATGGTGACTGAGATAATTAGGGCGGTGAAGGAAATGACCGTGATTGAAGTGAAAAAGAAGGGGGTTACACCCGTATAAAAAGGTTGCTAGGACGGATAACCGGCGTGTAGCTTCATCCGATGCGGAGACAAGGAATATGGCAGATATGGAACGGAGCATACCGGAGAGTGCAGGATGGGAATGAATGTATGCTTCAGGTGTGGTAAGCCTGGCCACATCGCTAGAGACTGTAAGAAGCCAAGGGACGAGAGTTTTGGCGCAATGATGACGACTAGAATTGCGGGGTCGAAAAGGTGTGACAAGTGTGGACGCAGGCACCCCGGGGAATGTGGATTGGGGAGCAATGTCTATTTCCGTTGTGGAAAGACCGGACATGTGGCAAAGAACTGTGGTATGGGGAGGTGTTATTCTTGTGGTGAAGAAGGTCACGTGAGTAGGGATTGCAAGAAGCCGAGGGCGGAAGGTTCGGGAGTGAAGAAGGTCGGAGGAAGCTAGGACGGACCCCGATGTTGTGTCAGGTATGTTTCTAGTAAACCAAACTTGTGCCTCTGTGTTGTTTGATTCCGGTGCTAGTAGGAGTTTTATTTCCACTACTTTCTGTGCTAATATGCCTATTAGTAGTAGAAATGTCAGTGAGCCATTCAATGTAGAAACCGCTATTGGCAAGTCCACAAGAATTACTGATGTGATAGAGGACGGTGCGATAGAACTAGAAGGTCATAGGTTTGCTGCTAGGTTACACGTGAGGCCCCTAGGTGGATTTGATGTAGTACTATGGATGGATTTGTTAGCAACCTATGAAGCAAACATCGTATGTCGCAAGAAAATGATTCGATTAGTTGCGCTCGATAGGAGTTTGGTTACTATTTATGGAGATCGTGTTACTACGATCCCGAAGATGATATCGATGGTGGTGGCGGGGAAGTGCATGAGACGTGGATGTAGTGCCTACTTGGCATACGTGAAAGACGTGGATGAGTTGGTACCGCAATTATCTGAGGTGCCAGTGGTGTGCAACTTTCCGGACGTATTCCCGAAAGACTTACCCAGCGCCACCGGATCACGAGATTGAGTTCCAAATTGATATGATACCCGTGCTCAACCCGTTGCCAAGCACCATATCGATTAGCACCTACTGAGATGAAGGAACTCATGAGCCAGTTACAGGAGTTGATGGATAAGGGATTCATTCGACCAGTATCTCTCTGTGGGGTGCTCCGTATTGTTTGTAAAGAAAAAGGACGGAAGTATGTGAATGTGCATCGACTACCGAGAGCTGAACAAGTTGACGGTAAAGAATCGGTACCCCTTATCAAGAATTGATGATCCATTTGACCAGCTCCAAGGTGCCAGTTGGTTCTCGAGAATAGATCTACGATCTGGCTACCATCAGTTGAAGGTGAAAGAACAGGACATTCCTAAGACAGCTTTCCGTACACGTTATGGACACAACGAGTTCCTCGTTATGTCATTTGGCCTGACCAATGCGCCAGCTGCTTTTATGGACTTGATGAATAGAGTGCCTCGGCCGATGTTGGATAGATCAGTGATTGTGTTCATTGATGATATCCTGATCTACTTGAAGAGCGAAGAAAAGCATGCTGGACACATTCGGGAGGTGTTGGAGACCTTAAGAAGGGAGAAGTTGTATGCCAAATTCTCCAAGTGCGCGTTCTGGTTGCGCGAAGTGCAATTCTTAGGTCACGTGGTAAATCCTGAGGGGATTATGGTAGATCCCGCAAAGGTGGAGGCAGTGATGCAATGGAAGTCTCCGAAAACGCCATCCGAGATTCGTAGTTTCTTGGGGTTGGCGGGATATTATCGAAGGTTCATTCAAGACTTTTCCAAGATTGCTTCTCCACTAACCAAGTTGACCCAAAAGGATGTAAAGTTTATATGGGGTCAAGCTCAAGAGCAGGCTTTCGAGGAGTTAAAGGCAATGTTGACAAGCTCCTGTTCTGTCATTACCCGAAGGAAGCGAGGATTTGGTGGTTTATCCAGATGCTTCGTACTCAGGGTTGGGGTGCGTATTAATGCAGAGAGGGAAGGTTATAGCCTATGCATCCCGACAGTTGAAAGTTCATGAGGTCAGTTATCCCACTCATGACTTGGAGCAAGCAGCCGTGGTCTTTGCATTGAAGATTTGGAGGCACTATCTCCACGGGACGAAGTGCACCATTTTCACTGACCATAAGAGCTTGAAGTACTTCTTGGAGCAAAAAGATCTGAACATGATGTAGAGAGGATGGTTGGAGCTCATAAAAGATTATGATTGTGAGATCCATTACTATCCGGGCAAAGCCAACATGGTGGCTTATGCTCTTAGCCGAAAGGAGAGGCCTACATAGTGATGAAACGCCTAAACAGGGCTCATGCGCCCAAATAGTGTCAAAGCGCCTAAACGCTTAGAAATTATTACAAAATTTTTGGGAGTCTATGCTTTTAGGGTTTTGACCGAGGTTTGACTAGGTCTTATTAATGATGAGTTTCATGCATGGTTATGATTGTTTCTTATTAATATTATTGCTATTATTATTATTACTTATAGTTTCTGACTTTACGTGGTATGTTTTCACAACGTAAAGTATATTGTAATAATAAAGAGAAAGAGCAATAAAAGAGAATTTGAACATTAATAAAATGTTAACAAGTCTTGCAAGCTTACAGGAGTGACATGACCATGTTGTCGTTAGCTCGACCGTGTTGTGGGTTAGCTACCCTATATTGCACATGGGGCCAGTCAATTAAGATTGGCAGGACCTTTGCAGCATTGTAAGGCCCCGTTCTCGGGCACCTTACAGCTGGTGGTTCATCGCACATAAAACATTGGAAAACATACATTAATTTTGCAGCTGAATTTAAAACTTTCATTTATAACTAAAACATGTCATTTACAACATTAGTTTTCATCTCAAAATACATGACATGTCAAAATAATGATGCCAGCCTCAAAATGTTCCTAGTAGCTTATGCATCCATGCCTACAACTCCTCAGCATCAACATATACCTGCCAACTATCATGCATACAAAAGTCAGCGACGCTGAGTGAGTTCTAGTTTTATAATAAAATACTTTACTTTCGTTAATACCGTTCTTTCAAAACATACTATACTATACAACCGTTCGTGATCATGCATCATACTTACATACAGATAATATCATTATTATCTTCATCATTATGTTCATTAACTTTGCTCATTCAACGTATTACATTATCGTTCACTTCTCTTTCTAGATCCGGTCAGACTTTACCCTCTTCGTGGCACTCAGCCACGATTACTGAGGTCGAATGACGGGGATCCTGTTTTGTACATTATTACGATAATTCATTTACGTTCATTCATATGTTCGTTCTTTCATACATGATCTTTCGTTCATTACTCATTATTACTCGAATCTTGTCTCTTGCAATATCCCCGACTCATGCTCGAAAGCTGATGTTGTGCCGAGGCCTGCTCACAAACCCTCGACTCATGTCCGAAGACTGACACAACATCGGGATACGTGACAAATATCCCATACGAGTCAATCACAGGGATTGATCTCCATCCGAGTCTGTTGCAACACCAAGTCGCTCACCTCATTATCTCGTCTCATGCAATATCCCCGACTCATGTCCGAAGACTGATACTGTGCCGTGGTCTGACAAACAAACCCCCGACTCATGTCTGAAGACTGACAAAGTACCAGGATACATGACATGGATCTCATCATCCGTCACATTTGTCATATGCAATACTCCCGACTCATGTCCGAAGACTGATACTATGCCGGGGCCTGCTCACAAACCCTCAACTCATGTCCGAAGACTGACACAGTACCGGAGTACGCAATTTGTATCCCCTCTCATGCAATACCCCCGAATCATGTCTGAAGACTGATACTATGCCGGGGCCTGACACACAAACCCCCGACTCATGTCCGAAGACTGACACAGTACCGGGATACGCGACAAGGACCTCTTTTTAGTCTGTTGCGACACAGAGTCGCTCACCTCATACATATGCTTGCAAGCCTTTCATTCGTTTATTATCGCACTTTAGCTCAAATCGCACCTTCACATCATCGTACCCGAAGTACATATCGCACGGATCGCACACATAAGGAAGCCAGAATCGCAATATATCTCATGGGTTAGCCAAGATCGCACGCTATAAAAACCACATGAAGCAGCCAAAATCGCACACTACCCTTATGCCGTCCATCGCACATATCGCACCAATCGCACCATCGGAGTGGTCACGAAGACCGACTCCCCCTGTGTGTGTGAGAACTCTCGGGGTCTAGCCATAATCGCACGCCATCCTATGGGTTAGCCAAGATCGCACGCCATAAAACCACATGAGGCAGCCAAAATCGCACGCTACATAGCACACAATAAATACCACATCGCACGTATCGGAGCAGTTACCAAAACTGAACTCCCACTGTGTTTATGTCCCTTTATGAGTAAGCCAAGATCGCACGCTATGATACACACACAGTTGAGCTAACGACCCTCAGTGAGTCGTGAACCTCCTTCCTTTTTTCGCAAGCCATCGTATCTTTCATTCATTCGTTTATACGCGCATTCATTCATTACGTTCCTCTTTTCATTATCTTCCATTTTATGTTACGTAATACTTTCATTACATTCATTAACGTTCACGCAAAGCCAAGGGAAGACATACATACATAATAAGGAACATACATATAATCATAAATATACACCATCAAACATACGCCAATACAGGCACATCATACATACATAACACACGTCAAACAAGCCATCACATCATAACTAGGCTTATCTCTCCATATTACCCCTTAAAAACCACTTAGAAAACCTCAAGTCCAAAGTGGGCGCATGGGTCCTTCCAGGCGCATGAGCATAAAAATTGTAAGTATAAAACAGCCTGGGCACATGGGCACTGGTTGGGCGTTTCTGCCCTGTTCAGGCGCATCACCAATACTTAGTCGTTTCAAGCACTTGGACATATGGGCATTGCTTAGGCGCATGGCCAATACTTATCCGTTTCAATCTCTGGGACGCATGGGCACTATTTAGGCGCATGGTCCACACTTAGCCTTTTCTCCACTTGGGTGCATGGGCACTATTTAGGCGCATGGCCAACACTTGGGCGCATGGCCAATACTTAGACGCATGGGCCAACATGCTGGGCGCATGGGCCACTATTTAGGCGCATGACCCACCCTTGGGCGCATGGCCAACACTTAGGCATCTGGCCACTCATGCTGGACGCATGGACAACTGTTTGGGCGCATGAACCACTGTTCATGTTCATCAGACATTCTGAAATCTTTTCTATGCTACCAATTTCACCCGATTCTCATTCTAAGCATACCCAAACATAGATCTAACATACTAAGGCCATCTAAGCATGCTAAACATCATCACTGACCCATAATCATCACTAAACATACATACGTACATACAACATTCGGACATAAAACTATAAATCCATGTTTCTTTAAAAACGTTTACTTAGTATGCATAATAGCCCCAAATCAGTTGAAAATCCGTAAAAGAGGGGTTCTAGAAACTCACCTTGAGTAGCCTTTGGGCAACACACTTGTTGTTCGAGTCCCACCTTCGTTTCAGCTCTTTGTATCCCGAAAACAAACTCTAAACAACAGGAACTTCGGTCAGAACCCAATACTCAACTGAAACCGAGCTCAAACAAGAGAAGACTTATCTTTTTTAGCTTCTTCTTCCTCTTTCTCTCTCTAGAACCGAGCTCTCTCTCTCTCTATTCTTCTTCTTCCGAGATCAAGCAGCTTTCTGCTTGATATGGGCGACCATGCCCTTAAATATCTTAAAATAATAAGATTTGTACTTTGTACAATTTATTCCCCTCCATTTGTGCACAATTTCCATTCTTTCTATTTACTTTTCTTTTCCTTCCGTTTAAGTAGAAATTTCAGGGTGTTACAAGTCTACCCCCCTAAAAGAGGTTTCGTCCCCGAAAATTGTCGCTTCTCGAACAGTTACGGGTAACACTGTCTCACCTCTTCTTTGGTCTTGCATTTAAACTCAGATCCCTTTAGGCTTCACTACACCTACACAAGTGAAACCATCATCCTCCTTAGTCTATTCTCCTCTTCTTATTAGTAATGGTCACCAGTTGCTCCTCGTGGTTGGATACCCTATCCATCTTAGTATTCTCTAGTAGCATGATCATAACCTCATCGGTTGAGCTCTTTCTTAGACGAGATGCATGGAACATCAGATGAATTCCACTTAACTCATCGGGTAGCTCCAGTCGATGTGCCACTTCTCCTACCTAAGCAACAACTGGGGAATGACCCTCTCCACTTTAGTATCAGCTTTACTCGACTCCAAACCAAGCAATCTGCTTTCCTGGTCGAAGCCTTCCTCATACCTCATTGTCGTAGGTCATCACCGAACTCTGGTTGTGCACGGTTGAGCAATCCATCTTTTTGCAACACTTGGGGTTTGAGTCATAGACTACTGATCAATTCACCCAGATGCACGTCTACCTACCTATGTCTGTCTTGAATAGCCTAGCAGGGACAAGCGCTCTCTCTCAATTCTATCACGCAATCCTTTAGGGCATTAGGTAACCTGGTAGACTTAGTAATAGCAATTCTTACATCGAAGGCTCATCGATCTTCCTACCCCTAACGTGCAACATCACAGAAAATAGCGGCAACAAAACTACTACTAGCGTCACAATTAAAGCATAGATGCATAAATCTAAACTTGCAATAACGTACCTGACGTTACCTCGGAGTCGGACCTAGCCTCCTCCGGTCATAGCGAAGGCTCTAGCCTTCACCCTCTGTTCTCCTTCCTCGTATCGGAGCTTCCTCCAATCTTCTTCATTCCCGAACCTTCCACTCTCGGCTTCTTGCAATCTCTGCTCATGTGGCCAATTTCCCCACAATTGTAACATCTCACAGTTCCACATTCTCTAGCCACATGAGCAGGCTTCCCACACTTGAATCAAGTGTTTGGTCTCCCTTTGCATTCTCCCGAGTGCTCCATCCCGCATTTACCACATCTGTTCGTCCCCGCACCAGGTGTGACCATACGGCGGTCATCCCCCGGGCGTGTTTATTATTCATCGAGTCACCACCTCGTCCAGTTCTTTTTCCCTTCTAGTTTCGGTCTCCATCACCTTTCTCTCCATCTTCTGCCGCCACCACCGCCATAGTTTTTCATCATACAACCTCCCCGCCAAATCAAATGTTGACCTAAACGTACTCGGTCGCGCAGGGATCATGTGCCTACGGATGTCCGCCGGCAAGCCCTGAATATACCTCTTGATCTTTCGCGAAAGAGGTGTCACCTGATCTGGCACCAGACGTGCCATCCCGTTGAACTTCGTGGTCTACTGTTGATGTGTCAGGGTTCCCGCCTCTAGTTGCAGGAATTCCCTTTCAACTTTATCCATCTCACGATGAGGACAGAATTCCTCAATCACCAACTTCTTCAACTCCGGCCATCTCATCCTTCCAATGGCTCTGCTACCCTCGGCTTGGACTATATTGTCCCACCAGCATAGAGCCGAGTCCACAAAAGAATGGGCAGCAAACTTTACTTTCTGATCCTCCCGACACTCGCTGATATTCAATACAGCTTCCATCTCTCTCACCCATCGGTGGGTAGCAGCAGCAGTAGTGTTGTTTCCATCGAAAGTTGGGGGCTTGCATCGTTGAAACGCCCCATAATTATAGCCTCGTGCCGCCTCCGGTGCAGGCTCTTCCTCTTCATCCTCTTCGTCATCAAAGAAAACCGTTTCAGTCTCAGGTCGTCTCCTTTCTCCTGAAGGTCTACCCCCTTCCTGTCTCTCCTCATCTCTAACAGCCTTCATAACTTCGGTCACCACAGATGGTAGGATCGTTTGCATAACCTGATGCACTTCCTCCCTGACTGCCTCTCTCATCGAGGCTCTTTGATTAGCGTTCTCATCATCGCCCTCCTGATGAGGGGTCTCGGGTTCCTCATGGCCGTTCCTTCAGCCCCAGACCTTCCTCTTGTGACCCGTGGTTCAGCACCACGTCCACCACCACCTCACCTCGTGAAGCTTTCGAAGATCTACCACCAACCATATTTTAACACACTATAAGATTCAAACACTAACGCGGTCATTCAAGGTAATAACTCAGTTTATGTCAAGTATAGTAAGTCCCTAATTACAATGGCCAGTTGTGATTAGCCACCTACTTTACTCTTCATACCCCAAGCATTTCCTATCCGACTACATCAGTATCTAAATCTACACATAAGCACACAAGCCACATACATGCGCACATAATGCCGGTTAATATTAACTTACATAAAACGTTTACATAAAAACCTTTACCTCCAGGCACGTAACTACTAGGACTGGCATCCCTTTTCCTTTTAGTCCCATTCTCAGTTTAAGATTAGGTTTTTCAAAATATTTACCCAATTCACTTAAACTTTTGCTCTGATACCAACTTGTAAGGTCCCGTTCCCAGGCACCTTACAGCTGGTGGTTCATTGCACATAAAACATTAGAAAACATACATTAATTTTGCAACGGAATTTCCTTTCATTTATAACTAAAACATGTCATTTACAACATTAGTTTTCATCTCAAAATACATGACATGTCAAAATACGGATGCCAGCCTCAAAATGATCCCAGTAGCTTATGCATTCATGCCTGCAACTCCTCAGCATCAACATATACCAGCCAACTATCATGCATACAAAAGTCAGCGACACTGAGTGAATTCTAGTTTTATAATAAAATACTTTACTTTCTTTAATACCGTTCTTTCAAAACATACTATACTATACAATAATTCGTGATCATGCATCATACGTACATACAGATAATATCATTATTATCTTCATCATTATGTTCATTAACTTTGTTCATTCAACGTATTACATTATCGTTCACTTCTCTTTCTAGATCCGGTCAGACTTACCCTCTTCGTGGCACTCAGCCACGATTACTGAGTCGAATGACGGGATCCTGTTCTGTACGTCATTACGATAATTCATTTACGTTCATTCATACGTTCGTTCTTTCATAGATGATCTTTCGTTCATTACTCATTATTACTCGAATCTTGTCTCTTGCAATATCCCCGACTCATGCTCGAAAGTTGATGCTGTGCCGGGGCCTGCTCACAAACCCCTGACTCATGTCCGAAGACTGACACAGCACCTGGATACGTGACAAAGATCCCATACGAGTCAATCACAAGGATTGAACTCCATCCGAGTCTGTTGCAACACCAAGTCACTCACCTCATTATCTCATCTCATGCAATATCCCCGACTCATGTCCGAAGACTGATACTGTGCTGGGGTCTGACAAACAAACCCCCGACTCATGTCCAAAGACTGACACAGTACCGGGATACGTGACACGGATCTCATCATCCGTCACATTCGTCATATGCAATACTCCCGACTCATGTCCGAAGACTGATACTATGCCGGGGCCTGCTCACAAACCCTCGACTCATGTCCGAAGACTGACACAGTACCGGAGTATGCAATCTGTATCCTCTCTCATGCAATACCCCCGACTCATGTCCGAGGACTGATACTGTGCCGGGGCCTGACACACAAACCCCCGACTCATGTCCGAAGACTGACACAGTACCGGGATACGCAACAAGGACCTCTTTTGAGTTTGTTGCGACACAGAGTCGGTCACCTCATACATATGCTTGCAAGCCTTTCATTCGTTCATTATCGCACTTTAGCTCAAATTGCACCTTCACATTATCG
>CM046450.1:101031059-101038559 GCA_025506515.1 Flaveria trinervia | reverse complement strand
TGGCCCTGCAACTCAATCGAAATCGAACTTCCGAGCTCTCTTAACCTGAATTGGTTGAGGGGAAATCATTATTAACACCCTAAGAAGCTTCATATGAAGTCAATTTGATACTAATCATCTCTTACAAGGAGAATCCTGCTTATCACAGTCGCGACCTATTCCTCATTTCATCTCCTTCAATTCGATTCTAATCACGTAAGTTTCATACATCTTTCTACTTGGTTTCACATGGGGAATCAATGCTCTATATTTATTTCAGTAAACATCATCAAATTAGGGTTCATTTGGATTAAATTTGATTCTAGGGTTTATGAAGGAATTTGGGGTTTATCTTTAAATCGGTTAAATAATTTTATTTTGAATTAAAAACCAGATTGTGGCTTATAGCCCACCGGTAACATACATGGACTACACACATGGTCCCGGGTTCGAACTTGGGCACCCACAAGTTATTTTTAATTATTATTATTTTTAATCATTTTAAATTCCATAAATTCTTAATATATTACTTCATCAGAATAAAATTATTATTGTTAATTAAATTTATTTCAGAAGTTATTTATTTAATTTATAAAATTTTTAAACAAATAATATTCTAATTTTATAGTTTAAAATTATAAAAAAAACTATAACAAATGATATTTAAAAGTTTGTCTTGTATACCTTATAATGGTTTCTTTAAATCATATAAGTTATGTTATAACCAATTTAAATAATTAATTATTCATCTATTCATCTAGCATGTTATATCATAAATTGTTAACAAATCTATTCTCTAAACTTTTATTTAAATTCTTGAAACATATAAATCAATATATTATACCTAATTTTTATTATTAAAATCTTGTATTATAAGATCTTTATAATAAATCATTTAAACGTTTAAAACTTTCTAAAATGATTTAAATAATTTTAAAGTCATCTAAATAAGTATATAATTAATTACATTTATCAAATTTTAAATAATTAATTATGAAATTAATTATTTCTTTCCACACATCATGTTTAATCTTTACTAATTCAATATATTAAATTATTGAATCATTCACTATCATTCTTGTTCTTAATTGATTCATACCATCTTTATTGAACCAAAACATAATTGATTGCATTATTATATTTTATTTGACTTAAATATTAAAACCCCCAAATTTCAAATGAAACTCTAATTCATATTTTCTCTTGAATCATAACTTTATTCTAATCCTAAGACACCAAATCTTTGGTTGAATCGTGAAGGAATCGTTTGAACTATCTTATTATCTTATTGTTATCTTAAGTGCAACTTTATAGCACGTGAGTTTTCCATGTGAGTTTTCCATGCCCCTTTTTACTTTATTTCATACCTTTTGGGGTGAAACATATTAACCTTATAAATTTACACTTGTAAATATCTTGATACTTGTAAATTCACATGCATTTCATCTTTACTTTTTATCATTGTTATTTGGATTATTGTGAGTTTTATATGAGATACATTATATGGTGACAATCATTAACTTTTGTTAGCCTGGTGATGTCATAGATTTATGGGACTGACAAGCCTACTTGGTTAATCCAAATACACTTAGCCAATCGTATAATCTTGTAATCTTGTAAACTTGTAATCTGTCGAGGTTTGATTGCAGCTATATGTATTCTATAAACTTGCATATTTATAACCATAGACATGAATTGCTAATTGTAAACCCTTTATATATATATATTATATATATATATTATATATATATATATATATATATATATATATACATATATGTTGTGTGTGTTTAACCCATGAAAACTCGCCAACTTTAAAGTTGACCCTTATTTTTAACATGTTTTAGGTTTGATACTTGAGGATCTCTTCATGTTCATATATACTTAATTGAAAATCTTATGTTGTTGTTTATATCTTGTTTGTATTTTAATGATTTAATTGTCTTGTAATGTTAATAAAAATAATATTTAATATTATTTCAACTTATTAGTTCCATGTGCTATAAACAATCGTTTCACATTCGTTCGCCCCAATGATTCTGCCGTCGGTCGGGGTGTGACATGCCCTATCCAAGAACAGGATTCGTCATGCCATTTCCGACTATAATATTTTAAAGAGTGCAATCATCAGAAACAGATGGGGAAATGTTACCTTGCTGGTTTGCCATATAGCTTGTTGCTTCGGTATCCATGTAGCCTACTGTTAGGAATTAAGCGGCATAGCGGAACCAACACATGAACATGCACAACAATTATCACACAAAAATAGAACAATACACGACACAAGGATTTAACATGGTTCGGTCGGTGTGACCTACGTCCACGGACTGCAACTAGGGTTTTCTTTATTTGCTCAGTATAAAGATGACAACTACATGACAGGGTATATATAGAGACTAATTAGGGTTAACAAATTATTTAAAAAGAAAACTAAACATGGGCCCAAACCCAAAGCCTTCACAAAGCCAACAATCTCCCACTTGAAGGCATTGCACTAAATTCTAGCCCACCGTTCAAGTACACCACAACCGGTCGTCTAGTAACTTCAATAAGCTTTAAACAAGTCTTCCAAGCTTCTAGTTCTCAAAGAACAAGCTAAGACTTCATCACATATCCTAGTTACAACGACCCCTCATCATCAAGTATCAGATGGTCCAGTTGAAGCTTCCCTAAGCTCCAACTCAGTCATGGCTAGTCTTCCTAATGACTCATCCTCCATATTAATCGGTTTGGACATTCCACTGGATTCAAAGATACATCGAGGATCACCATCACTCTCCAAATTCAACAAAAAATTACCAGGAGAGAATTTTCCACTCGTAGTCTTTAAAACCCAATGGTTCTTTGTAACTGTACCCCAAACACATCCCGTGCTCCCACTAGCACCAAACCCTTTGAATGGTTTAGACTTTCGAACTCGTTCACCTAACATCTTTGCTCTAGAATTCACGTTTGCAAAATGAACTCTCTTAACACTAGATTTAGCGAACTGGATTTTGTCGTGCTTAATCGGGTCAGTCATACATCCCTCAGCAGGTACCTCAACCATATACAATGATCCATGCTTCATACCACGAGCAATAACCAGATTACCATTGATCATCCTCTATATACCACTACCAAACATCACTTCCAGCCCTTGTTCATCCAGCTGACCAACCGAAATCAGTTTCTTTTTCAACCCCGGAATCACCCTGACATTCTTTAAGTTCCATGTAGTACCCAGTGAAGTAACCAGATCAATATCACCCATGCACATTACCTCAAGTATCTCATCATTGGCTAATCGTACCTTTCCAAAATCACCATGTTTCAGATTCACCATCGCTTCCTCGTTGTCCATAGTGTGAAACGAATCCCCTAAATCCATGACCCAGGAGTCCATACTGTTTTCCACGTTGAGTATCAATGCATCATCATTAGAAACATCCCAGCAGTAGTGTTTAATTCTTTCTTATTCCGACAATGACTCTTAACATGTCCCACCTCATTGCAGCTCCAACACTTCACATTCTTCTATTTAGGTTTAGATGACTCCTTCCCCGACTTCCACTGTAACTGTTATTATCCAGCCCCTGCCGTCATTTAGTAGTTCACTACTTGATGATTCACCTGAGTCATTTCTTCACATATAATTAGATCACAAATACCATAAAGAGTGAAACCATTAGTCCCCACAGAACTTGAAATTACAGTCATAGTTCCAGAGCAACTATTAGGCAGAGATGACAACAATAGTAGAGACTGAACTTCATCATCAAACTTAATTCCAATAGATACAAGTCTTGTTAAGATTGAATTTAGATTGTTAATGTGAGCAATCACTGAGCTTCCTTCTTTCAATCTTGTGTTCACAAGCTCCCGAATCAAGAACACCTTATTCATTGCAGACGGTTTCTCATACATATTCGCCAAAGTAGTCATCATACCACGAGCCGTGGTTTCCTTGATGTTAAAGGCAACATTTTTCCTCAAAGCCAATGTAATAACTGCATAAGCCTTTTTGTCCTTTGATTCCCAATCAGCTTGTTCTATTTTCGTAGGTTTTTCTTCTAGTACCATATCCAAATCCTTTTGACATAATAATGCTTCTACTTGCATTTACCACCAACCAAAATCAGAATTGTTAAACTTCTCCATCACAACTTTCCCATCTTCAGCCATTCCAAATAGAAAACAAGAAACAAATTGAAACAGTGAACAAACACAGTAATGGCACGAGCTTGAATTTGACGACTGTTCTACTAGACACTGTCAATTGACCGATTTGTTCCTACAAAAAACCTTGTAGACAAATCTAAACCCAACGTACTTTTCTTTCACTAAACACGGCTCCCCAAACAGTTGATAATAACCAGTCAAAGCAAATTAAAACTTGAAAACACCAAACTCTAACCTTTACCCGACGAATCCAAGAGTTCTTCACCAAACCCTAATCGACGGCTCAAAGGATTTCAACTTGGTACTAACTTTCACTGGATCTTCTAGATTACTTGTGATATCATAAATCAACAATAGAAAAATGATTTATTTTCTTTAGGTTGAACTAATCACCCTTGAAAATTAATAATAACTTCGCCTTTCTTTTGGTTTATCCCAAAACTCCAACAATAAAAATCGTTCCACCTTTTCGTTTTTGTTTCCCAACAACAAAAGAAACAATTTTCTTTTTTTTCTTCTTCATTCGACAATACTAACCACAACAAGAAAAAACAAGGTGTATCTCCAAAGATAATTAAATTTGTTTTAAATCTCAACCTCAAGCGAATGAAACGGTGATGACAATCTTCAAGAAAAAAGAAATTAACCTTCCTGCGAATCATTTTCCATGCAACCGTATGTTCAACGAGCCAAAGCTCTTATCCCACTTGTTAGGAATCAAGCGTGTAGATACATGTGTCCCTAGTTTCTGAACTTAATGTAATATGTCTTTATTGTCTTACACATTTGTAATTAAATAGGTACTTAATGAAATACAATGTATGGTTGTGCTTATTATGTTGAATATTTCATTGCTTGGTATGTAATAACGCTTATTGAACTAACTATATAGGTTTGTGGTTGTTTGAATAGATAAAAGTCAAATAATAATTATGAAACATATTCAAACTTAATCATTTGAAGTACTCATGCGATTGGCCCATGCTAATGGACCATACGCATGAACAACTTCATGCTAATGAACTAGTCGTACGAATGAACCAGGAGACTAGATCAGTCTCATGATTGTAACATGAGATTGATTCAGTCGCACGACTGAACACTCAGTCGTGCGAATGGATCAACCGCATGACTCAATCGCACAATTGAACCATGCAAATGGTCCAATCGCATGATTGAGAAACCCTAACCTATAAATACCACTTAAATCGTGGAAAAATGAGACATTTGGATATTTCGATACCTACACGTACCCTAGCCGTCCAGTGACCTCTAGCAACCTGTTCCAACTTCATAGATCGCAGTAGATCTATTGCTAATCGTTCTTAACATTTAGATTCAATCTTTAATTGATTCTACATGCATTCTCACTGATTGAATCGCCAATCAAATAGGATTCCGTACTATTTCATTCGGTACACGAGTAAATCTGTTAGTATTCGTCCGGTACACGATCCTAACAAAGAGGTGCAACGAAACCAACACACGAACACACACAAACAATTATCACGCGAGAATAGGACAATAAACGACACAAGGATTTAACGTGGTTCGGTCAGTGTGACCTACGTCCACCGGCTGCAACTAGGGTTTTCTTTATATGCTCAGTATAAAGATTACAAATACATAACAGGGTATATATAGAGACTAATTAGGATTAATAACTTAATTAACAAGAAAACTAAACATGGGCCCAAGCCCAAAGACTTCACAAAGCCAACACCCACTTGGTCCGGTTAATTAATGGATAACTCGTAAAGTTCTTGAGCAATGTCGATTGGAACTGAACCTGCAGTGTAGGCCTGAGCAGCAGCTGGCCCAAGTATGCCTGCACCTGTATTGGGCTTGGGCGTAGATGGATATGGGCATGGTGGGCTTGGATTTGCTGCAAGCCATTGCTGGGCCTGGTTGTTTATGAGGTTAGGCCACCGATTAGAAGCCCAAGTCTACAGAAAAACAATATACGGATGTTGGATATTGTGACTCCGACCCCCGTGACCATAGAGACCGCTCCTCGTGCCCCGCCTACAACTATGTCCTCATCCACGATTACAGTCAGATGATGAAGGGTTGGTTGTAACAGCCGCAAGTGCAGTGGCAGATGAATGGGCAGCCTGAGCAGCCTGATGTTCATCTTCCTTTCTTCCATTGTGAGACGTGAACGTGCATCATGAAAATCAAGCTAGGGGTCTCTCTTCTATAGGATTGTTGAAATCCATCGTACTATTTGGTAAGACTAGTAAAAAGCTGAAGTACAAGGCATTGATTGTCAATAGAGGACCCCACACTAGCGAGCTGGTCTGACAGAAGTTTGACCTGTTGACAGTACGCTAACATATTTGGAAAAATTTTCAAACGAACGTTGGAAAACTCCTGCTGAAGAAAGACAGACATGGTGTTTTTTTGTCATTAAAAAGCCCTTCCAATATTGTCCAAGCTTGATGAGCAGTTACGCAAGGCTGCATAATAGTGTGTAGTAGATCGGTGGAGATAGTTCCATAGATCCGCTATAGTAAAATAACATCAATACCGGACCAGAGTGCATCAGGAGTAGAGGAGGCAGCTCTGTTTCCATAATCGGTTGTTGATGAGTTGCAGATTTAGGGCAAAGATGATCAAACACTTTGTAAGCATGACAATGGACTTGAAAGTGTTTGGACCATGTCATGTAATGAGCAGTTTCTACTTCAAGAATTATAGGAATGAAGACTTTGATGTTGGACAATCTCATAGCAAAATGTAGTTTGTTGTCCATAATAGAAGATTGGGAGAGATCAAAGAAAAAGGGAGAGGTGGCCGGAAGGCAGCGGCGGAAGAGATGGGTAGGGTTAGAAGGATTGAGGATAGTCTGATACCATATAAGAATGGTATTCAAGATGATTTTCATTGAGTATAATATTGAGTAAGGGTGTTCATCGAATCGGATAACAAATTAATCAGATCAGATTATTCGGATTTGAAAATGTCAGTACCCTATCCGAAATCCGATTCGATCCAAATAAGGATATTTCTATCCATCTGAATCCATCCGAATTCAATTCTGATCAGATTCATATATATCCGAATAATCCGAATTTATCCAAATAATCCGAATTTATCCGAATAATCCAAATAACAAATTTTTTTTATTCTTTTGTTTTTATATAATATTTTTTGGCTAATATTTTTTACTTAACATTTTATAAGTTTAAAATCACAATAAAAGATATAAAAAATCAAAAAATACAAATTTGACTTGAACACAAATTCAAAATTATAACATAATAGGAAATTGTATAACACCCAAAAATTAGAATATCTAATTTAGAATGACGGTTGATTATTGCATAATTGTTTAGAATTAGAGGACCAAAATATGTC
>CM046450.1:100721059-101028559 GCA_025506515.1 Flaveria trinervia | reverse complement strand
TATATATATAATATATAATATATATATATATATATATATATATATATATATATATATTATATATATATATATATATATGTGTGTGTGTGTGTGTGTGTGTGTGTGTATATGAGAACCCTAAGAAATTATAAGAATTCTTTAATTCATTTTTAACCATTGAGTTAATATAAAAAAAATTCTAGATTTCATTTCAATGGTAAAGATGAAAGCAAGGGTAAATGAGTCTTTTTCATACATGTACTTATTTGTACTTGTGTACTTGTATTTGAGAGGTCAAAATCTCGCATCATTAGCTTTCAAAATTCTATTTTTCTTATTTTTAATTTGGATTTTTAAAATATATACGCAAAAACCACACCACCATCACCACAAGTCAACCTCCCTACCACCAACAGAACATTACCGCTGCCAATGCACAACACCACAAGTTGACCTCCCAATCACTATTAGCACACCACTAGTGCATGACACCCCCTTCTAGTTACAACTCAACCTCAAAATTATGAATCAAATTGTAAGGCCCCGTTCCCGGGACGCATACTGTTGGATTCTCTTCGCACATAAAACATATATTTACATTAAATCGTAGCGGAACACTAGAATAATCTTTCATTTCTATGTAAATGCTTTTGCAAGTTAATACAACATTCATTACAAAATAGCTTGTTCGCATTACAATACAAAAACATTAATCAAAAGAATGTCATCCCAAAAGAGCCGAGTAGCCGCCCGTGCCATCCTCAGCAATCATTGCCTGCCAACAGGAAACACATCAAAGTCAGCGTTGCTGAGTGAGTTCTAGTTTTATAATAAAACATGCTTTTCTATCGTTAAACAGTTCTTTACTTTCTTACAATTCATACTGCGCTTTACATTCATTCTTGACCATGCAATATACATACACATTGATAATATAATTATTATCTTCCATTACATTCGTTAACTTTCGTTCATTCTATACGTCATCCCCTAGAGTCTGTTACGACAACAGTGTCGCTCACCTCATTAGCAATCCCAATGATTGCACGCTATCCGAGTCTGTTGCAACCATCAAGTTGCTCACCTCATTGCCATTCTCATCGATGGCACGTTATCCGTGTCTCTTGCAACCATCGAGTTGCTCACCTCATTTCCATTCTCATCGATGGCACGCTATCCGAGTCTCTGACAACAATCGAGTTGCTCACCTCATTGCCATTCTCATCGATGGCACGCTATCCGAGTCTCTTGCAACCATCGAGTTGCTCACCTCATTGCCATTCTCATCGATGGCACGCTATCCGAGTCTTTTGCAACACGAGTTGCTCACCTCATTGCCATTCTCATCGATGGCACGCTATCCGAGTCTCTTGCAACAACAGGGTTGCTCACCTCATGTATGTGCTTGCAAGCCTTTCCTTCGTTCATTCATCATTCAATAATGCATGCATTCTTACTTTATGTTCCTCTTTCATTATCTTTCACTTTACGTTACATAATACATCATTCATTCATTAACATAACACGTAAAGCCACAAGAAAGATAAACATACATCATAATAAGAAACATATCATACACAATCATCATCATCATACAGGCCAACATCATACGTACATAACATGCATAAACATGCAACATCATCATCATGCCCCACGTGCACTCTAAGGACTCAATCATCATATTAAATGCTCTTACGGGAATATTTACGTCAAAACTTACATCTACACCTTCTTCGGGTGCAACAGCCCTATTCGGGTGTATGGACACCCTTCAGTCGCATGGCCTCCATGCGACTGAACATCATGCGAATGAACTAATACGGATGAACACTCATACGAATGAGCACCCAACGTGCGAACGGATAATGTGGATGGACCTCATGAATGGAACTAATGCGGATGAGCACTTATGCGACTGGACCTTCAATCGCATGACCTCCATGCGAATGGCCTTTCAATCATGCGAATGGACCTTCAATCGTGCGAATGGATCCCAATCATGCGAATGGACCCCAATCGCACCCTATTTGGCCGTATGGCCTCCATTCTGCCTCCAGTCGATCGCCTAGCCCTAGCTGATGCAAAATGCAGTTCATCCTGACTGCAGCCGAGCGTTTTGGCCTCCAAACTCATCTAAACCCATTTTAACCCCAAATCGACCATCCAAAACCTTAGGGATGCATACCACAACACCATTCAAGCACACACAAGCTCACAATCAAGGCTTAAACGCATCATACACACACATACACATACACAAACGGGTCAAACATTCACACACTCAAAAACCCGATTTCATATGTTTTCCAGCCCCAAAATCGTTTGAAAACAAGTAAAAGTGGGGTCCTAGAACTCACAAAAATGACCACGACGAGTAGAGCTTCGATTTGACTCGCTTCTCAACAATTTTGGCTCACTAGAACCAACCCGAACCAACCTTTTCTTCTTTTTCTCTTCTTTCTCTCTTCTCCTCTTTCTTTGGCTGATTTGTGAGTGTGGGGAGAGGGGTAAGGGCTGCCCTCTCCCTTATATACTCCCACTCACCCGACTCTCATTCGTTGGCGAGTTTGGTCCCTGACTTTGGACTTTATTTCTTTTCTTCTTTAGTCGGCTTCAAAATAATCGAATAAATAACCGGGTGTTACCCAAACCTTACACCAACGCACGACACCCCTTTGCACACCACCACACTAGTTCCAGCTCCTTTGTCAACAACTAGTTTAAGTATTTCAAGATTTGAAGCGATCAAAGATCGTAGATTTCCACCACAGGTGGGGCCATTATGTGATTTATAACATGTAGGGCAATATTTATAAAAAATTAAAAGAAAAATGTGATGTAATTCACCAAAAGTATTATGATTTGCATTCAAATAAACAGTGCTCAAATGCCCAAATAGTTGTAATGCGCATAATTTTTACGTTGGGTTACATTGGTTTATAGTGATGTAACTAAAATGTCCAAACAGTTTTCAAGCTTCCAAACAGCTCTCAAACGCTTAAACAGTTGTAATATGTCTAATTTTTACGTTGGGTTGCATTGTTTTATAGTGATGTAACTAAAACACCAAATAGTCTTGAAGCTTCCAAACAATGTTCAAACGCCTAAATAGTTGTAATGCGCCTAATTTTTTGCATTGGTTTACATTGGTTTATAGTGATGTAACTAAAATGTCCAAACAGTCTTCAAGCTTCCAAACAGTGCTCAAATGCCTAAACATTTGTAATGCGCCAAAATTTTATATTGGGTTACATTAGTTTACAGTGATGTAACTAAGTAAATGTGATATTTCTTTAATTTTTTACATTTGGTGTACATTGGTTTAATATTGTTTGGTGTAGTTATGTGGTTTAATGTCATTTGGTTGTTATGTTACTAGAATCACGTTGATGTAGTTACATTGTTTAATGATGTATATTTTACATTTGGTTTATATTGGTGTAGTTACATTGTTTTGCTATAGTTTTACATCAGTGTAACACTGTAACTGTAACATCTTGTAATTTTGGGGTTAATTTAAAGTTAACTTCATTAATTCTTGTAAGGGCCTTTACTGTCGTTTATGAAACTCATGGGTGCTTTATGTGCTTGCAATTAACTTTTAATTTGTGAATTTATAGTTTCATTAAATTAAACTTAAGTTTAATAATGAAGAGATACAAACAATGAAAATAATATTAATAAAAAATTAGTAACGATAATAATGCTAATAATAATAATAATAATAATACTAGCAACAATAATGATAATAATAACAACAATACTAATAATAATTAATAGTAAGTTATAAAAGATAACAAGTTAGATTAATGCTAAGCTTGAAGTTAATTAAGGGGGTGTTTATGTCATCTTATAAAGTTTAAAAACAAGTATGTGCATAAAATAATAACAAAAGAAACTGCAAGGGGGCAAAGTGTAACATTTTTAAAACCCAAACCCACCCTCCCTTCACCCACGTTTTTCCGGTCACCGGAGGCCATACTCCGGCCACACTCCGGTGACCACCAAACACCCAAATTAAGACAATTTAAACCATGTTAAAGGTACCAAACGACTCGGAGAAGCACCGCGAACTCGAACCCATGACCAATTGGACCATTACAATCGGAGTTAAAGGGATTCGAACTAAAACAAACACCTTAATTGACATATAACCGTTAAACGTTCAAATGTTGATGGTTAATCATATTAATCATACAGAAACGCTCGGATAATCATTGCCAAGCTTAATGTATAGTTTAATTCGAGTTAAATCATCCATTAAACATCAAATTGAAACCGAAATGATCGAACAAGAATCGGGACCCGTTCGGCATCTCAACGAACAAATCAAAGCTATATAACGGAATGGAAATGTTTCATTCGATCCCTTTCAACTCCATGTAACTTCAATTTCACAAAAATTCTACTAAAATCCCGATTTCAAACTCATTATGTTTCGCGAGCGAATCGAGGTAAAACCCGAGCACAAACACTTCAATTCGAAAGTAATCAAGTAAGTTAAACACAATTTCATGTTCATCTAAACATAGGGAACAAAATCCCATGGTAATTTGGTTAACAACATCGAATTGATGTTCGATTGATTCAAGAACAATCTAGGGTTCTTGGATTTGGGGGCGTATTAACGATTGAACTTAAAAGAAATTGAAACCGAGTATTATCGCAGTTGAGAGCCTTGGTTCAACGGTAATATGGGAGGAGGTTAAACAAGAGGTCCCCGGTTCGAATCCGGGGGACCCCATGTTTTATTTTTAAGGCTTTTTAGCCTTTATTTGAATCTACTTTTTTCTAAAGTTATAAGAATTAGTTTTATAACTTTTGTTTATTTTTAAAGTTAATTATTCATTTTCTGTAAATTTATTTATTATTTTTATAAATACTTTAACAAATATTTATCAACAAATATAGTGTTTAGTTATTTTTATAAATAAGATTTTAGATAACAATTTAAATCATCATATTATATTAATCATTCTAAAGGTGGATTAATCATGATATTTATAGAATTTACCTACATTTTATAATTTAAATCCATAAATTTTTATAAAAACTTTAAATCTTTTTAAAATCTTATGAAAGATACAATTTTCTTTTATTGGACTACAATATATGCATAATTTTCTCTAATTAGTTGTAACTGTTTATAAAGGTCCCCAAATTCCTATCAAAACCCTAGTTCGCGTTAAAACGTTAATCTCATTGTTAACTTAAAACATGCATACATATATATAGGTGCCTTGTAAGAACCACTTTGAAACGTTGCTTATTATATCTCTTATTAATTGTCATTCTATACTTATTTGATCAAGTGAGTATTTTTATATTCCTTTTTTTATACTTTCATAGTTTGAGGTGAAACATGTTACATTATAAACTTTGCACTTGTAAACACGTTTGATTCTTGTAAACTTATGGCATTTCACATGTATGTTGTGGTTAGTTGAACTTTGTGGCTACCATGTAATGTCGAATATATGTACAATCATTAACTATTGCTAGCCTAGCGAAGTCATAGATCTATGGCCAAGACAAGCCTGCTTGGTTGATCCAAATACACTTAGCTAATTGTATATACTTGTAAACGTTTGAGACTTGTAAAACTTTGTCGAGGTTTGACTTAAAGCGTTTGTAGATCTATTGCTAGCCTAGCGAAGTCATAGATCTATGTGCATTCTGTCTTACATCCCTAGTTTACTTTGTTCTCTGACTTACAACATGAATTGCCATCTTTTATATACTTATGTATCGAAAACTATGGAAATCTCACCAACATTACGTTGACCTTTTATTTTTAACATGTTTTAGAAAATACTCAAGCTTGATCGCCATTTTTTTTGAAGTTGTTCACATCTAGGAATGGACCTAGTTAATTTAATGAATTAGCTTGTTATATTTCTTATTATGTTTTCTTATTTGAGATTTATGCTTGTAATGTACCTTTCAAACTTATGAGTAATATATTTGGATTTAATAATAGCGTTATGTGGCTGTGAACGATCTTAACTCTCACTCCTTGACATTTCCGCCGTCAAGGTTGGGGTGTGACAGTAACATATGGTAAAATATTGTAACATAAGTTTTAGATGGTGTATTTTTGTTATTTTAGTGTGATTACAGTGGTGTATACTTATTATATTGGTGTAACATATGGTTTTAGATGTTGTAACATATTTTTTAAGTTTTGAAAATACTAATTATAGTGATGTAGCTATAAACATCCAAACTAAATCACCAAAAATATTGAATCTATATAGAAATTAAAGAGAAATTTATACGAGTTTAATGATATAATTTTTATAAAAAAATAATATAGTACTAAAAAGTTATAAGTGTATAAGAAAATTGGGTGTAAAGTTGTTTTTATAAAAAAATATGGAAGCAAAAAGAAAGTTAGTGGTGACACTTGTCGTCAACTTGAACTTCCCTCACAACCATATATATATATATATATATATATATATTATATATATATATATATATATATATATAAATTCTATTGTGGTTTTATTGTTTCCAACCTTGTAATACAGTTATGACTTAAATCTATTGTATATTTTTGTTTTGTTCATGTTTGTCAAGTACCTAAGAATGCCAAACCATTTTCTCCATGGGGTCTTGAACTCATAACCATAAATGTCTTTTTCACTAATATTAATCTCTTGGTATATGGTTGTTTCTTATGTACCAATTGTTCATCTGATCACTAACTTTTTGGTTACGATTCCAAGTATTTTTAAAATATTAGTGGTTTGATTTATCACAATTTCTTTTTTATAATGTTCCTGGTGTACCGGCCTTCCAATTGCATGCTGATAATTATGAGAAAATATTCTCCACATGAACAGCATCCTTGGACTTTTCCATGACCCATGGTTTGGTTTTGCGTCATTTACAATCACTCGGTCTTAAATTCCCCAAAAATGTCAGTGTGGTTGTTGTATGTCCATAAGGAAATCAGTTAGAAGGCTATATGTGCAAGGAAAAGAGATCAATGGAGCTGCGATTAATGCAAGTTAACTGTCCATCAAGTTTGTCAACAACCATTTGTTTATTACGTGTCATATTTTTTTAATATAAATGATTATGAAATCATTGTTGCAAATGGTAATGAAGAGGCACTGATGTTACACTTGGATGGTTAGTTGCTCTTGGTTCACCTTTTACATTTGCTACTAAACTAGAACTATATTTGATGTAAGTGTTCTATCCCAGTTCATGTAGCATCAGATAAGAAGACTTGATCAACTAACAGCAGCAGAGAGGAAGACTTTTTAACAGGGATTCTGAGAGCTATTCAACAGTTCATAAAAAACATATTTGCTTCCATTTATAACAGTTGTAATTTTTGCCAACTATGGTATTTTACACTAATTAAACATACCACTCGTTTATATGGTTATTCAATAAGCTTGCTCAAAACTCAACCGAAAAAGTCTTAAAAAGCAGAAGAAAACCGAGTCGTTTGTAAATGAGCCGAGCCCGAGCCAAGGTAAGCTCGGCTCGTGGGCGCACTTGTTTGACTCGTTTACATTAAATCCTAAATTTTTATATACACATATGAACACCCGAAACTGTGACATACTTTCTAAGTTGAAATTTTATTGTCCGATAATATTCGAATAAACCATAGGCATATGAAAACATGCATAATGGTGCACTGTTAATCATAAAACTTGGTTATACGTTGAGCTTGGATTGTAAATTTGTGTATGTTCAAAATATTGGTTTTTATTATTTTTTATATGTATGTGTAAAAAGTAGAAAATTAAAGATTTTAAAATCACTTTTGTAAATAACTTTTTACGGGCCAAGCTCCATCTAAACATTTCATAAACGAGCGGGATTAGCTTGTAATTAAACATGCCGCCCTACTCGTTTCTATTGGAGTAATTCAAGGTCACTTGTGTAGGTTGCAAAAGTTTCAGATTGATGGACCCGACAGTTGATTTCAACTTTCCGTTTAGTGTTTTGGCCATATAAGTAGTTCACGTCATCAAAAAACTAATGTGTTAACTCTCAGTTAGGAGTATCCGTAAAAATTTGTTGAGTTAAGATTAATCCCGGCCAATATATAAAAGTTGGGATAGTTAAAATCCAATAACCCTATAATTATATAGGTCCTACTCAAGAACTCTTAGATGAATTCAAGCTAAACATGGTAAAGGATTTTGAGATGTAAGACTTGGGTCTACTGCCATACTTTCTCGGTTTAGAAGTGTCTCAACGTCAAGATGGGATTTTTCTTTCACATAAGAAATATACCATTGATATGTGAAAGAAGTTTGGCATGAGTTCTTGCAAGGTTGCCTCAACGCCAATGAGTACAGGGGATGGTTTTTTAAAGATGATGGAGGACAAGAGGTAGATAAGTATCAATTTAGAAGTCTTATTGGAGGATTAATGTATTTAACACACTCAAGACCAGAAATTATATTTGATGTAAGTGTTCTATCCCGGTTCATGTAGCATCCTTCACAGTTTCACTTGGGAGGTGGAAAGCATGTTCTTTGGAATCTAGCTGGTACATCAGAGTTTGGATTATGGTATGAAACAGGTCATCATGTTAAAATAATAGGATATACTGATAGTGACCGGGCAAGTACCTCTGAAGACATTAGAAGTGTGTCTGCATATGTGTTAATATTGGTTCAGAAGCTGTATCATGGTGCTCTAAGAAACAACGGTTGTTGTTCTTTCCACAACCGAAGCCGAGTACATCCCAGCTGCAGCAGGGGCATGTCAATCGGTTTGGCTTAGAAAGATGATGAAAGATCTCTGCCATGAATAAGAGAAGGTAACTCAGATGCTATATGACAAAAATTTTGCAATTTTTCTCACTAAGAATCAAGCACTTCACATTCGTACAAAACATATCAATAAAAGTTTCAATTCATTCGGTCACTAAGTGAGAATAAGGAAGTTGAAGTTCATTCTTTTGACATAGAGGAATCGCAGACATTTTAACTAAAGCTTTGGGTGTGGAGAAGTACTGTCACTTTTGAACTCGAATGGGTCTCAAGACCCTTTGAATTAAGGGGAGATATTAGAGTAATTCAAAGGTCACGTGTGTAGTACTATGTATGCATGGAAGTCTCATGCATGGGTGTTATGCAACTTTTATCTTTTGTTTCTTTTGTCTTTATTGTCCACGTGTCATGTGAGTTAGTGGTCCGTAGTGTGTTTGTGGTTTCTTTCATATTTTGGCAGTGGGTTAGTTGTACTTCCTTCTCTTTAAGTATCGTTGCATTACTATCAATGAATGAATGAGTTAGCCAAATTATGTTCCACTTGTAGAAAGTGTGTGTGGGTGTATAGTTCTGTACCAACAACTGGTATCAGAGCTAAGTTGTGAAAAGATAATGGCTAACAATCCAACAGGTGGGTCACTACTCCGCTTTCGATCTTTAAAGGTGATGGATATGAATTTTGGAGCATTTGGATGAAAACCATCCTTATATCTCATGATTGTGGGATTTTGTCTCTACTGGGTACAACCGCAATGATGGTGATCGAGTGCGATACAGAGAAAATAGGAAGAATGATGTCCAAGCATTATCGTTAATCCAACAAGTTGTTCATGATGATGTTTTTTCAAGGATTGTAAGCTACATCAGCAAGGGAGGCATGGACCCTGTTAGAAACTGAGTTCCAAGGAGATTCAAAAGTTAAAACTATCAAACTACAAGGCTTGAGAAGAGACTTTGAAACTCTCCAAATGAAAGATGGTGAGTCAATAGGTGATTTTCTATATAAAGTCATAAAGATAGTTAACTAAAAACACTCATATAGAGAACAAGTTACTGATCAGACAATGGTAGAAAAAGTTTTGAGAAGTCTCCCGGTGAAATGGAATCATGTGGTGACAATAATAAAGGAGTCGAAAGATCTCACCAGAATTTCATTTGATCAGTTAATGGGATCTTTGCAAGCACATGAGGCTCGGGTGAATAGAGGAGCAGAAGTAGTAACCGAGGAACAAGCACTTCAAGCAAGAGTTAAAGAAGATGATAGTACTTTCTCTCGTAGTCGTGGGAGAGGTCATTGGTAGAGGCAGAGGACGTGGCAAAAGCATCGGCAGAGGTCGAGTTCAATGCTACAACTGTAACCGATTTAGGCATGTTAAGGCTGATTGCTGGAGTGAACCACAAGCTTAAGCTGCTATTGAAGACGATGATGATGAAGAATACTGGTTGTTCATGGCTATTGCAAGCAATAAGAACAGTAAAGACTTATGGTTTCTTGATAGTGGGTGTTCAAACCATATGACAAGTTAGAAATGATTGTTTAGATTTAGACAGTACAAGAAAGGTTCAAGTGAAGATGGGGAATGGAAAGTATGTTCAAGTTGAAGGAAATAGGAAGATTAAACTATAGATTCAAACAGGTAAGTATCATACTCTTGATAATGTCCGATATGTACCTGAATTGGATTATAATCTATTATGTGTGGGTTAGATGATGCGAAATAGGTATGCATTATTATTCGATGATGGAGTATGTACTATAACATGCAAACGTACCAAAACTATTGCTTGTGTCATTAAAATGACCGGGACAATAAATTTCCTTTGGATATTTAGTAGTATAATACAGGTGGTAAGATTATGACAACCACATGCAAAGATGAATTAATATTATGCCATTTGAGATTCAGGCATCTTCATGTGTTTGAACTAGGAACAATAGATCTTGATCATTTAGTATAGGCTTAGAACTTTAATCAATACATGTAATGAATGATTATAATTCATCATTTTGATGTATGCATTATGTATATAGGTTAATCCATATGCGTGTTGATTTGTGTATGAATACAGGTACAACTGTTATAATTGGTGAATTTCTAAAATCGATCAAGTGTAATAAATATCTACGGATGAACATTTTGTTCTGCCATAGATATTTTTCTTACAAGTAAAATACATCCGAAGATCATCTGCGGATGAACAACCAGCTCTGAAGTTAAGTGAAAATCCCTTCAGAAGAACAAGATAGCTTCGGAAGAACAAAATTCATTCTAAAGAACAAAGTAGCTTTGTAAGAACAAGATAGCTTCGGAAGAACAAAATCCCTTCGGAAGAACAAAATCCCTTCGGAAGAACAAAGTAGCTTCGGAAGAACAAGATAGCTTCGGAAGAACAAAGTAGCTTCGGAAGAACAAAAGTAACTTTGGAAGAACAAAGGTAACTTTGGAAGAACAAAAGTAACTTCGAAAGAACAACGCTAACTTCGGAAGAACAAGATTCCTGCGTATTAACGATCACCTACAGAAGACTATGCAGCTGCGGAGTCTAAACACTTGTATTTAAATAATACAAGTGTTACAAGCCAACAGGTCAATCTTGGATTCCAAGAGATGCGATGTTTCCTTAACAGAAACAATTTCAAATCCCAAGAGATTCGGTGTTTCCTATCAAAAACAATAATTGTTTATAAATACAGATACTAGGTTTCATATCAAGGAGGACGAACGAACAACCAGACGGCCAACACAAACATCAATTCACACAATCAATCGAACATAAACCCTAGCAGCCGCCACATCAACATCAACATCAACACATTCAAAGCATTTATTGTTTATAGCATTCATCGTTTATTCATATGTAATCATTACTTATTTTTAATGAAATACGTTTGAACAAATTCTGTTTGCTTATTAATTGTGTTCATATAATTATTCGTCATAAACTTCAATCATTATATTTTACATCAAACTATTAAACAAGGTTAATGTTGATTCCGCAAACATTAACTTGATTTACGTTAACACGGATAATTTCTGAATCCGATCCTTGGATTCACATCATGAAAAAGGTTTAAGATTACTACATGACCGGAGGATGGTGAATTCAAGCATGGGATATGTGTGAAGCTTGTGTTATGGGAAAGCAAACTAGAAGACCCTTCGTCGCTTTAGAATGGCGTGCGTCCAAAGCTCTACAATTAATTCATGTTGACTTATGTGGGCCAATGTCAGTGAAGTCCTTTGGAGGGAGTCTATATATCCTTCTATTTATTGACGACTTTAGCAGGATATGTTGGGTGTATTGTCTTGGATCCAAGTCATAAGCTTTCGAACGATTCAAGATATTCAAAGCAAAGATGGAAAATGAATCACATAACAAGATTAGTTCTCTCATAACTGATAGGGGTGGGGAGTTCATGTTGAATGCATTCAAATCCTTTTGTGATAAGGATGGTATTCATAGGGATATTACTGCCCCGTACACTCCTGAATAGCCCGGGGTTGCATAACGTAAGAATACAACAATAGTCAAGATGGTCAGAAGCATGCTAGAAGAAAAGGATCTGCATAAGTGTTTTGGGGTGAAGCTATTGCTACTTCAGTCTATGTATTGAATAGATCTCCAACAAAGGCATTAGATCATATCACTCCATATGAAGCATGGACTAGGTGTAAGCCCTCTATTAGACACCTTAAGGTGTTCGGCAGTGTCGCATATGTCCATTAACCTAGGCATCTAAGAAACAAGTTAGATGCAATATCAAAGCAATGCATATTTGTTGGGTGTTGCATGAACACTAAAGGGAACAGACTACTCAATCCAGAAAAAAGAGAGATCATTATAAGTAGAGATGTCAACTTTGATGAAATGTCAAAATGAAAGAAAGTGGAAGATAAAGAAAGTGGGGTCCCCACTGAGATTATCCACGTGAATGTGGAAAAAGTAAGTGGTGAAAATGACTTGACATTGAACAATAGTACTAGTATTGATGGTGATGGATCAAGTACTAGTTCTTCTAGTCCAAGCAAAAGTTCAAGTCACCAAAGTACTCCTATGTATTCACATACACCTAATTTAGGTACAACCTTAGAAAGTAGTAGTCATTCTAACTCTCCTGGCGGGTCCACTAGTATGTCTTTTATAGAAAGTTGTCCTTTGCGTAAGAAGGGGTGGATGAGATTTATGATAATACGGAAGAAATTGAAACAATATATCCATCATGTCAATTTGCTTTATTTCTTATTGAACTAGTTGCTGGTAAATCAGAGATACGGATGAACAAAGATGATAATATTAATAAAATTGCAGAGATTTAAAATACTTGCTTTTATACATACAAATTGTTCATCACTGTATTGGCACATACATATAGGGTATATATAGCCCTAGAACCAACCATCAAGTTTTCTATTAACACATACTTGACCCTTATATATTTATATAATTACATACTAGACACAAACATAGACTTTATAATACATAAGTGACCCAAACTAATATTTATTTTATATATCAATACTCCCCCTTAAACTAAATATAGTTTAAGTAAGGTCTTTAACTTGCTTGTCTTGCTTTCACAATAGAGTTGGTTCATCATTATCATAGATGAGGTTAGATTCTTCCTGCTTGTCGTTCCCCTTGCTCTTCCATTTGATGCATTTATTTGCAAAATGACCAAGTTCTCCCATTCATAACATCTAAACTTTCTCACATCTTTATTACCTCGACCCATGCCTTTTCCACATCCACTTTCTTCTTTGTTAAAGTTTCTACCTCGTCTTCTACTAAGACCTTGATTGTTTGAACTTTCCATTAGAAGTTTTCCTTGAATATTAGCATCGGGTTCATCTTGACTTTTAATGCGTTCTTGAAAGGCTGTAATTCTTCCAACTGCTTCTTCAAATGGCATTGCATCAATTTCTTGATATTGCTCAATAGACGCCACGATTGGTAGAAATTTCTTTGGAACCGAGTTAAGTAGTTTCCTTACAAGTACCTTATCTTTTAAAGTACCATCAAGACTTTTAAACTTGGCTTTTATACTACTTAACTTTTCTCTAAAGTCACTTACGTGTTCAGTTGTATTCATTTTCAAAGCCTCTAGTTCACTTCACAATGTTTGTAAACGTGCTTTCTGAACTAGATCGGCTCCAAGGTATTTGACTTTGATAGAGTCCCAAACTTCCTTTGCAGTCGAGTAATATGAACCTTGCATTAATACATCTTGAGGCACCGTTTGAAGTATCATCGCCTTAGTTGTATTAATCGTCTTTTCATCCATTGTTTCATTCTTTGCATCAACTGCATCCCACATACCATAGGCCTTTAAGATAGTTTCCATTAACAATGACCAAGAAATGTAATTTGTTTCATTCAACTTTGGACATTGAAGCGAAATATTTCCTTGTTCACGAGTTGATGTACTGCTTGATGCATTATCATGCTTTTTATCATCTGTCATTTCTTCTCTTTCATGCTAATGTGCTTGTGATCGAATAATCACTTTCTTGATCAAATAGATCAAAATTTCTTGCTTGTTTCTGGCCAACTTGCTAACCAGTTTTGTGACCAACTTGCTAATCAAGTTCTGACCTATTTGCTGATCAGATTCTTACTGTTGTGAATTTAATAACATTATCCAACCAACTTGCTAATTGGACTTGAATTTTGATCAATTCTCTATACTTGTGTGTAGCCTACTTGCTAACCAGATTTGATGTGCTCCTGACCAACTTGCTAATCAGGTTTTTATGCACTAACTTGCTTTGACCAAATATTGGTCTTTTATTGCAAAGTTGACTCACAATGATTCTATTTGCACTTGCTATTTGAACAAATAATTGTTTGACTTGCTATTTGAACCAAAAGTTCAACTTGCTACAAACCTATAGGTTTGTTTAACTTGCTATGAACCACAAGGGTTCGGTTTAACTTGTTTTTAGCTTGCTACAAACCAAAATGGTTTGTTTTTGTCTTGTTATGAACCACAAAATATTAAATTTGACGTGCTATTTTAACGAATCGCAAAGGATTCGGAATTTGCTCTTGCTATACTCAACGAACAACACATATTCGGAGTTTCTTGCTATTCAAAGCATTGTGATTTGGTTTGACTTTGCTAGAATCACAAAGATTCTTGATTATCTTGAAGTCTCTTTGTTAAACTCGAACAAGTCAACAGGTCCAAATTTCTACTTGTGATTTAATGAATTTTGATGGCGATTAAAAACTTCTCAAATTCTCTCTCTTCGTAAACAGACACCAAAAGTCACAGGCCTTTGTTTTTACTATGGTGAAACCTCTTGGTTGAATTAAAACAACCTAATAGGGACCACTTTCAAATTATAAATTTTAATTGATAATAATCTTGTCTCCAACCGAACAATAGGCTATTGGTCTGAATCAAAAATCCTATTGTTTTGATTATTTTGATTACTGCAACAACATTCACAAAAACTTCCTCTAACCGAACACACTTTCCATTCATTGTTCGAAGCAAACAACAAGAAAGAATGAATACCAGAAACTTTCTTGATTCTTTCGATCGACAATTGCACAGATTAAAAACTATGGCTTATTCCTCGTTTTTAATCAACGATCACACGTGATTGTTTCTTATTTTCTGTCTTTAATTTGCAGTATCAACGATCACACGTGATTCGTTTCTTGCTTTCAATCGGTCCAGAGTACAATCACCAAATCCTCAATTTGATGTTTCGAACAAGCATGGAATAACGATCAAGACTGGTGATCAACTTCTTCCGAATCAAAGACAGATTTCACACAGAACTCATTTGTCTTCTTTCGTTCCTTGATTCTGATCGATACAAACAATCAACATAAACACCATGTTTTTGTTCTTTTAACACTTAATGATCAGAAGGTAAGAAGAAAAACAATAGCAATTCGGTGTGATTGCACGAACAATCCTTTCAATTTGGATGTTACAACATCAACGAACCCACTGGTTCTACTTGGGTTTGCGATTGTTCTTGATTCACTTAATATCACAGCCGCCAATCTCTATTTGAATGATCGGCCGATTTCAGCGAATGAAATCTGAACAGTAACTTTGTTCGATTCTTCAAAAGTGAACAAATTTCTTGAAATCCTTTGAGAGCTCTAGGCTCTGATACCAGATTGTTGGTAAATCGGAGATACAAATCGGATGAACAAAGATGATAATATTGATAAACTTGAAGAGATTTATAATACTTGCCTTCGAACATACAATTGTTCATCACTGCATTGACATATGGGGTATATATAGCCTTAAAACCAACCACCAAATTTTCTATTAATACATAATTGACCCATATATATTTATATAATTACATACTAGACACATACATAGACTTTATAATACATAGGAGACCCAAACTAATATTTAGTTTATATATCAATACCAGTCACATTCAAAGAAGCTGCCCAAAAAGAAGAATGGAGAAAAGCAATGGAAGAAGACTTAAAGTCATTTGAAAAATATGAGATGTGGAACTTGGTTAATCTACCAGAAGGTAAGCAACCCATAGACTTGAAATGGCTCTTTAAAGTAAAAACATATGCAACAGGAAAGATAACTAGATACAAAGCGAGGTTGGTTGCCAAAGGATATGCTCAAGAATATGGCATAGATTATGAAGAGACCTTTCACCGATTGCACAATTTGAAACCATCCGACCTATATTATCGATTGCAGCTCAACATGCATGGCTAGTCTATCAACTAAATATCAAGACAACATTTCTAAATAGACACCCACAGGAAGAGATGTACGTAAATCAACCACCTAGATTCGAAGTTAAGGAAATAAGAATAAAATGTACCGGTTGCATAAAGCATTGTATGGACTAAAGCAAGCCCCCGAGCTTAGTACATTCGGATGGATGGATGGCTTTCTATCTCCCAATGGATATATCAATAGTATGAATGAGCCAACAATGTATGTGAAGAAAGGAAAAGGTGAAAACTTTATTGTCATTTATGTGTATGTTAATGATATAATTTATAGTTACTGAGTTTTAACAATCTCAACTTTTATTTATTGGCTGAGATTAATTCTAACTCAGGTAATGTTTACAGACACTTCTAACTTTAACCTTATTTTCCTTCAATAATCCCTTACTAACTTAGAGTTAACACCCGTTAATTTTTTTGATGAAATAGAGCTAACTTTGAGCCATTTTCAACACCGCCGCCACCTAACCTCTGTTAGGTCATTTTTTCAGTATCTAACATTTATCGTCACTTAAAATCTACCTTTAACTAGTCAAGTGGTTCAAATCAGAAAAGGTGAAGATTGACAGGTTTTAGGTCGCAAAAGTTTCAGATTGATGAACCCAATAGTTGATTTCAACTTTCCGCGTAGTGTTTTGACCATATAAGTAGTTCACGTCATCAAAAAACTAATGTAAGGGATCGTTGCAGGAAAATAAGCTCCAAGTTGGGATGGTCCATAAACATTTGCTGAGTTAGGATTAACCGTGGTCAATATATGCCTGAACAGTACTTATGTGTCTGAACAATGCTCATGTGCCTGAATAATAAATTTAATTTTTAAAATTTAATTTAATTTTTTACAATAAATTATTATTTATTAAATTTAAAGTTTAAATTTCAAATTTTAAAATTTTAAAATTCTCCTCTAAATAAATATTTAACTTTTATATTTTAAATTTTAAAATTTCATCAAACAAAAGACGGATAAATATTTATTTATATTTTATATTAATATATAAGATTGATATTAAAAAAATATAAAATGTAATAATGATGTGGCAATGTTTTTAGATGTTTTTAAGTTTTACCATTGGAGATGTTTTTTGGGTTTTTGAAAAATGAGTGGTTTTCTAATGTAACTATTGACTAAGCATGTTTTTAGGTGTTTTTTGATTTTACCATCGGTGATGCTCTAAGTATTGTTGGAGTACTATCAATGAATGAATCATTTAGTCAAATTGTGTTCCACTTGCAGAAAGTGTGTGTATAGTTCTGTACCAACAGTTTCTTGCATTTTGTATAGCCATGTATTCCTTTTATTTTGTCAAATAACCTAATCATTTAATTATTTGATAATGCAGATTAAACAAAATATAACGGTCTTAGTGTCATTATATTTGGAGTCAATTATGTATTTAAAAGTTGTGCATCTGTCAAGTGTGTACGAAGTCAAATATTAGAAACTGATTATTTGTAAGATTGTGTTAATCTTTTAATTAACGTATGAGTCAAAACATATCGGTATACATGCATGACCAATCAAAGTAAATGTTACATGTGTTGTATCTTTGATGTCAAAGTTAGAAACTAAATATTTGTAGGATTGTGTCGGTCTACTAATTGATAATTAAATCCTAAATTATGATAAACTATTCTCTTGATAGAAAGAAAGTGAAACAGTTAACTATAACAATTATACTTTTGTGTAGGGCTGGCAAAATGGGTATCTGTTTAAACATGATAAGACCTGTTTAGCAAAAAAGTGCACTATAAATTTTTTTATTTTTTAAAATAATTAAAATTAAGTGTCTTAAATTTATCATTTCTTCTTCTTGATACCTAAAACACATAATTGTCACACTCAAACCACCAAACTTAAATGTTAAAGGTGTCGTTTTCATGTTTGATACTTGTGCTAATCGTGTCGTTTGTAACCTGTCTAACATGATAAGACACGATTTGTCATCCCTACTTTTGTGGAACAGAAAAAGTTTAACAGTGAACAAATATATGGACTTTTTAACAAGGATTTTGACATCTATTAAAAAATTAATAAAAAATATGTTTGTTATTATTTACAGCAGCTGAATGTTTTTGACAGGGATTTATTGCTTTTTTAGAAGAGACGTCGTATTTAGGAATTGGACTGGATTGCTTTGGTCGCCTAGTCCCTCTGAGAGGCTTTTGACAACTATGATATTTTACATTAATTGAAGAGACAACAAATAATAATCAGGTATGAGTATATAGTAATTATATGCTACAACTATTATTTTAGTAACAAAATGATGTGTACCACTTGGATCATGATTGTTATGCTCTTCGGACATGAGTCGGGGATATTGCATGAGACGAGATAATGAGGTGAGCGACTTTGTGTTGCAACAGACTCAGATGGAGTTCAATCCCTGTGATTGACTCATATGGGATCTTTGTCGCGTATCCCGGTGCTGTGTCAGTCTTCGGACATGAGTCGGGGGTTTGTGAGCAGGCCCCGGCATAGCATCAGCTTTCGAGCATGAGTCGGGGATATTGCAAGAGACAAGATTCGAGTAATAATGAGTAATGAAAGAAAGATCATGTATGATAGAACGAACGTATGAATGAACGTAAATGAATTATCGTAATAATATACTGAACAGGATCCTTGTCATTCGACCTCAGTAATCGTGGTTGAGTGCCACGAAGAGGGTAAAGTTTGACCGGATCTAGAAAGAGAAGTGAACGATAATGTAATACGTTGAAGAAACAAAGCTAATGAATGTAATGACGAAGATAATAATGATATTATCTGTATGTACGTATGATGCATGATCACGAACGATGTAAAGTATAGTATGCTTTTGAAAGAAAAGTAAAGAACGGTTTTAACAGAGAAAAGTATGTTTTATTATAAAACTAGAACTCACTCAGCGTCGCTGACTTTTGTATGCATGATAGTTGGCAGGTATGTTGATGCTGAGGAGTTGCAGGCATGGATGCATAAGCTACTGGGAGCATTTTGAGGCTGACATCCGTATTTTGACATGTCTTGTATTTTGAGATGAAAACAAATGTTCTAATTGACATGTTTTTAATTATAAATGAAAATTTTAAATTCCGCTGCAAAATTAATATACATTTTATAATGTTTTATGTGCGATGAACCACCAGCTGTGAGGTGCCCGAGAACGGGGCCTTACAAGTTGGTATCAGAGCAAAAGTTTAAGTGAATTGGGTAAATATTTTGAAAAACCTAATCTTAGACTGAGAATGGGACTAAAAGGAAAAAGGATGCCAGTCCTAGTAGCTACGTGCCTGCAGGTAAAGGTTTTATGTAAACATTTTATGTAAGTTATTGTTAACCGGTTTATGTGCGCATGTTATGTGGCATGTGTGCTAATGTGTAGATTTAGATACTGATGTAGTCGGGATAGGAAATGCTTGGGGTATGAAGAGTAAAGTAAGTGGCTAATCACAACTGGACACTATAATTAGGGACTTACTATACTTGACATAAACTGAGTTATAACCTTGAATGACCGTGTTAGTGTTTGAATCTTATAGTGTGTTAGAAGACGGTTGGCGGCAGATCTTTGAAAGCTTCACGAGGTGGAGGTGGTGGTGGACGTGGTGCTGAACCATGGGTCACAAGAGGAAGGTCTAGAGCTGAAAGAGTAGCCCATGAGGAACCCGGGGCCCCTCATCAGGAGGGTGGTGATGAGAATGCTAATCAGAGAGCCTCGATGAGAAAGCCGTTCAGGGAGGAAGTGCATCGGGTTATGCAGACGATCCTACCGTCTGTGGTGACCGAAGTTATAAAGGATGTTAAAGATGGGGAGAGGCAGGAAATGGGTAGATCTTCGGGCGAAAGGAGACGACCCGAGACTGAAACGGTTTTCTACGATGACGAAGAGGACGAAGAGGAAGAGCCTGCGCTGGAGGCGGCACGAGGCTGTAATTATGGGGCGTTTTAACGATGCAAGCCCCCAACTTTTGATGAAAACGGCACTGCTGCTACTGCTCACCGATGGGTGAGAGAGATGGAAGCGGTATTGAATATCAGCGAGTGCCGGGAGGATCAGAAGGTGAAGTTTGCTACCCATTCTTTTGTGGACTCGGCTCTGTGCTGGTGGGACAATATAGTCCAAGCCAAAGGTAGCAGGGCTATCGGGAGGATGCAATGGCCAGAGTTGAAAAGGCTGGTGATTGAGGAATTCTGTCCTCACCGTGAGATGGACAAAGTTGAAAGAGAGTTCTTGCAGCTGGAGGCGGGAACCCTGACACATCAACAGTACACCACGAAGTTCAACGAGATGGCACGTCTGGTGCCAGATCAGGTGACACCTCTTTCTCGAAAGATCAAGAGGTATATTCAGGGCTTGTCGATGGACATCCGTAGGCACATGATCGCCGCCCGACCGAGCACGTTTAGGTCGGCAGTTGACCTGGCGGGAAGATTGTACGATGAGCGGGGGGCGATGGCGATGACAGACGAAAGGGGGGAGCGAGCTTATGTTAAGAAAGGGAAAGGAAGGCGAGACAATGATGGTGGACTTGGGTATGGAGGTACGGCGTCGAGAGACGATGATCGGAAGAGAATGGAAAGGAGAGGAGAGATTTGCAACAAGTATGGAAGAGGCCATGACGGAGAGTGCAAGTGGGGACTGAATGTTTGTTTCCAGTGTGGAAAGGAGGGCCACAGAGCGAGGGACTGTCAAATGGCTAAATGTTACGATCGTGGCAAGACAGGACACATGAGCAGAGACTGCAAGAAGTCGAGGGTAGGAAGCTCCGGTACGAGGAAGAAGAACAGAGGGTGAGGGCTAGAGCCTTTGCAATGACCGGGAGGAGGCTAGGTCAGACTCCGAGGTAACGTCGGGTACGTTCTTGCAAGTTTAGATATATGCATCTATGCTTTAATTGTGACGCTAGTAGTAGTTTTGTCGCCGCTATTTACTGTGATGTTGCACGTTAGGGGTAGGAAGATCGATGAGCCCTTTGATGTAAGAATTGTTATGAGTAAGTCTACCAGGTTACCTAATACCCTAGAGGATTGCGCGATAGAATTGAGAGGGAGCGCTTGTTCCTGCTAGGCTATTCAAGACAGACATGGGTAGGTAGACATGCATCTCCAGGTGAGTTGATCAGTAATCTACGACTTAAACCCCAAGTGTTGCAAGAAGATGGATTGATCAACCGTGCACGACCAGAGTTCGGTGACGACCTACGACAATGAAGTATGAGGAAGGCTTCAACTAGGAGAGCGGATTGCTTGATTGAAATCGAGTAAAGCTAATATTAAAGTGTAGAGGGTCATTCCTAGTTGTTACTCAGGTAGGAGAAGTGACAAATCGATTGGAGCTACCCGATGAGTTAAGTGGAATTCATCTGAGATTCCATGCATCTCGTCTAAGAAAGAGCTCAACTGATAAAGATACGGTCATGCTACCAGAGAACACTGAGATGGACAAAATATCCAACCACGAGAAGCAACTGGTGACCATTACTAATAAGAAGAAGAGAATAGGCTAAGAAGGATGATGGTTTCACTTGTGCGAGTGCAGTGAAGCCTAAAGAGATCTAAGTGTAAGTGCAAGATCAAAGAAAAGGTGAGACAGTGTTACCCATAACTGTTCGAGAAGCGACAGGTTTCGGGGACGAAACCTCTTTAAGGGGGGTAGACTTGTAACACCTCGAAATTTCTACTTAAACGAAAGAAAAAGAAAAGTAAATGGAAAGAATAGAAATTTTGCACAAGTGGAAGGGGAAAAAGTGTACAAAGTAGACATCAATTATTTTAAGGATTTAAGGGCATGGGTGCCCATTAATTTCTTCTTTATCTCCTTCAATCGGCTCGAAAGAAGAAAGAAGAGAGAGAGAGCCCCGGTTCTAGAGAGAGAAAGTGGAAGAAGCAGCTTTAAAAGGTAAGTCTTCTCTTGTTTGAGCTCGGTTTCAGTTGAGTATTGAGTTCTTCATCGAAGTTTCGGTTATTTAGAGTTTGTTTTCGGGATTCAAGAGCTGAATTGAAGGTGGGACTCGAACGGGAAGAGTGCTGCTCAAAAGTTGCTTAAGGTGAGTTTCTAGAACCCCTCTTTTACTGATTTTCAACTGATTTGAGGCTATTATGCATACGATGTAAACATCTTTTAAAGAAACCGTGGGTTTAAAGCTTTATGTTCGAATGTTGTATGTATGTATGCATGTTATAGTGTTGATTATGGGTTAGAGATGATGTTTAGCATGCTTAGACGCCTAAGTGTTGGCCATGCGCCCAAGAGTGGGTCATGTGCCTGAACAGTGGCTCATGCGCCCAGCATGTTGGCCATGCGGCTAAGTATTGGCCATGTGCCCAAGTGTGGCCATGCGCCTAAATAGTGCGCATGCGCCCAAGTGATGGAATGGCTAAGTATGGACCATGCGCCTAAACAGTGCCCATGCGTCCTGGTGAATGAAACGGCTAAGTGTTGGCCATGCGCCTAAACAGCGCACATGCGTCCCAGTGAGTGAAACGGCTAAGTGTTGGTCATGCGCCTAAACAGTGCCCATGCGCCCAAGTGCTTGAAACGGTTAAGTGTTGGTGATGCGCCTGAACAGGACAGAAACGCCCAAACAGTGCCCATGCACCCAGACTGTTTTATTCTTAGAATTTTATGCTCATGCGCCTGAACAGTGCTCATGCGCCTGAACAGTGCTCATGCGCCTGAACAGTGCTCATGCGCCTGAACAGTGCTCATGCGCCTGAACAGTGCTCATGCGCCTGAACAGTGCTCATGCGCCTGAACAGTGCTCATGCGCCTGAACAGTGCTCATGCGCCTGAACAGTGCTCATGCGCCTGAACAGTGCTCATGCGCCTGAACAGTGCTCATGCGCCTGAACAGTGCTCATGCGCCTGAACAGTGCTCATGCGCCTGAACAGTGCTCATGCCCCTGAACAGTGCTCATGCGCCTAAATAGTGTTCATGTGTCTGAACAGTGCGCCTTAACAGTGCTCATATGCCTGAATAGTACTTATGTGCCTCAACAGTGCTCATGTGTCTAAATAGTAAATTTAATTTTTAAAATTTAATTTAATTTTTTACAATAAATTATTATTTATTAAATTTAAAGTTTAAATTTCAAATTTTAAAATTTTAAAATTCTCCTCTAAATAAATATTTAACTTTTATATTTTAAAATTTTAAAATTTTCATCTAACAAAAGACGGATAAATATTTATTTATATTTTATATTAATATATAAGATTGATATTAAAAAAATGTAAAATGTAATAATGATGTGGCAATGTTTTTAAGTTTTACCATTGGAGATGTTTTTGGGTTTTTGAAAAATGAGTGGTTTTCTAATGTAACTATTGACTAAGCATGTTTTTAGGTGTTTTTAGATTTTACCATTGGTGATGCTCTAAGTATTGTTGGAGTACTATCAATGAATGAATCATTTAGTCAAATTGTGTTCCACTTGCAGAAAGTGTGTGTATAGTTCTGTACCAATAGTTTCTTGCATTTTGTATAGCCATGTATTCCTTTTATTTTGTCAAATAACCTAATCATTTAATTATTGATAATGCAGATTAAACAAAATATAACGGTCTTAGTGTCATTATATTTGGAGTCAATTATGTATTTAAAAGTTGTGCATCTGTCAAGTGTGTACGAAGTCAAATATTAGAAACTGATTATTTGTAAGATTGTGTTAATCTTTCAATCAAAGTAAATGTTACATGTGTTGTATCTTTGATGTCAAAGTTAAAAACTAAATATTTGTAGGATTGTGTCGGTCTACTAATTGATAATTAAATCCTAAATTATGATAAACTATTCTCTTGATAGAAAGAAAGTGAAACAGTTAACTATAACAATTATACTTTTGTGTAGGGCTGGCAAAATGGGTATCTGTTTAAACATGATAAGACCTGTTTAGTAAAAAAGTGCACTATACATTTTTTTATTTTTTAAAATAATTAAAATTAAGAGTCTTAGATTTATCATTTCTTCTTCTTGATACCTAAAACACATAATTGTCACACTCAAACCACCAAACTTAAATGTTAAAGGTGTCGTTTTCATGTTTGATACTTGTGCTAATCGCGTCGTTTGTAACCTGTCTAACATGATAAGACACGATTTGTCATCCCTACTTTTATGGAACAGAAAAAGTGTAACAGTAAACAAATAAATATATGGAGAAACAGTGAAATAGTAAAAATATGAAGCTGAAACAATGAATCAAACAGTTTAACTATGGATAACACTGTAACAGTGAATAAAACTTGATCAAAAGGAAGAATAGTACTTACCTTTATGGACCGGAGAAGACTAGTTTTCTTGATCAATTACATCACCAGGGAAGAAGAATGGATCGAGTAATAGCAGTAGAGAGGACTTTTTAACAGGGATTTTGACATCTATTAAAAAATTAATAAAAAATATGTTTGTTATCATTTACAGCTGCTGAATGTTTTTGACAGGGATTTATTGCTTTTTTAGAAGAGACGTCGTATTTGGGAATTGGACTGGATTGCTTTGGTCGCCTAGTCCCTCTGGGAGGCTTTTGACAACTATGATATTTTACATTAATCGAAGAGACAACAAATAATAATCAGGTATGAGTATATAGTAATTATATGCTACAACTATTGTTTTAGTAACAAAATGATGTGTACCACTTGGATCGTGATTGTTGTGGTCTAAGTCCAAAAGTCAAGTGTACAAGTAGTCGGGTTATAGTGTGTTGATTGATACTTTAATGTCTAGTTAAAGAATTTGTATAGTTTAGGGACTGAAAGTGTCATTCTTGTATTCTTGTTAGTTGTCCGTTATAACAGATCAATTGGGGGAAAATAAAGACATCTTCTTCTTCGCTGTGATTCTTTTTTCTATTAGAGAGTTCAAGTTGTATTCATTTTGAGTTTGTTCTTAATCAAAGTGGCAATCATTCATTATTAATAGTTGGTTTTAATTCTTTGAAGTGTTTTCTATAACAATTGGTATCAGAGCTCGGTTAGGGCTCGAATTCAAAGAAGGAAGATCATTCTAAGAAGACAAACATGAGCATGGTGTCTACGAAGTTTGATCTAGAGAAATTTGACGGAAAGAATGATTTTAGCTTGTGGCGATTGAAGATGAGAGCACTGCTAGTGACCAAGATGTAAGCGATGTGTTACTCAGGGAAGCCAACCTGGCAGTAACTCTAAGCGACAAGGAGAAGAAGGAAACCCTTGAGCGAGCACATAGTGCCATCATACTTAGCTTGGGAGTAGAATCCTGCGTGAGGTGTCAAAGGAGACGTTGGTGGCTGTTATATGGGCAATATTAGAATCATTATACATGACAAAATCCTTGTCTAATCGTCTATATCTCAAGAAAAGATTATACACCTTCCATATGAACTTAGGGAAATTGATTGAAGATCACACCGATGAATTCAACAAATTGGTGATTGATCTCGAAAATATTGAGATGGAGTTAGAAGATGAAGATCATGCCATTATCTTTCTCGCTTCTTTACCCCAGTCCTATGAACACTTCATGGATACACTGATGTATGGTAGAGAAACTCTCTCAATGGAAAAGGTTCACGCTACTCTTAATTCAAAAGAATTTCAGAAAAGATCAGACATCAAGGATGAAGGTAGAGAAGGGTTGCTTGCAAGAGGAAGGCCAGATCAAAGAAGCCAAAAGCCAAGATAGAGTTCAAGGTCCAAATAAGGGTTCAAAAGAAGGTGATATGTGTGTGGTTTGAAGAAACATCTAAAAAAGAATTGCCCGGATTGGAAGAAGAAAAGGGGTGAGTACAATAGACAGAAGTGCTAGAGTCAGCCTAATGTTTTAGATGAATGTTCAGAGGGTTATGAGAGCTTTGATGTCCTCATGGTAGCCAATGTAAGAGTTAAGGGCAAGTGGGTGATGGACTCATGGTGTTCATTTCACATGTCTCCAGTTAGAGAGTTCTTAAGGAACTACCTGAGGAGGACTTAGGGACAGTTAAACTTGAACATGACAGACCATATATGATTCTTGGTAATGGAAGTGTAACCTCCAGGTTGGAACGTGGTATTGAAATAGACATCAAAGGAGTAAGGTATATCCCTTCTCATAAGAGAATTTTTATGTCACTAGGCACTTTTGAAGGAGAAGGTTATCATATGAGCCTTAAGAATAGTAAAGCTCGGATAGTCAAAGGATCTATGGTGGTGCTTTCTAGAACCAGAAAGGAGAACAATACATATTTTCTCTATGGTGAGGTAGTATTGGCCATGTGTTAGTGGCAAGTGAGAATATAGTGTCCGAAGCTATGTTATGGCACCAGCGTTTGGGGCACATTAGTACCCAAGGCTTGGTGAGTTAAACAAGCAACAAGTCTTGGGAAAATTGAGAAACTATGACTATAGGTTTTGTGAAGAATGTGTTTAGGGAAAACACAAGAGATTAAAGTTTGGAAGAATTAAGCTTGTAACCAAAGGCAATCTTATATATGTGCATGTTAATCTATGGGGGCCTGCTAAGGTAGAGTCACTAGGGAAGGCCAGGTATTTTCTATCCATCATGGATGACCATTCTAGAAGAGTGTGGGTTTAGGAATAAGAATGATACATTTACCAAGTTCAAAGAGTGGAGGGTGTTCATGGAAAATTAAACTGGTAGGAAGATAAGAAAGCTTAGAACTGAAAATGGCTTGAATTCTGTAATGAAGAATTTAATCATCTATGTAGAGTAAATGGCATTGCTAGACATCTTACCATACTAGGGACCCCTCAACAAAATGGTATAATTGAGAGGATGAATAAAACTTTGTTGGAATGGGTGAGATGTATGATGTTGTGCTCAGGACTGCCTCAAACCTTTTGGGTTGAGGTTGTCACCACAGCAGCATACTTAGTTAATAGGTCACCCTCAACTGCTTTAAGTATGCATACTCCAATAGAAGTTTGGACTGGTGAGGTTCAAGATTACGGTAGCTTGAGGGTATTTGGATCATTAATATGCATATAAAAGTTAAGGGAAACTTGAACCAAGGGCAGTAAAGTGTGTGTTTCTTGGTTATCTAGAAGGAGTAAAGGGATACAAGTTGTGGAGATTGGATGGAGTAAGTCCAAGGGTGATTATAAGCAAGAATATGGAGTGTAAGGAGAATGCCATGTATAAACATGTTATGGATCCTAAGGGTGCCTCTATGAGCAATGAACATAGATGGGGTCAAGACCTCCAAATTGAGGTGGAGACCAATGATGAACCTCAGGAGAGGTGTCAAGATATGCCATAGAGTAGTAGTGTACCTGATAAGTACATTCTAGCTAGAAATAGATCCGGAGGACCATTATACCTCCTACAAGGTATAGAGGTGAAGAAGACATTTCAGCTATTGCATTTATTGTAGAAGAACATAAAGATACTCATAAGCCTATAAACTTTAATGATGCAATCAATTCATTTCACAAAGACCAATGGGTTGCAGCTATGAAGGAGGAGATGGATTATTTATATAAGAATGAAACATGAGAATTGGTAGACAAACCCAAATCTCAAAAGCTAGTAGACTGTAACTGGCTTTATAAATTGAAAGAGGGGCTGCAAAGTGGTGATCCCCTGAGATACAAAGCAAGATTGGTAGCTAAAGGATTCACCCAAAAGGCAGGTGTTGACTACACATAGATATTTTCTCCTATGGTTAAGCACTCATCCATTAGAGTAATGCTTTCATTAGTTGCATTCTTTGATTTAGATTTAGAACAACTTGATACGAAAATAACATTCTTACATGGTAACTTAGATGAATGCATCTATATGAGACAACCTGAGGGATTTAAAGTGGAAGGCAGAGAGGAGCAGGTATGCTTGTTGAAGAAGTCTCTTTATGGGCTCAAGCAGTCTCCAAGGCAATGGTACAACCAATTTGATGAGCATATGGTCACTCATGCTTTCTCGAGGAGTGCTTATGATAGATGTGTTTATCAGAGAGAATACAATCAGGGGTGCTATATGTACTTGTTGTTATATGGATGACATGTCGGTGGCTGTAGAGATAAGAAAGTGATAGAAGATACTAAGAAACTACTAATGTTTGATGTAAACCCCGAATTTCTACTTAAACGAAAGGAAAAGAAAAGTAAATGGAAAGAATAGAAATTTTGCACAAGTGGAAGGGGAAAAAGTGTACAAAGTAGACATCTATTATTTTAAGGATTTAAGGACATGGGTGCCCATTAATTTCTTCTTCATCTCCTTCAATCGGCTGGAAAGAAGAAAGAATAGAGAGAGCCCCGGTTCTAGAGAGAGAAAGTGGAAGAAGCAGCTTCAAAAGGTAAGTCTTCTCTTGTTTGAGCTCGGTTTCAGTTGAGTATTGAGTTCTTCACCGAAGTTTTGGTTGTTTAGAGTTTGTTTTCGGGATTCAAGAGCTGAATTGAAGGTGGGACTCGAACGGGAAGAGTGCTACTCAAAAGCTGCTTAAGGTGAGTTTCTAGAACCCCTCTTTTACTGATTTTCAACTGATTTGGGGCTATTATGCATACGATGTAAACATCTTTTAAAGAAACCATGGGTTTAAAGCTTTATGTTCGAATGTTGTATGTATGTATGCATGTTATAGTGTGATTATGGGTTAGAGATGAGTTTAGCATGCTTAGATGGCCTTAGTATGTTAGATCCGTGTTTGCGTATGCTTAGAATGGTAATCAGGTGAAATTGGTAGCATAGAAAAGATTTTAGAATGTTTGATGAACAGTGGTTCATGAGCCCAAATAGTTGTCCATGCGTCCAGCATGAGAGACCAGACCCCTAAGTGTTGGCCATGCGCCCAAGAGTGGGTCATGCGCCTGAACAGTGGGTCATGCGCCCAACATGTTGGCCATGCGGCTAAGTATTAGCCATGGGCCCAAGTGTGGCCATGCGCCTAAATAGTGCCCATGCGCCCAAGTGATGGAACGGCTAAGTGTGGACCATGCGCCTAAACAGTGCCCATGCGTCCTAGTGAATGAAACGGCTAAGTGTTGGCCATGCGCCTAAACAGTGCCCGTGCGCCCAGTGAGTGAACGGCTAAGTGTTGGCCATGCGCCTAAAAAGTGCCCATGCGCCTAAAAAGTGCCCATGCGCCCAAGTGCTTGAAACGGCTAAGTGTTGGTGATGCGCCTGAACAGGGCAGAAACGCCCAAACAGTGCCATGCGCCCAGACTGTTTTATACTTAGAATTTTATGCTCATGCGCCTGGAAGGACCCGTGCGCCCACTTTGGACTTGAGGTTTTCTAAGTAGTTTTAAGGGGTATAATGGGAAGATAAGCCTGGTTATGATGTGAGGCTTACGTTGATGTGTGTTATGCTATATGATGTGCATGTATGGTGATGATGTATGTTTATGATTATGTGTATGTTCCTTATTATGTATGTATGTCTTCCCTTGGCTTTGTGTGTTACGTTAATAAATTTAATGGAAGTATTATGTAACGTAAAGTGGAAGATAATGAAAAGAGGAACGTAATGAATGAATGCATGCATGAATAAATGAATGAATAAAAGAGAAAGTATAGAATGGCTTGCAAGCATATGTATGAGGTGAGCGACTCTGTGTCGCAACAAACTCGAAAGAGGTCCTTGTCGCGTATCCTGGTACTGTGTCAGTCTTCGGACATGAGTCGGGGGTTTGTTTGTCAGACCCAGCACAGTATCAGTCCTCGGACATGAGTTGGGGGTATTGCATGAGTCAGGATACAGATTGCGTACTCCAGTACTGTGTCAGTCTTCAGACATGAGTCGGGGGTTTGAGAGCAGGCTCCGGCACAGTATCAGTCTTCGGACATGAGTCGGGAGTATTATATATGACGAAAGTGACAGATGATGAGATCCGTGTCGCGTATCCCGGTACTGTGTCAGTCTTTGGACATGAGTCGGGGGTTTGTTTGTCGGGCCCCGGCACAGTATCAGTCTTCGGACATGAGTCGGGGATATTGCATGAGACGAGATAATGAGGTGAGAAAATTTGTGTTGCAACAGACTCAGATGGAGTTCAATCCCAATTATTGACTCATATGGGATCTTTGTCGCGTATCCCGATGCTGTGTCAGTCTTCGGACATGAGTCGGGGGTTTGTGAGCAGGCCCCGGCATAGCATCAGCTTTCGAGCATGAGTCGGGGATATTGCAAGAGACAAGATTCGAGTAATAATGAGTAATGAAAGAAAGATCATGTATGATAGAACGAACGTATGAATGAACGTAAATGAATTATCGTAATAATGTACAGAACAGGATTCTTGTCATTCGACCTCAGTAATCGTGGATGAGTGCACGAAGAGGGTAAAGTCTGACCGGATCTAGAAAGAGAAGTGAACGATAAGTAATACGTTGAAAGAACAAAGCTAATGAACGTAATGACGAAGATAATAATGATATTATCTGTATGTACGTATGATGCATGATCACGAACGATGTAAAGTATAGTATGCTTTTGAAAGAAAAGTAAAGAACGATTTTAACAGAGAAAAGTATGTTTTATTATAAAACTAGAACTCACTCAGCGTCGCTGACTTTTGTATGCATGATAGTTGGCAGGTATGTTGATGCTGAGGAGTTGCAGGCATGGATGCATAAGCTACTGGGAGCATTTTGAGGCTGGCATCCGTATTTTGACATGTTTGTATTTTGAGATGAAAACAAATGTTGTAATTGACATGTTTTTAATTATAAATGAAAGTTTTAAATTCTGCTGCAAAATTAATGTACATTTTATAATGTTTTGTGCGATGAACCACCAGCTGTGAGGTGCCGAGAACGGGGCCTTACAAGTTGGTATCAGAGCAAAAGTTTAAGTGAATTGGGTAAATATTTTGAAAAACCTAATCTTAAACTGAGAATGGGACTAAAAGGAAAAGGGATGCCAGTCCTAGTAGCTACGTGCCTGCAGGTAAAGGTTTTATGTAAACATTTTATGTAAGTTATTGTTAACGGTTTTGTGGCGTTATGTGGCATGTGTGCTAATGTGTAGATTTAGATACTGATGTAGTCGGGATAGGAAATGCTTGGGGTATGAAGAGTAAAGTAAGTGGCTAATCACAACTGGACACTATAATTAGGGACTTACTATACTTGACATAAACTGAGTTATAACCTTGAGTGACCGCGTTAGTGTTTGAATCTTATAGTGTGTTAGAAGACAGTTGGCGGCAGCTCTTCGAAAGCTTCACGAGGTGGAGGTGGTGGTGGACGTGGTGCTGAACCACGGGTCACAAGAGGAAGGTCTAGGGCTGAAAGAGTAGCCCATGAGGAACCCGGGGCCCCTCATCAGGAGGATGGTGATGAGAATGCTAATCAGAGAGCCTCGATGAGAAAGGCGGTCAGGGAGGAAGTGCATCGGGTTATGCAGACGATCCTACCGTCTGTGGTGACCGAAGTTATAAAGGATGTTAAAGATGAGGAGAGGCAGGAAAGGGGTAGATCTTCGGGCGAAAGGAGATGACCCGAGACTGAAACGGTTTTCTTCGATGACGAAGAGGACGAAGAGGAAGAGCTTGCGTCGGAGGCGGCACGAGGCTGTAATTATGGGGCGTTTCAACGATGCAAGCCCCCAACTTTTGATGGAAATGGCACTGCTACTACTGCTCACCGATGGGTGAGAGAGATGGAAGCGGTATTGAATATCAGCGAGTGCCGGGAGGATCAGAAGGTGAAGTTTGCTACCCATTCTTTTGTGGACTCAGCTCTGTGCTGGTGGGACAATATAGTCCAAGCCGAGGGTAGCAGGGCTATCGGGAGGATGCGATGGCCATAGTTGAAAAGGCTGGTGATTGAGGAATTATGTCCTCACCGTGAGATGGACAAAGTTGAAAGAGAGTTCTTGCAGCTGGAGGCGGGAACCCTGACACATCAACAGTACACCACGAAGTTCAATGAGATGGCACGTCTGGTGCCGGATCAGGTGACACCTCTTTCGCGAAAGATCAAGAGGTATATTCAGGGCTTGCCGACGGACATCCGTAGGCACATGATCGTCGCCCGACCGAGCACGTTTAGGTCGGCAGTTGACCTGGCGAGAAGATTTTACGATAAGCGAGGGACGATGGCGATGACAGACGAAGGGGGGGAGCGAGCTTATGTTAAGAAAGGGAAAGGAAGGCGAGACAATGATGGTGGACTTGGGTATGGAGGTACGGCGTCGAGAGACGATGATCGGAAGAGAGTGGAAAGGAGAGGAGAGATTTGCAACAAGTGTGGAAGAGGCCATGACAGAGAGTGCAGTGGGGACTGAATGTTTGTTTCCAGTGTGGAAAAGAGGGCCACAGAGCGAGGATGTCAAATGGCTAAATGCTACGACCGTGGCAAGACAGGACACATGAGCAGAGACTGCAAGAAGTCGAGGGTAGGAAGCTCCGGTACGAGGAAGGAGAACATAGGGTGAGGGCTAGAGCCTTCGCTATGACGGGAGGAGGCTAGGTCAGACTCCGAGGTAACGTCAGGTACGTTCTTGCAAGTTTAGATTTATGCATCTATGCTTTAATTGTGATGCTAGTAGTAGTTTTGTCGCCGCTATTTTCTGTGATGTTGCACGTTAGGGGTAGGAAGATCGATGAGCCCTTCGAGTAAGAATTGTTATTAGTAAGTCTACCAGGTTACCTAATCCCTTGAGGATTGCGTGATAGAATTGAGAGAGAGAGCGCTTGTTCCTGCTAGGCTGTTCAAGACAGACATGGGTAGGTAGACATGCATCTCCAGGTGAGTGATCAGTAATCTACGACTTAAACCCCAAGTGTTGCAAGAAGATGGATTGATCAACGTGCACGACCAGAGTTCGGTGACGACCTACGACAATGAAGTATGAGGAAGGCTTCAACTAGGAGAGCGGATTGCTTGATTGAAATCGAGTAAAGCTAATATTAAAGTGTAGAGGGTCATTCTAGTTGTTACTCAGGTAGGAGAAGTGACAAATCGATTGGAGCTACCCGATGAGTTAAGTGGAATTCATCTGAGATCCCATGCATCTCGTCTAAGAAAGAGCTCAACTGATAAAGATACGGTCATGCTACCAGAGAACACTGAGATGGACAAAATATCCAACACGAGAAGCAACTGGTGACCATTACTAATAAGAAGAAGAGAATAGGCTAAGGAGGATGATGGTTTCACTGTGCGAGTGCAGTGAAGCCTAAAGAGATCTAAGTGTAAGTGCAAGATCAAAGAAGAGGTGAGACAGTGTTACCCATAACTGTTCGAGAAGCGACAGATTTCGGGGACGAAACCTCTTTAAGGGCGGGTAGACTTGTAACACCCCGAAATTTACTTAAACGAAAGGAAAAGGAAAGTAAATGGAAATAATAGAAATTTTGCACAAGTGGAAGGGGAAAAAGTATACAAAGTAGACATCTATTATTTTAAGGATTTAAGGGCATGGGTGCCCATTAATTTCCTCTTCATCTCCTTCAATTGGCTGGAAAGAAGAAAGACGAGAGAGAGAGAGAGCCCCGGTTCTAGAGAGAGAAAGTGGAAGAAGCAGCTTCAAAAGGTAAGTCTTCTCTTGTTTGAGCTCGGTTTCAGTTGAGTATTGAGTTCTTCACCGAAGTTTTGGTTTTTTAGAGTTTGTTTTCGGGATTCAAGAGCTGAATTGAAGGTGGGACTCGGACGGGAAGAGTGCTGCTCAAAAGCTGCTTAAGGTGAGTTTCTAGAACCCCTCTTTTACTGATTTTCAACTGATTTGGGGCTATTATGCATACGATGTAAACATCTTTTAAAGAAACCATGGGTTTACAGCTTTATATTCGAATGTTGTATGTATGTATGCATGTTATAGTGTTTATTATGGGTTAGAGATGATTTTTAGCATGCTTAGATGGCCTTAGTATGTTAGATCCATGTTTGGGTATGCTTAGAATGGCAATCGGGTGAAATTGGTAGCATAGAAAAGATTTCAGAATGTTTGATGAACAGTGGTTCATACGCCCAAACAGTTGTCCATGCGTCCAGCATGAAAGACCAAACGCCTAAGTGTTGGCCATGCGCCCAAGAGTGGCTCATGCGCCTGGACAGTGGGTCATGCGCCCAGCATGTTGGCCATGCGGCTAAGTATTGGCCATGGGCCCAAGTGTGGCCATGCGCCTAAATAGTGCCCATGCACCCAAGTGATGGAACGGCTAAGTGTGGACCATGCGCCTAAACAGTGCCCATGCGTCCTAGTGAATGAAACGGCTAAGTGTTGGCCATGCGCCTAAACAGTGCCCATGCGTCCCAGTGAGTGAAACGGCTAAGTGTTGGCCATGCGCCTAAACAGTGCCCATGCACACAAGTGCTTGAAACGGCTAAGTGTTGGTGATGCGCCTGAATAGGGCAGAAACGCCCAAACAGTGCCCATGCACCCAGATTTTTATTCTTAGAATTTTATGCTCATATGCCTGGAAGGACCCGTGTGCCCACTTTGGACTTGAGGTTTTCTAAGTGGTTTTTAAGGGGTATAATGGGAAGATAAGCCTGTTTATGATGTGATGGCTTACGTTTGATGTGTGTTATGCATGTATGATGTGCCTGTATTGGTGATGATGTATGTTTATGATTATGTGTATGTTCCTTATTATGTATGTATGTCTTCCCTTGGCTTTGCGTGTTACGTTAATAAATGCAATGGAAGTATTATGTAATGTAAAGTGGAAGATAATGAAAAAAGGAACGTAATAAATGAATGCATGCATGAATAAATGAATGAATAATAGAGAAAGTATAGAATGGCTTGCAAGCATATGTATGAGGTGAGCGACTCTGTGTCGCAATAGACTCGAAAGAGGTCCTTGTCGCGTATCCCGGTACTGTGTCAGTCTTCGGACATGAGTCGGGGGTTTGTGAGCAGGCCTCGGCACAGTATCAGTCTTCGGACATGAGTCGGGAGTATTGTATATGACGAGAGTGACGGATGATGAGATCTGTGTCGCGTATCCCGGTACTGTGTCAGTCTTTGGACATGAGTCGGGGGTTTGTTTGTGTCACATCCCGGCGGAAGGGTGAAATACATAGGGAGTGACTTGATTGTTCAGAACTCATTGCCATATACTATTAAACAGATAACACATAATCATACACGTTTCATAACATAATATTAAAGTTAGGATTACATTAAATCATAATAGTCAAAATTTGAAATAACATAATCCTATTACATCAAAGATTTAACGGCTACATCTTCAGAGACGATGGAAATGAGCATCCACCGATACACTGAAGTCATACAGGTTTACTGTTAGGTTCACACAAACTTTCCCCACAACCTCTCCCCAGCCATTAAAAACATCAAAGGAGAACGTTAAGTTGTTAGTCATGATGAATTCCTGAAAAAGCATACCAAAAACATCAACACAAAGTTGGTGAGCTTCACAGGTTTATTAAACAGATAATATTGATGCATTATATATACAACCAAACCTTACATAGCAATCAGATCATTCATATCTGTCATATCATATTCTCATAAATCAGATAACATAGCATTATAACACTCATTCTGTTAATGCAGGAGATATCCCCTAAGTAGCGTTACCAATGTTATCTAACGGTTCCACATCCGAATTAATGGTTGTAACATAAATTTCAGTAATAATGCATCAATTCGTAAATTAGTATGCCTTTTCCCCAAAACTTTATAAAACAAAATGGGCCATGAAACTCACCTTTACTCCAAATGATAACCTATAAACAAGAAAAATATTTATAGTTTAGATAAATGTGTTTTTCTTCAATATTTTTAGCACTTTAGGTTAGTTATTTCGTGAGTTAAGTTTTTGTATAAATTACAAAATTTTTACGATAGACATATCTTAATGTTAGATACAATATACTAAAATTTCATATTTAAATTATTTTCAGGCTATTTCTTATCATTTTTATATTATTCAAATAATTCTTTAGAAATACCTTCAGACCTCTAAAGTTGGTAAAATTTTGTCAGAATAATCTTTATAATTCTGAGTTTCTTAAAATTTTCTTATGTTCTAAATCATAGCAGAGTCACTTTTTATAGTTTTTCTCATTTTGCTCTTATTTGCTAAAAATATCAGAACATGCTCAAAAATTCTAAGTTTTATACAGACTGTTCTATCCCTTCTCTTATATTTTCTATAAATTCTCATAATTTATTTCTTAATTTAAGTATTTTTCCCGATTTTTAGTTGTCAGAATAGTTAAAAATTCATATTTCAGATAATATTTTGAGTTAGGTCACGAGATTTTTCCAGTGGATTCTATAATTCTTAATAGTCAGTATATAATTTTTCCATACATTTACTAGGGTCGGTTCTTCTGATATAATTTTTCTCTTCATATTCTTAAATATTGTATATAAATTAACTTATTTACAAGAATGGTACCAAAATTTACAGAATTATATTCCCCAATATTCTAAAAATATTTTCAATGTTTGTTCCTACAATCATAGTTGTTAATATGCAGAATTGATTTAACAAACTATAACTAGATTTTAACCCTTTTGTTAATTTTCTTGCTACAAATTTGATTTTTAAGGTTTGTTTCATTTTTCTAGATTCTTAAAAAATAGGTTTGATTGTGTGTATGTTTCTATGAGAACTTTATTTTAACCAAAAAGGGTTAATCACATGTGCTTTATTTAACACATGTTTAGTTTCCATAATCTTAATCAAGCAAGGTTTTAGGAGTTAGAACCTTGATTTTGACAGGAGGAGAGTATGAGGAGATGATGAGGATGGTCTAAGCTTGCTTGGTTTTGGTGTTCTTGACAATCTTTCGAGAGGTGATGCTTCCACGAGGCTTGGATGTTGCTGCCTAGTAACCGAGAGTGTGACTAGTGGTGACCGGGTGGAGTTGATGATGTTATTTGGTTGAAGAGGTGATGACCGAGAGGGTTGAGAGGGTGGTTTGTGGCTTACGGTGATGGTGTTCGGAAATGGTAACAAGGGGTAGTAGTGGTTTTGTTTTAGAAAGATGGTGAATATGCAAGTCTTCGGCCGAGGATTGATATAGGGGGATTCTTCATGATTACTACTAGTCCTAGGTGGTGAGGTGTTTATTGTAGCCTTTCTTAGTCATGGCTATGTGGCGGTGCATCTAGAAGAACCGAGAAGTGTGGTGGTGTGATTTGTCAAGTTGTGTTCCAACCGAGAGTTTGCAAAAGAGGTGGAGTCGGTTGCCATTAAAGAGATTCATCATTGCTCTTAGGGTGCTAGACTCTTAAGGTGGCATGCATACACATATGCTTGGTGTTTTGGAGAGCTGGGTGCGGGGTGAGGTGTTCCACCCGAGTTGAGATGTAAGCCTTTCTTAAGTCGGGTGTTTTAAGGGTTAATGAACCAATTCTTATCTTAAAGGATACTTGGTTTGGGGTTTTAAGTGTAGAAGATTTGTTTAGGTTTGTTTTGATGTTAAGTTCTCTTGATATTACTTGGTTATGGTTTTGGTTGGGTTGTTGTTTAGGTGTTTGATGTTGTATTGTTGATGTATTTTGATTATATTAATTCTATCTCAAGGGATTATGTTTTTGCGTACATGCACACGTAAATTCTTATGCATGCAAGCATGTAATGAGTAACACTCATATTTACATGAACATATAATATACATGTGTATATGTTTCTTAGCAAAAGATGGTACATGCACACGTAAAAGGGTATGCATGCGACCATGCATACGTATACATGTATAAATATAAGTGAACAATATACTTATGTAAACAAAATGAAAGCATGCATACGTACATGTATATATAAAAATATATATATATATATAACCTAGGTGTGGCTTAGAATATTTAAATGAACTTAGTGTATAAAATTTCTTAATCTAGGGTTGTCACATTCTCCCCCCGTAAAGATAATTTCGTCCCGAAATTATTTGAATAGTAATGAACTTATCTGACCATTGACTTGGAATAGATGGGGGTATCTTCTTTTGGTTTCATCTTCTCTTTCCCACGTATACTCAGGTCCTCTCCTAGCGTTCCACTTAACCTTTACTATAGAATTTTGCTTCTTCTTAGCTTTTTAACTTCTTGTCTAATATAGCTATTGGTTCTTCTGTAAAATGAAGCTTCTCGTCTATCTTTATTTCTTGAACTGGAACTTTTAATGTTTCATCTGTTAAACATTTCTTCAGATTGGACACATGGAATGTGTTGTGTATTTTACTTAATTCTTCGGGTAAATCTAGCTTATATGCAACAGGACCAATTTTGTCAATAACTTCAAATGGTCCAACATATCTTGGGTTCAACTTATTTCTCTTTTCAAATCGAAAGATTCCTTTGGTGGGTGATATTCTTAGATAAACCTTATCTCCAATTTGAAATTCTAACAGCTTTCTTCTTTTATCTGCGTAACTTTTCTGCCGATCTCGTGCTGTCTTTAATCTAGTCTTGATTTCTTTGATCTTGTCGGATGTTTCTTGAATTAAATCAGGACCTATAAGTTGCCTATCTCCTACTTCATTCCAACATAAGGGCGATCTGCATTTTCTTCCATACAAGGCTTCAAACGGGGCTGTTTTAATGCTGGAATGATAGCTATTATTATAAGAAAATTCTATCAAAGGTAGATGCATATCCCAGCTGCCACCAAAGTCTAATGCACAAGCACGTAACATATCTTCTAGTGTTTGTATTGTCCTTTCACTTTTTCCATCTGTTTGTGGGTGGAAGGCTGTGCTAAGATTTATTTGGGTTCCTAGAGCTTTTTGTAGGGTTTGCCAAAACCTTGATATGAATCTATTGTCTCTATCAGATATAATGGAGATTGGTATTCCATGTCTGGATACGATTTCTCGTATGTAGATTCTTGCCATTTTCTCTATTTTGTAATCTTCCCTAATTGGCAGAAAGTGTGCTGATTTGGTTAACCTATCTACTATAACCCAGATTGTGTCATAGCCACTTGAGGTCCTTGGTAACTTGGTTACAAAATCCATAGTAATCTGATCCCATTTCCATTCTGGAATTTCAGTTGTTGTAGATATCCTGAAGGTTTTTGATGTTCTGCTTTGATTCTTGAACACGTATTGCATTTTTCTACAAACTCTCCGACTGATCTCTTCATGCCAGGCCACCAGTAATGATTTTTCAAATCCTTATACATATTGTTATTTCCTGGATGTACTGAGTATTTCGACTTATGTGCTTCTTCTAATATAATCTTTCTAAGTATGGCATCAGGTATCCAGATCCTCTCTTTAAGTTTTAGAATTCCATGTGTATCCGCCTGTAAATCCTTTTCTTGTCCTTTTATTTCTATCTTATTTTTCTGTTGGGCTTCCCATATTTGTCTTAACAGATCTGATTGTAGTTCCATTCTCATGGCTCGTACTCGTAACGGTTTAGCCCTATCTTTTCTACTTAAAGCATCTGCAACTACATTTGCCTTACCGGGATGATATTTGATTTCACACTCATAATCGCTTAGTAATTCTATCCATCTTCTTTGTCTCATGTTCAGCATTTTCTGCTCAAATATATGCTGTAAACTCTTGTGATCCGTGTATATTGTACATTTTGTCCCATATAGGTAATGTCTCCAAATCTTAAGTGCAAAGATTACTGCTCCTAATTCCAAATCATGAGTAGTGTAGTTTTTCTCACTTCCCCTAAGTTGTCTAGAGGCATATGCAATGACTCTACTTCGTTGCATTAATACACATCCAAATCCTTGACGAGACGCATCACAATATACTACAAAATCGTCAGTCCCTTCTGGTAATGACAAAATAGGTGCACTACATAACTTACTTTTCAAAAGTTCGAATGCATTCTTTTGTGTTTCTCCCCAGACATATGGCTTGTCTTTTTGAGTTAGTTCAGTCAAGGGTTGAGCTATCCTCGAGAAATTTTCTATGAATCTTCTATAATATCCTGCTAATCCTAAAAATTGGCGTACTTTTGTTGGTGTCTTGGGATCCTCCCATTTCTTAACAGCTTCTATTTTTGCTGGATCTACCTGTATTCCTTCTTGATTAACTATGTGTCCAAGGAATTGCATTTCTCTTTTCCAAAATTCACATTTTGAGAATTTTGCGTATAGTTTTTCTTTTCTTAACAACTCCAAGGTCAATCTTAGGTGTTGCTCATGATCCTCCTTATTCTTAGAATAGATTAAAATGTCATCTATAAAGACTATGACAAACTTATCTAAATAGGGTTTACATATCTATTCATCAGATCCATAAATATGGCGGGAGCATTGGTTAATCCAAATGGCATTACCAGAAATTCATAATGTCCATACCTTGTTCTGAATGCTGTCTTAGGTATATCTTCATCCTGTATTCTTAGCTGATGATATTCTGATCTCAAGTCTATTTTTGAAAAGTAACTAGATCCTTGTAGTTGATCAAATAGGTCGTCTATTCTAGGTAAGGGATACCTATTCTTTATAGTTACTTTATTAGTTCCCTATAGTCTATGCACATTCTAAATGTTCCATCCTTTTTCTTGACAAATAAAACTGGTGCTCCCCAGGGTGACACACTAGGTCGTATAAATCCTTTATCCAAAAGTTCCTGAAGTTGGCTCATTAGTTCCTTCATTTCAGTAGGTGCTAAACGGTAGGGTGCCTTAGCAATAGGGGTTGTTCCTGGCATCAATTCAATTTTGAATTCCACTTGACGTGGGGGTGGTAATCCAGGTAATTCATCAGGGAATACATCTGAATATTCATTGACAACTGAAACGTCTTTCAGGTTTACTTTGTCCATCTTAGTATCACAATGTGAGTCAGATAAGCCAAACATTTATTCCTTAGACATTTTTGTGCATTCTTGCAAGAAATTATCTTTATGGTACCTCTAGGTTTTTCACCATATATACACAGTATTCTATTCTCTTTAACCAAAGGAATTTTGATCATTTTCTTACCACATATTATTTCAGCTTGATTTTTACTTAACCAATCCATTCCTACAACAACGTCAAATCCTCCTAAATCAATAGGAATCAAATCTATGTTGAAATAGTTTTCATCTAGATTCATTGTGCAATTAGGAATGATTTCATAAGCTTCGATTATCTTACCATCCGCTAATTCTATCATATATTTTTGATCTAACTTTTCTGTGGTCAAGTTAAGTAGTTGCCTAAATGTATTTGAAACAAAGCTACGGGTTGCTCCAGTATCAAATAATACAGTAGCATACTGACCGTTTACAGGGAACGTACCCGTGACAACTTCTGGTTCATGTCGAGCTTCTTCTGCCTGCATTATGAACGCTCTCCCCCGAGGGTTGTTCTGATTAGCCGGTGCCTTTCCTTTCAGTTGTGGACATTCGTTTCGGCGATGATTTTCATTCCCACATTGATAGCAGACTGATTTTGGATTTCCAGGGTTTTTGCAGTCTTGGGATATATGCCCCTTTTTCTTGCAGTTGTAACAGATTACCATCGCACAATTGCCTTGATGGTATCTTTGGCAAGTGCTGCACCATGGCTGGTTTTCTATCTGGGGTTTCTTTTCCCGTGTCATTCCTAGGTAGTTCCGAGGGGGCTGTCTAACTATTCGTTTCTGAGGGGTTCCCTTAAATCTTTCCCCTGGGTTATCATTATTCCACTTTCTCTTTTCCCCAGATCTACGGTTACTTAGTGATCCATTTCTTATCATCTCATCTGTCAAACTTCCTGATAGACTTACAGTATCTTGAAAAGTCTTGGGCCTAGCTGATTTTACTAATCCCCTTATTTGTGGCACTAGTCCCCAAATATATCTTCCTATTCTCTTTGATTCTGGGGTCACTAGGTGTGGTACTAACCTTGAGAGTTCATTGTACCTGTCGGTATATTCCCGATGTGCTGCTCCTTTCATTTCTAAAGCTAAAAACTCAGTTTCTAACTTTTCTATTTCATTATAAGGGCAGTATTTCTCTATAACCAAATTCCTGAATTCCTCCCAACTCAATTCATTCATAACGTGCCTACCTTTGATGGTCATTTCCATCTTCCACCAGGATTGTGCTTCCCCTTTTAATGAGTGTGAAGCAAACAAGGTTCTGTTGTTATTGGCACATTTGCTGATTTCCAGAGTTGACTCCATTTCATCTAACCAGCGTAAAGCCTGTACTGCTTGCCTTTACCATCAAATTCTTGAGGTCTACATGACAAAAGCTTTGTAGGAACATCCTCTTCCCATTATAGTTTCCTCTCCTGGTTGTTCCCTCATGGTATCATCCATGGGTATCTCATTACCTGGTGTTGTTGTCCCGAGATTTAGGTTTTGTTGAAGCTGAGTTACTAGTGTGGGTATGGCAGCCTCTAATTGCTGTGCTACTATCCGCGTGATCCTTTCATCTTCATTGGTGTTTGGGTTTATAGGGATTTCTTCCCCAAGTCTGGTTCTAGGTCGTCCTACTCGCGTCGTTCTTCTTACGGGCTGTGTGTTCCTTCTTGGCGGCATGCTTTTCTATAGTTAATTATAGTAAATATAAAAAAATTTAGATTCTTAACAATATTCTAATTAACACATAAACAAGTAACAGTTCAAACACAATAGATGTTTTTCATTTAAGTTCTTATTTAAAGATTTCACATTGAAGTTAGCTTCTAATTTCCCTGCACCCATTTCCATATCCTGAGAAGATGTTTCCTTTGGGTGCTTTCAGTTCCTTAACATCCCTCTGAATATTCCTGATTTCTTGTTGAATTTTCTTGAGCTGTTTAAGGGTTGGTTGAGTGACTGTGTATTGATCTTCATCCACCCTTTGTCTTTTAGCTTTACTTCCTTCGTTTCTGAGGGAGTTAGTTTCTTGTATCTCCTTGCCTTCGTATTGCTTGGTTTTAATTTGTTTCCGGGTCGTACCCTTTTCCTAGGAGTTTTAATGGTATATCCTCCTACCATTACAGGTGCACGACGGACATAAAATTTAGGTTCAGGATTATCTTTCTTTGGTTGAAAAAGGTTCTAGTATTTGCTGAGGTTTAGGTTCAGGCGTAATTCCTTTGTGATCACTATAATCCGAGTATTCGGATGAGTCAGTCTCACAAAATTTGTTATCGGTACTCATGGCTGCAAAAACAAATCCTTTCATGGTTCGAACCCCGTAGTTAGTTACCTATTTCTATATATATTATAATTCTTTGCAAGGAACATGCTTTATATTCATGGAATCATAACACGCAAAATCATATATACACATAATTATAAATATGAGCTTATGGTTATAGTCTAGGTATTTTATGGTACCTAATTCTCTATAACCAATGGCTCTAATACCAACCTGTCACATCCCGGCGGAAGCGTGAAATACATAGGGAGTGACTTGATTGTTCAGAACTTATTGCCATATACTATTAAACAGATAACACATAATCATACACGTTTCATAACATAATATTAAAGTTAGGATTATATTAAATCATAATAGTCAAAATTTGAAATAACATAATCCTATTACATCAAAAGATTTAACGGCTACATCTTCAGAGACGATGGAAATGAGCATCCACCGATACACTGAAGTCATACAGGTTTACTGTTAGGTTCACACAAACTTTCCCCACAACCTCTCCCCAGCCATTAAAAACATCAAAGGAGAACGTTAAGTTGTTAGTCATGATGAATTCCTGAAAAAGCATACCAAAAATCGTCAACACAAAGTTGGTGAGCTTCACAGGTTTATTAAACAGATAATATTGATGCATTATATATACAACCAAACCTTACATAGCAATCAGATCATTCATATCTGTCATATCATATTCTCATAAATCAGATAACATAGCATTATAACACTCATTCTGTTAATGCAGGAGATATCCCCTAAGTAGCGCTACCAATGTTATCTAACGGTTCCACATCCGAATTAATGGTTGTAACATAAATTTCAGTAATAATGCATCAATTCGTAAATTAGTATGCCTTTTCCCCAAAACTTTATAAAACAAAATGGGCCATGAAACTCACCTTTACTCCAATGGTAACCTATAACAAGAAAAATATTTATAGTTTAGATAAATGTGTTTTTCTTCAATATTTTTAGCACTTTAGGTTAGTTATTTCGTGAGTTAAGTTTTTGTATAAATTACAAAATTTTTACGATAGACATATCTTAATGTTAGATATAATATACTAAAATTAATATTTAAATTATTTTCAGGCTATTTCTTATCATTTTTACATTATTCAAATAATTCTTTAAAAATACCTTCGGACCTCTAAAGTTGGTAAAATTTTGTCAGAATAATCTTATAATTCTGATAGTTTCTTAAAATTTTCTTATGTTCTAAATCATAGCAGTCACTTTTTATAGTTTTTCTCATTTTGCTTTTATTTGCTAAAAATATCAGAACATGCTCAAAAATTCTAAGTTTTATACAGACTGTTCTATCCCTTCTCTTATATTTTCTATAAATTTCTCATAATTTATTTCATAATTTAAGTTTTTCCCGATTTTTAGTTGTCAGAATAGTTAAAAATTCATATTTCAGATAATATTTTGAGTTAGGTCACGAGATTTTTCCAGTGGATTCTATAATTCTTAATAGTCAGTATATAATTTTTCCATACATTTACTAGGGTCGGTTCTTCTGATATATTTTTTCTTCATATTCTTAAATATTGTATATAAATTAACTTATTTACAAGAATGGTACCAAAATTTACAGAATTATATTCCCCAATATTCTAAAAATATTTTCAATGTTTGTTCCTACAATCATAGTTGTTAATATGCAGAATGATTTAACAAACTATAACTAGATTTTAACCTTTTGTTGATAATTTTCTTGCTACAAATTTGATTTTTAAGGTTTGTTTCATTTTTCTAGATTCTTAAAAAATAGGTTTGATTGTGTGTATGTTTCTATGAGAACTTTATTTTAACCAAAAAGGGTTAATCACATGTGCTTTATTTAACACATGTTTAGTTTCCATAATCTTAATCAAGCAAGGTTTTAGGAGTTAGAACCTTGATTTTGACAGGAGGAGAGTATGAGGAGATGATGAGGATGGTCTAAGCTTGCTTGGTTTTGGTGTTCTTGACAATCTTTCGAGAGGTGATGCTTCCACGAGGCTTGGATGTTGCTGCTAGTAACCGAGAGTGTGACTAGTGGTTGACGGGTGGAGTTGATGATGTTATTTGGTTGAAGAGGTGATGACCGAGAGGGTTGAGAGGGTGGTTTGTGGCTTACGGTGATGGTGTTCGGAAATGGTAACCAAGGGGTAGTAGTGGTTTTGTTTTAGAAAGATGGTGAATATGCAAGTCTTCGGCCGAGGATTGATATAGGGGGATTCTTCATGATTACTACTAGTCCTAGGTGGTGAGGTGTTTATTGTAGCCTTTCTTAGTCATGGCTATGTGGCGGTGCATCTAGAAGAACCGAGAAGTGTGGTGGTGATTTGTCCAAGTTGTGTTCCAACCGAGAGTTTGCAAAAGAGGTGGAGTCGGTTGCCATTAAAGAGATTCATCATTGCTCTTAGGGTGCTAGACTCTTAAGGTGGCATGCATACACATATGCTTGGTGTTTTGGAGAGCTGGGTGGCGGGGTGAGGTGTTCCACCCGAGTTGAGATGTTAAGCCTTTCTTAAGTCGGGTGTTTTAAGGGTTAATGAACCAATCTTAATCTTAAAGGATACTTTGGTTTGGGGTTTTAAGTGTAGAAGATTGTTTAGGTTTGTTTTGATGTTAAGTTCTCTTGATATTACTTGTGTTTATGATGTTTTGGTTGGGTTGTATTTAGTGTGTTGATGTTGTATTGTTGATGTATTTTGATTATATGTAATTCTATCTCAAGGGATTATGTTTTTGCGTACATGCACACGTAAATTCTTATGCATGCAAGCATGTAATGAGTAACACTCATATTTACATGAACATATAATATACATGTGTATATGTTTCTTAGCAAAAGATGGTACATGCACACGTAAAAGGTATGCATGCGACCATGCATACGTATACATGTATAAATATAAGTGAACAATATACTTATGTAAACAAAATGAAAGCATGCATACGTACATGTATATATAAAAATATATATATATATATATTAACCTAGGTGTGGCTTAGAATATTTAAATGAACTTAGTGTATAAAATTTCTTAATCTAGGGTTGTCACATTCTCCCCCCGTAAAGATAATTTCGTCCCGAAATTTATTTGAATAGTAATGAACTTATCTGACCATTGACTTGGAATAGATGGGGGTATCTTCTTTTGGTTTCATCTTCTCTTTCCCACGTATACTCAGGTCCTCTCCTAGCGTTCCACTTAACCTTTACTATAGAAATTTTGCTTCTTCTTAGCTTTTTAACTTTCTTGTCTAATATAGCTATTGGTTCTTCTGTAAAATGAAGCTTCTCGTCTATCTTTATTTCTTGAACTGGAACTTTTAATGTTTCATCTGTTAAACATTTCTTCAGATTGGACACATGGAATGTGTTGTGTATTTTACTTAATTCTTCGGGTAAATCTAGCTTATATGCAACAGGACCAATTTTGTCAATAACTTCAAATGGTCCAACATATCTTGGGTTCAACTTATTTCTCTTTTCAAATCGAAAGATTCCTTTGGTGGGTGATATTCTTAGATAAACCTTATCTCCAATTTGAAATTCTAACAGCTTTCTTCTTTATCTACGTAACTTTTCTGCCGATCTCGTGCTGTCTTTAATCTAGTCTTGATTTCTTTGATCTTGTCGGATGTTTCTTGAATTAATCAGGACCTATAAGTTGCCTATCTCCTACTTCATTCCAACATAAGGGCGATCTGCATTTTCTTCCATACAAGGCTTCAAACGGGGCTGTTTTAATGCTGGAATGATAGCTATTATTATAAGAAAATCTATCAAAGGTAGATGCATATCCCAGCTGCCACCAAAGTCTAATGCACAAGCACGTAACATATCTTCTAGTGTTTGTATTGTCCTTTCACTTTTTCCATCTGTTTGTGGGTGGAAGGCTGCGTGTGCTAAGATTTTTGGGTTCCTAGAGCTTTTTGTAGGGTTTGCCAAAACCTTGATATGAATCTATTGTCTCTATCAGATATAATGGAGATTGGTATTCCATGTCTGGATACGATTTCTCGTATGTAGATTCTTGCCAATTTCTCTATTTTGTAATCTTCCCTAATTGGCAGAAAGTGTGCTGATTTGGTTAACCTATCTACTATAACCCAGATTGTGTCATAGCCACTTGAGGTCCTTGGTAACTTGGTTACAAAATCCATAGTAATCTGATCCCATTTCCATTCTGGAATTTCAAGTTGTTGTAGATATCCTGAAGGTTTTTGATGTTCTGCTTTGATTCTTGAACACGTATTGCATTTTTCTACAAACTCTCCGACTGATCTCTTCATGCCAGGCCACCAGTAATGATTTTTCAAATCCTTATACATATTGTTATTTCCTGAATGTACTGAGTATTTCGACTTATGTGCTTCTTCTAATATAATCTTTCTAAGTATGGCATCATCAGGTATCCAGATCCTCTCTTTAAGTTTTAGAATTCCATGTGTATCCGCCTGTAAATCCTTTTCTTGTCCTTTTATTTCTATCTTATTTTTCTGTTGGGCTTCCCATATTTGTCTTAACAGATCTGATTGTAGTTCCATTCTCATGGCTCGTACTCGTAACGGTTTAGCCCTATCTTTTCTACTTAAAGCATCTGCAACTACATTTGCCTTACCGGGATGATATTTGATTTCACACTCATAATCGCTTAGTAATTCTATCCATCTTCTTTGTCTCATGTTCAGCATTTTCTGCTCAAATATATGCTGTAAACTCTTGTGATCCGTGTATATTGTACATTTTGTCCCATATAGGTAATGTCTCCAAATCTTAAGTGCAAAGATTACTGCTCCTAATTCCAAATCATGAGTAGTGTAGTTTTTCTCACTTCCCCTAAGTTGTCTTGAGGCATATGCAATGACTCTACTTCGTTGCATTAATACACATCCAAATCCTTGACGAGACGCATCACAATATACTACAAAATCGTTAGTCCCTTCTGGTAATGACAAAATAGGTGCACTACATAACTTACTTTTCAAAAGTTCGAATGCATTCTTTTGTGTTCTCCCTAGACATACGGCTTGTCTTTTTGAGTTAGTTCAGTCAAGGGTTGAGCTATCCTCGAGAAATTTTCTATGAATCTTCTATAATATTCCTGCTAATCCTAAAAATGGCGTACTTTTGTTGGTGTCTTGGGATCCTCCCATCTTAACAGCTTCTATTTTTGCTGGATCTACCTGTATTCCTTCTTGATTAACTATGTGTCCAAGGAATTGCATTTCTCTTTTCCAAAATTCACATTTTGAGAATTTTGCGTATAGTTTTTCTTTTCTTAACAACTCCAAGGTCAATCTTAGGTGTTGCTCATGATCCTCTTATTCTTAGAATAGATTAAAATGTCATCTATAAAGACTATGACAAACTTATCTAAATAGGGTTTACATATCTTATTCATCAGATCCATAAATATGGCGGGAGCATTGGTTAATCCAAATGGCATTACCAGAAATTCATAATGTCCATACCTTGTTTTGAATGCTGTCTTAGGTATATCTTCATCCTGTATTCTTAGCTGATGATATCTGATCTCAAGTCTATTTTTGAAAAGTAACTAGATCCTTGTAGTTGATCAAATAGGTCGTCTATTCTAGGTAAGGGATACCTATTCTTTATAGTTACTTTATTAAGTTCCCTATAGTCTATGCATATTCTAAATGTTCCATCCTTTTTCTTGACAAATAAAACTGGTGCTCCCTAGGGTGACACACTAGGTCGTATAAATCCTTTATCCAAAAGTTCCTGAAGTTGGCTCATTAGTTCCTTCATTTCAGTAGGTGCTAAACGGTAGGGTGCCTTAGCAATAGGGGTTGTTCCTGGCATCAATTCAATTTTGAATTCCACTTGACGTGGGGGTGGTAATCCAGGTAATTCATCAGGGAATACATCTGAATATTCATTGACAACTGAAACGTCTTTCAGGTTTACTTTGTCCATCTTAGTATCAACAATGTGAGTCAGATAAGCCAAACATTTATTCCTTAGACATTTTTGTGCATTCTTGCAAGAAATTATCTTTATGGTACCTCTAGGTTTTTCACCATATATACACAGTATTCTATTCTCTTTAACCAAAGGAATTTTGATCATTTTCTTACCACATATTATTTCAGCTTGATTTTTACTTAACCAATCCATTCCTACAACAACGTCAAATCCTCCTAAATCAATAGGAATCAAATCTATGTTGAAATAGTTTTCATCTAGATTCATTGTGCAATTAGTAAATGATTTCATAAGCTTCGATTATCTTACCATCCGCTAATTCTATCATATATTTTTGATCTAACTTTTCTGTGGTCAAGTTAAGTAGTTGCCTAAATGTATTTGAAACAAAGCTACGGGTTGCTCCAGTATCAAATAATACAGTAGCATACTGACCGTTTACAGGGAACGTACCCGTGACAACTTCTGGTTCATGTCGAGCTTCTTCTGCCTGCATTATGAACGCTCTCCCCCGAGGGTTGTTCTGATTAGCCGGTGTGCTTTCCTTTCAGTTGTGGACATTCGTTTCGGCGATGATTTTCATTCCCACATTGATAGCAGACTGATTTTGGATTTCCAGGGTTTTTGCAGTCTGGGATATATGCCCCTTTTTCTTGCAGTTGTAACAGATTACCATCGCACAATTGCCTTGATGGTATCTTGGCAAGTGCTGCACCATGGCTGGTTTTATCTGGGGTTTCTTTTCCCGTGTCATTCCTAGGTAGTTCCGAGGGGGCTGTCTACTATTCGTTTCTGAGGGGTTCCCTTAATCTTTCCCCTGGGTTTCATTATTCCACTTTCTCTTTTCCCCAGATCTACGGTTACTTAGTGATCCATTCTTATCATCTCATCTGTCAAACTTCCTGATAGACTTACAGTATCTTGAAAAGTCTTGGGCCTAGCTGATTTTACTAATCCCCTTATTTGTGGCACTAGTCCCCAAATATATCTTCCTATTCTCTTTGATTCTGGGGTCACTAGGTGTGGTACTAACCTTGAGAGTTCATTGTACCTGTCGGTATATTCCCGATGTGCTGCTCCTTTCATTTCTAAAGCTAAAAACTCAGTTTCTAACTTTTCTATTTCATTATAAGGGCAGTATTTCTCTATAACCAAATTCCTGAATTCCTCCCAACTCAATTCATTCATAACGTGCCTACCTTTGATGGTCATTTCCATCTTCCACCAGGACTGTGCTTCCCCTTTTAATGAGTGTGAAGCAAACAAGGTTCTGTTGTTATTGGCACATTTGCTGATTTCCAGAGTTGACTCCATTTCATCTAACCAGCGTAAAGCCTGTACTGCTCCGCCTTTACCATCAAATTCTTGAGGTCTACATGACATAAAAGCTTTGTAGGAACATCCTCTTCCCATTATAGTTTCCTCTCCTGGTTGTTCCTCATGGTATCATCCATGGGTATCTCATTACCTGGTGTTGTTGTCCGAGATTTAGGTTTTGTTGAAGCTGAGTTACTAGTGTGGGTATGGCAGCCTCTAATTGCTGTGCTACTATCCGCGTGATCCTTTCATCTTCATTGTGTTTGGGTTTATAGGGATTTCTCCCCAAGTCTGGTTCTAGGTCGTCCTACTCGCGTCGTTCTTCTTACGGGCTGTGTGTTCCTTCTTGGCGGCATGCTTTTCTATAGTTAATTATAGTAAATATAAAAAAATTTAGATTCTTAACAATATTCTAATTAACACATAAACAAGTAACAGTTCAAACACAATAGATGTTTTTCATTTAAGTTCTTATTTAAAGATTTCACATTGGAAGTTAGCTTCTAATTTCCCTGCACCCATTTCCATATCCTTGAGAAGATGTTTCCTTTGGGTGCTTTCAGTTCCTTAACATCCCTCTGAATATTCCTGATTTCTTGTTGAATTTTCTTGAGCTGTTTAAGGGTTGGTTGAGTGACTGTGTATTGATCTTCATCCACCCTTTGTCTTTTAGCTTTACTTCCTTCGTTTCTGAGGGAGTTAGTTTCTTGTATCTCCTTGCCTTCGTATTGCTTGGTTTTAAATTTGTTTCCGGGTCGTACCCTTTTCCTAGGAGTTTTAATGGTATATCCTCCTACCATTACAGGTGCACGACGGACATAAAATTTAGGTTCAGGATTATCTTCTTCTTTGGTTGAAAAAGGTTCTAGTATTTGCTGAGGTTTAGGTTCAGGCGTAATTCCTTTGTGATCACTATAATCCGAGTATTCGGATGAGTCAGTCTCACAAAATTTGTTATCGGTACTCATGGCTGCAAAAACAAATCCTTTCATGGTTCGAACCCCGTAGTTAGTTACCTATTTCTATATATATTATAAATTCTTTGCAAGGAACATGCTTTAATATTCATGGAATCATAACACGCAAAATCATATATACACATAATTATACAAATATGAGCTTATGGTTATAGTCTAGGTATTTTATGGTACCTAATTCTCTATAACCAATGGCTCTAATACCAACCTGTCACATCCGGCGGAAGCGTGAAATACATAGGGAGTGACTTGATTGTTCAGAACTTATTGCCTACTATTAAACAGATAACACATAATCATACACGTTTCATAACATAATATTAAAGTTAGGATTATATTAAATCATAATAGTCAAAATTTGAAATAACATAATCCTATTACATCATAAAGATTTAACGGCTACATCTTCAGAGACGATGGAAATGAGCATCCACCGATACACTGAAGTCATACAGGTTTACTGTTAGGTTCACACAAACTTTCCCCACAACCTCTCCCCAGCCATTAAAAACATCAAAGGAGAACGTAAGTTGTTAGTCATGATGAATTCCTGAAAAAGCATACCAAAAATCGTCAACACAAAGTTGGTGAGCTTCACAGGTTTATTAAACAGATAATATTGATGCATTATATATACAACCAAACCTTACATAGCAATCAGATCATTCATATCTGTCATATCATATTCTCATAAATCAGATAACATAGCATTATAACACTCATTCTGTTAATGCAGGAGATATCCCCTAAGTAGCGCTACCAATGTTATCTAACGGTTCCACATCCGAATTAATGGTTGTAACATAAATTTCAGTAATAATGCATCAATTCGTAAATTAGTATGCCTTTTCCCCAAAACTTTATAAAACAAAATGGGCCATGAAACTCACCTTTACTCCAAATGGTAACCTATAACAAGAAAAATATTTATAGTTTAGATAAATGTGTTTTTCTTCAATATTTTTAGCACTTTAGGTTAGTTATTTCGTGAGTTAAGTTTTTGTATAAATTACAAAATTTTTACGATAGACATATCTTAATGTTAGATATAATATACTAAAATTTAATATTTAAATTATTTTCAGGCTATTTCTTATCATTTTTACATTATTCAAAAATCTTTAAAAATACCTTCGGACCTCTAAAGTTGGTAAAATTTTGTCAGAATAATCTTTATAATTCTGATAGTTTCTTAAAATTTTCTTATGTTCTAAATCATAGCAGTCACTTTTTATAGTTTTTCTCATTTTGCTTTTATTTGCTAAAAATATCAGAACATGCTCAAAAATTCTAAGTTTTATACAGACTGTTCTATCCCTTCTCTTATATTTTCTATAAATTTCTCATAATTTATTTCATAATTTAAGTATTTTTCCCGATTTTTAGTTGTCAGAATAGTTAAAAATTCATATTTCAGATAATATTTTGAGTTAGGTCACGAGATTTTTCCAGTGGATTCTATAATTCTTAATAGTCAGTATATAATTTTTCCATACATTACTAGGGTCGGTTCTTCTGATATAATTTTTCTCTTCATATTCTTAAATATTGTATATAAATTAACTTATTTACAAGAATGGTACCAAAATTTACAGAATTATATTCCCCTATTCTAAAAATATTTTCAATGTTTGTTCCTACAATCATAGTTGTTAATATGCAGAATTGATTTAACAAACTATAACTAGATTTTAACCCTTTTGTTGATAATTTTCTTGCTACAAATTTGATTTTTAAGGTTTGTTTCATTTTTCTAGATTCTTAAAAAATAGGTTTGATTGTGTGTATGTTTCTATGAGAACTTTATTTTAACCAAAAAGGGTTAATCACATGTGCTTTATTTAACACATGTTTAGTTTCCATAATCTTAATCAAGCAAGGTTTTAGGAGTTAGAACCTTGATTTTGACAGGAGGAGAGTATGAGGAGATGATGAGGATGGTCTAAGCTTGCTTGGTTTTGGTGTTCTTGACAATCTTTCGAGAGGTGATGCTTCCACGAGGCTTGGATGTTGCTGCCTAGTAACCGAGAGTGTGACTAGTGGTTGACCGGGTGGAGTTGATGATGTTATTGGTTGGAGAAGAGGTGATGACCGAGAGGGTTGAGAGGGTGGTTTGTGGCTTACGGTGATGGTGTTCGGAAATGGTAACCAAGGGGTAGTAGTGGTTTTGTTTTAGAAAGATGGTGAATATGCAAGTAATCGTCGGCGGATTGATATAGGGGGATTCTTCATGATTACTACTAGTCCTAGGTGGTGAGGTGTTTATTGTAGCCTTTTTAGTCATGGCTATGTGGCGGTGCATCTAGAAGAACCGAGAAGTGTGGTGGTGATTTGTCCAAGTTGTGTTCCAACCGAGAGTTTGCAAAAGAGGTGGAGTCGGTTGCCATTAAAGAGATTCATCATTGCTCTTAGGGTGCTAGACTCTTAAGGTGGCATGCATACACATATGCTTGGTGTTTTGGAGAGCTGGGTGGCGGGGTGAGGTGTTCCACCCGAGTTGAGATGTTAAGCCTTCTTAAGTCGGGGTTTTAAGGGTTAATGAACCAATTCTTAATCTTAAAGGATACTTTGGTTTGGGGTTTTAAGTGTAGAAGATTTGTTTAGGTTTGTTTTGATGTTAAGTTCTCTTGATATTACTTGTGTTTATGATGTTTTGGTTGGGTTGTATTTAGTGTGTTTGATGTTGTATTGTTGATGTATTTTGATTATATGTAATTCTATCTCAAGGGATTATGTTTTTGCGTACATGCACACGTAAATTCTTATGCATGCAAGCATGTAATGAGTAACACTCATTTACATGAACATATAATATACATGTGTATATGTTTCTTAGCAAAAGATGGTACATGCACACGTAAAAGGGTATGCATGCGACCATGCATACGTATACATGTATAAATATAAGTGAACAATATACTTATGTAAACAAAATGAAAGCATGTATACGTACATGTATATTTAAAAATATATATATATTAACCTAGGTGTGGCTTAGAATATCTAAATGAACTTAGTGTGTAAAATCTTTTAATCTAGGGTTGTCACAGTTTGTCGGGCCCCGGCACAGTATCAGTCTTCGGATGTGAGTCTGGGATATTGCATGAGATGAGATAATGAGGTGAGCGACTTTGTGTTGCAACAGACTCAGATGGAGTTCAATCCTTGTGATTGACTCATATGGGATCTTTTTTGCGTATCCCGGTGTTGTGTTAGTCTTCGGACATGAGTCGAGGGTTTGTGAGCAGGCCCCAGCACAACATCAGCTTTTGAGCATGAGTCGGGGATATTGCAAGAGACAAGATTCGGGTAATAATGAGTAATGAAAGAAAGATCATGTATGATAGAATGAACGTAAATGAATTATCGTAATAATGTACTGAACAGGATCCTTGTCATTCGACCTCAGTAATCGTGGCTGAGTGCCACGAAGAGGGTAAAGTCTGACCGGATCTAGAAAGAGAAGTGAACGCTAATGTAATACGTTGAATGAACAAAGCTAATGAACGTAATGATGAAGATAATAATGATATTATCTGTATGTACGTATGATGCATGATCACGAACGATGTAAAGTATAGTATGCTTTTGAAAAAAAAGTAAAGAACGGTTTTAACAGAGAAAAGTATGTTTTATTATAAAACTAGAACTCACTCAGCGTCGCTAACTTTTGTATGCATGATAGTTGGCAGGTATGTTGATGCTGAGGAGTTGCAGGCATGGATGCATAAGCTACTGTGAGCATTTTGAGGCTGGCATCCGTATTTTGACATGTCTTGTATATTGAGATGAAAACAAATGTTGTAATTAACATGTTTTTAATTATATATGAAAGTTTTAAATTCTGCTGCAAAATTAATGTACATTTTATAATGTTTTATGTGCGATGAACCACCAGCTGTGAGGTGCCCGAGAACGGGGCCTTACATTTGAGTTTGAAATGAAGATTTTGGTGGAAGCTAAGAAGATCTTGGGAATTCAGATCAGTAGAGATTGAGGGCAAAGAAGGTTAATGTTATCCCAAAGTTCATACATAGATAAAGTGTTGAGCAACTATGGTATGATGAACTGCAAGTCAGTGAAAACACCTTTAGTATCACAAATTAAATTGTCTAGGAAGGACTCACCAGTTACAAATAAAGAAATAGAGTACATGTGTAAGGTGCCTTATGCAAATATGGTAGGCAGCTTGATGTATTTAGTGGTGTGTACCAGACCAGATATAGGGTATGTTATGAGTGTGGTTAGCAGGTTTGTATCAAAACCTGGCAAAGTTCATTCGTAAGTTGTTAAATGGTTGCTTCAAAATCTGAATGGTACAAAGCACTTAGGGTTTGTGCTTACCGGAGAATATAGATCCTTTGAATTTAATGTCTTGGGGTATGTGGACTCAGATTTTACCAAAGATTTAGATCGTGGTAGGTCAATAACGGTTACATCTTTAAGGTGTTTTGTAATGCAGTTAGTTGTAAAGCTCAACTATAGATTGTAGTGGCTTTATCATCCACAGAGGCTGAATATATAGCTTTGATAAAGGTAGTGAAAGAAGCCTTGTGGTTGAAAGATTTTGTGATTGAATTAGCCGTTCCATGGAAAGGTGCTAAAATCCTATATGATAGTCAAGAGGACATGCAGTTAGCTAGAAACAATGTGTTTCATGAGCGAACAAAGCATATAATGTCAAGTTACATTTTATATGGTACATTGTTAATGTTGGTGAAGTCAAGATTGTAAAAGTAGATACTTTGCTTAATGAAGCAGATGTATGTAACGCTATTATAGTTTTAAACTAATAAAAATTCAATTTTTTTAATCAAACACTCATGAAACGATATTTCTTTAATCCTTTTGAAATTATTTCCATTTATATTAATACATATGTTAGATGTTATATATATAAAAGCACTCAACATAGCATATAATGTTTATCATATCATAATGCGTTTTTAACATGTTACATCGGAAGACACTTTGATTGTTTGATTTCACATTGGTTTACCAACATATATTATTATAACTTATAACAAGTCGCAATACATATATTGATCAACCATAATGGGTATTAAGAATAACAATAGCTTTAAAGCCCTAACTGGATCATTATTTAATCTAACCATTTATCAATGACCCTAATCGACCAATAATAATTTTACTTGACCATCACTTCTCCAATTAACCATAATGTATCCTAATTAGTCAGCATTAGCTCTAAATGACTGTTGCTGGCAGATAATGACCCTAAAATTTTTAATTAACTATAAGTGATCATAATTGACAATTATTAGCTCTAATTGACCATATTTCATCATAATTGAAACCACTTCCCCACTATTGACCTTTTTTAACATCAATTACTCTAATTTAATGACATTTCTCATAACTAACTCAATGATCAATAAGTATTTCATATACGAGTTAATTTAGAGATTGATTCTTAGTCGCTAAAATATTTCTTCAAATTAAATAGTACAATATTTGTTGATTATTGTAGAACGAATGTCATATTCGAGTAAGATCTACATAATTTTTAAGACTAATAGTTAGTACTAGATAACTTTCTTAAAATGGTATAACCTACGCCAATAAGTAGAGGTTAAAAATAAGTCATTGGTTCTTTCTTGTATAGAATGTATTCATAAGTGAATATCAGTCCCTAATTTAATGTACTAAATATACAAAACTGAATGTAAGTCTGTAATATGTTCTCTCAAAAAGATAGAATATGTGTTATTTATTGGAGACTAACTATCAGTCCCTGCTTATCTAATATAAATATTATTAACGACTGAATACCAATTTCGAATGAGGTTATATATAATATTGGATCTTTAAGACTAATTTCAGTCTTTGATATCTTTCTTTACGTAATATAACATGCACCAGTTAATTCGAAACTAACAATCAATCATTTATTTTTTAGGCAAAAGACATTCAAGACTAAATATTAGTCCTTATTGCAATGTGTATTATGACTATTAAGAATTACTTTTTAGTTGTGAATCTGTTCCCTTAAAATTGTAGAATTTAGGTTGATTTGAGAGACTGGATAATACTCCATGCTTACTCATTAGTGAAACTCTATAAAGACTGGATAATACTCCATGCATACTCATCAGTGAAACTCTATAGAGACTGAATATTAGTTTTATATAAGGTTACTTATAAGAACTTTTAAAACTGATTTTCAGTATCTGATGGCTTTCTTAAAATGGTATAATCTGTCCCAAATAATAGGGACTAAAACTCAGTCATAGATCTTTTAAGCACGATACAATTATCCGAGACTAATTATTAGTCCCTAGTTCAATCCAATATAGAACTATTAAAAACTAATTTTCAGTTTGTATTATTATATCTCTTTATCAAAGACTAGATATAAGTTATTCTTACACCGACACTAAATTTCACTAATATAAGCACTAATTTGGGACTGAAATTCAGTAACAAAAAACTTTCCCTTTAAATCTCCTTACTATAGAAACGTATTTATGACTTAAAATTAGTGTTAATTAAGCAATCAAAGTATTAGGAACTGATTATTAGTCTCTAATATGAGTCACAAAGATATCAGTTCCTAATATCATTAGTAACTAATATATTAGTCTTTGATACTATGTATCCGAGACTAATAAATCAGTCTCTTAATTTAGTCCTTAATAACCCTTTTTCTTGTAGTGAAGTCATTACCCAGAACTAAGTTTGATTGGTATGTAAACTCTATACGAATAGATTGATATCTCTGACTTTCGCTTTAAAGGTGGAGATTGTTGTGGTTTAAAGTCCAAAAGTCAAGTGTACAAGTAGCCAAGTCATAGTGTGTTGATTGATACTTTATGTAATACCCGGCTTTTTTTAAGACAAGATATGAGGAACAAAAAGAAAGAAAAGCTATAAGGTCCAAGTTGAGGGACCAAAAGTGTCCAAAAGGACAAAACTTTGATAAAGTTGGTGTAAAGGTGGGCATGGCCGCCCACCCTCACTTCACATCAACATTTCTTTGGTTTTAGAGAGAGCAGGGAAAAACTCTCGGCTAAAGAAGAAGAAGAAGAAGAGAAGTGAATTCAAGGTAAGAATTCAAGCTTTTTAAATGTTTATGTTGGGTTTTGTCCCGGTTGTATGCATATGTGCTTATGTGTTTGTGTATGTGCTCGGGTGTGTGTGTTTGATGTTGTTTTTAGGTGTTTGAACTCATTGCAAGCGGGTTAGAAAGGAAGAAATACCCAAGTTGCATCAGGTGAGTTCTAGACCCCGGTTTTTATTTGTTTTAAACTATCTTTGGGGCTGAAAATGTATTAAAACGATTTTCAAAGCTTATGTATGTTTACCCGTATGTAATGTGCATGTTGAATGTGGGTTCTTGAATGCTTATAGGTTGTTCATGTTTAGAATAGCCACATTAAGCTTAGAACAGATGGGTTTGATGATTGGGTTTGAAAACATACCGGAAACATGTTGAACAGAAGGTCCATGCGCCTGAAAATGCCTTAGAAAGATTTAAGTGTAATCCATGCGCCTAAACAGTAGCCCATGCGCCTAAACAGTAGCCCATGCGCCTAAGATTACCTTAGAAATGTTTAAGTATAGCCCATGCGCCTGAACAGGGGTCCATGCGCCTAGAAATGTTAGCCGGACGACTAAGTGTAGTGCCATGCGCCCCAATACTGCCCATGCGCCCCAATACTGCCCATGCGCCCAAGTGGCTCATGCGCCTAAGTGTCCATGCGTCCGAATAACTCATACGCCTAAGTGTTCATATGCACGAATAGTGCCCATGCGCCAAAATAGTTCATGATAAAATGATTAAGCGTTGGCTGATGCACCTACATAGTGATGAAACGCCCAAACAGGGCTCATGCGCCCAAATAGTTCCCATGCGTCTAAGCACTTAGAAAATTTTACAGAATTTTCTAGGAGTCTGTGCTTTAGGGTTTTGACCAAAGTTGACTAGGGCTTGTTAATGATGATGTATTTCTTAACAACAGTGTTTTAAATGAATGAATGGGTTTTTGATAAATCATTTCTGCTGCTTAAGTTTGTATCATTATAATGTTTAATGTTTTAACTGCTGTGATTGACCAACTGTGAGGTGCCCGGGAACGGGGCCTTACAAGTTGGTATCCGAGCCAAAGTTTAAGAGAATTGGGTTAAATAAACTTTTAAAACCTAAACTTAAATTGAAAATGGGACAAATGGAGGGATGTCAGCCCGAGTAGCTACGTGCCATCAGGTATGTCTTTTCCTAATGTTAACGGTATTATGTGCGCATGCTATTTGATTATGTGCTCTTAGTAGATTTAGATGCTGATTAAGTCAGGATAGGAGATGCTTGGGGTATGAAGAGTAAAGTAAGTGGCTAATCAAAATTGGCCATTGTAATTAGGGACTTACTATACTTGACATAAACTAAGTGTTACCTTGAATGACCGCGTTGGTGTATGAATCTTATAGTGTGTGTTTAGAGGATGGTCGGTGGTAGACCTTCGAAGGTTTCGTCAGGTGAAGATTGTGGTAGACGTGGTGCTGGACCGCGTGTCACAAGAAGTATGGCTAGGGCTGCTGAAGTAGCACTCAAAGAGCCCGAGATCTATCACCCGGAAGCCGGTGAAGATAGTGCTAGTCTGAGGACCATGTTGACAGAGGCTGTTGTCGAGGGAGTTCAATAGTTCATGCAGACGATTCGTCCGGGTATAGTGACTGAGATAATTAGGACGGTGAGGGAGATGATCGTGGTTGAAGTGAACAAGGAGTGCATCAATGACAAAAACTGCAACGGAAAGCGGGTCGAACGTGGGGGTTACACCCCATATAAAAAGGTTGCCAGGACGGATAATCGGTATGTAGCTTCATCCGGTGCGGGGATAAGGACGTGTGGCAGATGTGGAAGGGAGCATACCGGTGAGTGCAGGATTGGAATGAATGTATGCTTCAGGTGTGGCCAGCCTGGCCATATCGCTAGAGATTGTAAGAAGCCAAGGGCGAAGAGCTCTGGAGCGGAGAAGAAGAAGCCGGAGGAAGGAGGGCAGAAGGCAAGTGCTAGAGCTTACACTATGACCCGGAAGGAAGCCAGAGCTGATCCCGATGTTGTGTCAGGTATGTTTCTAGTAAACCAAACTTATGCCTCTGTATTGTTTGATTCTGGTGCTAGCAGGAGTTTTATTTCCACTACTTTCTGTGCTAAGTTGTCTGTTAGTAGTAGAAAGGTCAGTGCACCATTCGATGTAGAAACTGCTATCGGTAAGTCCACTAGAATTACTGATATGATAGAGGACTGTGCCATAGAGCTAGAAGGTCATAGGTTTGCTGCTAGGTTACACGTGATACCCCTAGGTGGATTTGATGTAGTACTAGGGATGGACTGGTTAGCAACCTATGAAGCAAACATCGTGTGTCGCAAGAAGATGATCCGATTGACAACGCCTGACGGGAATAAGGTGACGGTTTATGGTGATCGTGTCACGACGATCCCGAAGGTGATTTCGATGGCGGTGGTAGGAAAGTGCATGAGGCGTGGATGTAGTGCTTACTTGACCTACGTAAAGGATGTGGACGCGCCAACACCACAACTATCTGATGTGCCAATGGTGTGTGACTTTCTGAACATATTCCCGGAAGACTTACCCGGTGTGCCAAGGGATCGCGAGATTGAGTTCCAAATTGATTTGATACCCGGTGCTCAACCCGTTGCCAAAGCACCGTATCGAGTAGCTCCGACAGAAATGGAAGAACTGATGGAACAGTTGCAAGAGCTACTCAATAAGGGGTTCATTAAACTGAGTATCTCTCCCTGGGGTGCTCCGGTCCTGTTTGTGAAGAAGAAAGACGGTAGTATGAGGATGTGTATTGACTACCGAGAGATGAACAAGTTGACGGTGAAGAACCAATACCCCCTACCAAGAATAGATGATCTGTTTGACCAGCTCCAAAGTGCCAGTTGGTTTTCAAGGATAGATCTTCGATCTGGTTATCATCAGCTGAAGGTGAAAGAGCAGGATATCCCTAAGATAGCTTTTCGCACGCACTACGGTCACTATGAATTCCTTGTTATGTTATTTGGCCTGACCAATGCGCCAGCTGCTTTTATGGACTTGATGAATCGAGTGTGTCGGTCAATGTTAGATAAATTAGTGATTGTGTTTATTGATGATATCCTGATTTATTCAAGGAGCGAGGAGGAGCATGCCGATCACATTCGGGAGGTGTTAAAGACATTAAGAAGGGAGAAGTTGTATGCCAAATTCTCCAAGTGCGCATTCTGGTTACGCGAAGTTTAGTTCTTAGGTCACGTGATAAATCCCGAGGGGATTATGGTAGACCCTGCTAAGGTGGAGGCTGTGATGCAGTGGAAATCTCCAAAGACGCCATCCGAGATTCGTAGTTTCTTGGGGTTGGCGGGGTATTATCGAAGGTTCATTCAAGACTTTTCTAAGATCGCTTCTCCACTGACCAAGTTGACCCGAAAGGATGTAAAGTTTATATGGGGTCAAGCCCAAGAACAGGCGTTCGAGGAGTTAAAGGTGAGGCTGACTCAAGCTCCTGTCTTGTCGTTACCTGAAGGAAGCGAGGATTTGGTGGTATATTCTGATGCTTCTTACTCGGGGTTGGGGTGTGTATTAATGCAAAGAGGGAAGGTTATACCCTATGCATCCCGACAATTGAAAGTTCATGAGGTCAACTACCCTACTCATGACTTGGAGCTAGCGGTCGTGGTCTTTGCACTAAAGATTTGGAGGCACTATCTGTACGGGACGAAGTGCACCATTTTCACGGACCACAAGAGCTTGAAGTACTTCTTTGAGCAAAAAGATCTGAACATGAGGCAGAGGCGATGGTTGGAGCTTATAAAGGATTATGATTGCGAGATCCATTACCATCCGGGCAAAGCCAACGTGGTGGCTGATGCTCTTAGCCGAAAGGAGAGGCTCGAGCCGATTCGGGTGAAAGCATACCAACTGATCATGACCTCTGATGTAATGAAGCAAGTCAAGGAGTTTCAGGATGAGGCATTAAAAGAAGATCATCTAAACTCTAAAAGAATGAGAGGTCTGGTTGGGGAATTGAGTGAAAACACACTTGGTGTTAAAACTCAATTTGGACGGGTGTGGATTCCTCGTTTCGGGGATCTACGTGTGAGGATTATGGATGAAGCTCACAAGACTCGATACTCCATTCATCCTGGTGCCACAAAGATGTATCAAGACATGAAGAAAGATTATTGGTGGCCGGGTATGAAACGTGACGTGGCGGAGTATGTGAGTAAGTGCCTTATTTGCCTACAAGGGAACGCGGAACACCAGAAGCCGTATGGGAAGATCCAACCTTTGGATATACCGGAATGGAAGTGGGAGCACATCACCATGGATTTCATTACAAAGCTACCACGTACTCCGAAGGGGTACGATGCCATTTGGGTGATTGTTGACCGCTTGACGAAGAGTGCTCACTTCCTACCGATCTGTGAGACATATTCATCCGAGAGGTTGGCTGACTTGTTCATTAAGGAGATTGTAACTCGTCATGGTGTACCGGTGTCCATTGTGTCTGATCGTGACACCCGGTTTACGTCTAAATTCTGGAAGAGATTCCACAATGCCATGGGGATGAGGTTACATATTAGCATGGCTTATCATCCCCAAACTGATGGTCAGTCAGAAAGGACCATTCAGACGTTGGAGGAGATGCTTCGGGCATGTGTAATCTATTTTGGTGGAATTTGGGACGACCACTTACCGTTAGCCGAATTCTCATACAACAACAGCTATCATGCCAGCATTGGTATGCCACCATATGAGATGCTATACGGTAGGAGATGCAGAACACCCGTTTGTTAGGGTGATATTGGTCAAAAGGAATTGGGAAGCGTCGAGGTAATCGAGGCTACGACTGAGAAGCTGGAGAAGATTAAAGCCTTCATGAAGGCAGCCAAAGATAGACAGAAGTCGTATGCCAATAAACGACGTAGACCAATTGAGTTCCAGGTGGGTGACCGGGTTATGTTGAAGGTCTCACCTTGGAAGGGTATTATTAGATTCAGGAAGCGGGGCAAGTTGAGCCCAAGATATATAGGCCCTTTTCGAATCATTACTTGAGTAGGAGAGGTGGCCTATAGGTTGGAATTATCGAATGAGTTAAGTGGGATTCACCCGACATTCCATGTGTCTCATCTGAGAAAGTATATAGCTAATGCAGACATGATTGTTCCACTGGAGGATATCGAAGTGGATGAAAGGCTCAATTATGTGGAGCAACCAGTGGCAATCATCGATCGTAAAGAGAAGAGGTTGAGAAATAAAGTGGTTCCCCTTGTGCGTGTACAGTGGAAGCACAGGTCGGGATCTGAATCTACGTGGGAAACTGAGGAGGAGATGAGGCAGCATTATCCTCGTCCGTTTGAGGAATAACAGGTCTCGGGGACGAAACCTATATAAGGGGGGTGGACTTGTAACACCTGGTTATTTTTAAAAGACAAGAAATAAAGAATAAAAGAAGAAAGACAATTAAGTCCAAGTGGAGGGACTAAAAGTGTAAAAAGGACAAAAATCTTTGGAAAGTTGGTGTAAAGGTGGGCATGGCCGCCCACCCTCACTTCACATCAACACATCTTCGGTTCTAGAGAGAGAGAGCATAAGAGAACTCTCGGCTAGTGAAGGAAGAAGAAGAAGTGAACGAATTCAAGGTGTTTGAACTCATTGCAAGTGGGTTAGAAAGGAAGAAAATCCAAGTTGCACCAGGTGAGTTCTAGACCCCGGTTTTTACTTGTTTTCAAACATCTTTGGGCGACTAAGTGTAGGGCGATGCGCCCCAATAGTGCCCATGCGCCAAAGTGGCCCATGCGCCTAAGTGTCCATGCGTCCGATTTGCTCATGCGTCTAAAGAGTTCATGCGCACAAATAGTGCCCATGCGCCTGAATAGTTCATGCGCCTAAAGTGAAAATGCTTAAGTGTTGGCTGATGCGCCTACATAGTGATGAAACGCCCGAACAGGGCTCATGCGCCCAAATAGTTCCCATGCGCCTAAGAACTTAAAAAAATTTACATAATTTTCTGGGAGTCTGTGCTTTAGGTTTTGACTGAGGTTGACTAAGGACTTATTAATGATGATGTTTCATGCATGATATGATTGCTTATGATTGTTTCTTATTATTGTTATTGCTATTATATTATTACTTATAGTATTTGACTTTACGTGGTATGTTATTATCATAACGTAAAGTATATCGTAATAATAAAGTGAAAGAGCAATAAAGAAAAGAAGAGGAACATCAATGAAAATGTTAACAAGTTTTGCAAGCTTACAGGAGGTACACGGCCATGTTGTCGTTAGCTCAACTGTGTTGCGGGTTAGCTACCCTATTATGCACACATGGTTAATCAATTGAGATTGGCAGGACCTTTGTAGTGTGTCCTAGGTGATTGGATTGGCCTTGTACATAGTAAACAGAACCCTTTCGAGGGATACAGTTGACCCTTTCGGGGGATATAGTTGACCCTTTCGGGGGATACAGTTGACCCTTTCGGGGGATATAGTTGACCATTTCAGGGGATACAGTTGACCCTTTCAGGGGATATAGTTAACCCTTTCGAGGGATAGAGATGGCCCATCACCCGTTTCCCATCGCGCATATAGTTGGGGTATTGCTCACTGGTCCATACAGAAAGTGAAACATAAAGATAAAAGTATACATAATAGACAAGGCATACAGTAAAGGGAACGAACAATATTTGTTCATATAGTTGATGCGTGCTCGCATATACAGTACAGAGTTGTATTTTACAGAAAAGAGTATTTTTTATACAACGTATAGAAAGTATTTTATTACTTATAAAACTAGAGCTCACTCAGCAACGTTGACTTTTATACATTTTTAGTTGGCAGGTAATTATTGTTGAGGATGGCACGAGGGTGAAGCTACTCGGCAGGAAAAGTCTGACATCCATTCGTACTCTGTGTTGCTATTGTTTTGTAATGCATATAAACAAGTCTTTTGTAAATAGTCAATGATGATGTATTGCTTAACAACAGTGTTTTAAATGAAATAAATGGTTTTTGATAAATTACTTCCGCTGCTTAAGTTTGTTTAATTGTAATGTTTAATGTATTAACTGCTATGATTGATCAACTGTGAGGTTTCCGAGAATAGGGCCTTACACCAAAAAAGAAAAAAATGGCAATGATACCAACAAAGGAAGGAGGTTCAATGTCCTATTAGTGTCTGATTTTGACATCTACAAACTATCTGGTGTGGGCAATTAAAGTGAAGGCCATTATGGATGCAAATGGAATATGGGATGCCATAGAACCACCAAGAGGTACTAATGTTGATCCAAAAATATCCAACATGACTCTTTCCTTCTTGTTTCAAGCCATCCCAAAAGAGCTTTTTTTAAAAATGGCATCTCATACAAATGCAAAACAAGTTTGGGAAGGGCTGAAAACAAGATTTTTGGGGGTGGATCGAGTAAGAACATCTAGACTTTCAACATTGAGGAAGGAAATCGAAAGCTTGCACGTGAAGGAAGATGACTTGGTAGATGCTTTTGCAAGCAAACTAAGTGGGATAACCTTAAAAGTAAGGAGTCTCAGGTCAGACATTGAAGAGAAGGTTTTGGTGAGACAGTTGCTCGATGCTATGCCCAAGTCATTCCTTCAAATCATAGCCTCAATAGAGCAATGCTTTGATCTTGACAAGATGTCGTTTGATGAAGCTGTTAGAAGGTTGAGGGCCTATGAAGAATGCATTAAAGGACTCAACAAATAAGAAGAAACTCAAGGGAGGTTAATGTTATCTAAAAGGGAGAAAGACAAAAGGCACGGATGTGAGCAATGTGTTTATGGAAGCTCAAACCGGGATGACTTTGGGAGTGGCCGAGGAAGAGGTCGGGTCCCAAAAAAAGGTCAAGGTGATGAATGGTTCCAACGGAATAAAAGCCATGTTAGATGCTACAAGTGTGGTTAACTTGTAGCTTAGACATTTTCTAAATGAATGTCCAAAGTGGAGAAAAAGAAGGAGGCTAACTTAGCATAATATATGAATGACGAACCAACGTTGCTATGAACAATGGAATGCACAAACCATGATTAGGGGGTGAATGATGGTTCTAATCATGTTTGTGGGTTAAAATGTTCACGGGTCAAAAGTTGATCAAATGGGTCATAGGTCAGAAAGCTGCATTTGTCTAAAATCTATTTTAGGAATCAATAATTTAATAATTAGGCCATCAAATGTAATATAGTAGTCAAAGCATAAATCAAGCAATGTTTGATTTAAGCTACGCTTGATTTAAGCTATCAGTTATGATTCTCCTTTATGATTAGGAGTTATTTCTTTTTTTATAAGTAGATGGTAGAAATAAGATTAAAAGTGTACCAAAAAATATGTCATTTGTTCTACTTAATAATATGCGTAAAGAAGAAATAAATGTGGGTTATGAGTTGGAAGACTTTTCCGTAATGCTTCCATAATGCATGTGCATGCATAGAGAGATTGTAACTCTTGCATGAACACCGGTACATATCACAAAAAGTAAAAATTCATAGTGTTACATGTTAAATTAATTCTTAGGATCATTATCAGCTAATAAATAATAGTTTAGATTACTAAGAATCAAAATTTCCCAATTTAATCTAACGTTAAGAAAAAAGATTTATAAATAGATGCCTTTTTAATATTGACACACTACCCACTAGATTTAAGGAAATTAAATATGGGAAATGGTGTCAGCTTGCTTATAATCACCATCCCGAAACTCACTAATCTGCATACTCTAATAAAAATGTAATCTTACATGTTAAATTATTCTCATTAAAATTTTCCCAATTTTCTCTTCTAATAAATATTATCTTAATTACTAATAATATTCTTTAACACTTTTTTAGATATAATAAATTAAGAAAGAAATCTATTTATTAATGTTATTTCTAAATAAATAAATGTTTTATAAAATAATAAATTTTTCTAAAGCATAAATCGTTTTTAAAAGTACGAAATTTTTAAAATTGGTATTTTTAAAAAGTCACTTTTTTAAAAACAAAAAATAATCAAATTTAAGAGTTATAATAGGAAATTTTTTAAAAATAACATTTTTATACGATTTGTTTTAGAACAAAATGTTATTTTTTGAAAAAATGTTTAAAAATAAAATTTTAAAAAAAAACCGATATTACTGTTTTATTATATACTAGAATATCATTTTATAATTAATAAATTTTATTATATTAATAATTTATTTATTTAACTTGTGTATTACGCTGTTAACAATGCCAATCCTTCGTTTTCTCATAATTATTAGATGATTTTTTAAAGGCGACGCACTGTCCACTCATTTAGGATAATGTAATATGGAAAGTATTGTCAGGTAGCTTAAAATCACCATCCGCGAAACCCAGTAATGTAGATATAGTACACCTCTAATCCTTTTGTTGATATTGAGGGACACTTCATATTCTAATCTTACCAGATCTTGAAGCAGATCCATCGCAAGTAAAAACCAACAAATAAGCTTAAGTTGAGGTATGTATTATCAGTTTAAATACAATTAAGCTTCTAGCTGCTTCAGATTCACTTCATGCTTGTTTCTTTGTTTGTAATTTGGTCTTTGTTTTCCAAGCAAATCCCAGATCCATGAATTAAATTATTTGAGTACATTTGTAGAAGAAGAATAAACTTTAACAAGATCAGACATATATAATACATATTTACTAATCTCGTTTATTTACACGTTGACCCACCTGTTAAGAAATAATGGAGGGTGTTTTATATGAAATCAACTCCTTGATATATTAACATATTTTGGTGATATCAGGAAAATGGAGCAGATGATATTTGAGCAAGTCGTTGGTCCTGTTATGAGGTTTTTGACTGGTACTATCACAAAACAGCTAGGATACGCCACTTGCTCCACAAAATATGTCAACAACATGAGAAGCAAATTGAAGGTTTTGGAGGATACAAGCGCTGATGTCCAAAACCACATGGACACAAACAAGATAAATAATAAAGAGGTACCTGCTGGTGTACCTGATTGGCTGAATGATGTTGACACTGTCAAGAAAAATGTTGAAAGCTTTTCAAGTGAAGGTATCGGATGCTTGAACATGAAAATGAGGTATAGAGCTGGAAGAAATGCTTTTAAGGCTACTGAAACGATCCAAGAACTTCTTACAAAAAGTTCTGGGTTTACTTGGACCGATGCCGCAATACCTACAGGAAGAGTCGATCCCCAACCTGCGTCCTCCACTACTTGTACACCATCATCATCTTCATCAGGTGGGGATGGGTTCAAGTCAAGAGACAAGCCATTCAACGATGCATTGAAGTTCCTTCAACAAGACAACAACAAGAGTCAAGTGATAGCCTTGTGTGGTATGGGAGGCGTAGGCAAAACCACCATGATGGAACAACTCAAAACGGTTGCAAACGACCAGAAGATGTTTGATGGGATTGTGAAGGTAGTTCTTGGGAGAAATCCCAACATGCTTTCCATTCAGAATGATATAGCACTTCAATTAGGAGGCGAAGGTCTACGTGAAGAGACTATAACAGCAAGGGCAGATAGTCTCTATGGAAAATTCAAAAAAGTATTAAAAGATGATAAAAAAAATTTTCTAGTCATATTAGATGATGTGTGGGAGAAGGTTGAACTCAAAAGTATTGGACTAACAAGTCCATTGCCAAATGGTATGAAGTTGTTGTTGACATCACGGGATTCTAATATTTGCAAACAAATTGCAGCAGATTCAGTTCTTCAAGAAGTTAGAGTCAATGTCTTGCAGGAGGCAGAAGCACAAAATTTCTTTGCTCAGCTTACAGAAGTTTCAGAACAAGTAGATCATGACAAGTATCTAATTGGATGTGGGATTGTCAAAAAATGTGGTCTTTTGCCACTTGCCATCAAACTCATTGCCGCAACCCTCAAGTATCAAGAAGATTATGTGTGGAGAGATACACATAGGCATTTGAAGAATAATGATTTTGATGATGATGTTCAAGAAATTATCAGGATCAGCTACGAGCATATTATAAAAAAAGATAAGGAATGCGAAGAGATTTTTCTGCATTGTGGCTTGTTTCCTGAGGATTATAATATTGCAATAGAGGATCTCACAAGACATGCATGGGGCCTAAAGCTGTTAAAAAATGTTTCCACTTTCAGTGAGGCAAGAGACAGGACAAATACATGTGTGCGCAAGCTGATAAATGCAAATTTGTTGATCGAAAGTGATTCCCGTTTATACAGGTGTGTTAAAATGCATGATCTTGTGCTTGCTTTTGTGTTAGGTAGAGTTTCCCAGGTTGATCATGCATGGACCATAAACCATGGTGATGTATCTCAGTGGCGTATTGATGAAACGAGCGAGTCTTGCAAAAGAATTTCGTTAACATGCATGGGTATGTACGAGTTTCCTAGAGCCTTCATGTATCCTAACCTTTCGATGTTACAACTTATGCGTACCGATACGTTTCTTAAGTTTCCGGAAGACTTTTATAAGAATCTGGAAAACCTCAATGTCATTGCATATTATAGATTGTCGTATCCTCTGCTTCCAAGGTCACTTGAAAACCTTACGACGCTTTGTCTCCATCAGTGCAAATTGACATCTATTTGCTCTTCTGTTGGAGATCTTGTGAACTTGGAAGTGCTCAGCTTTTCTTATTGTGGCATCAGCAAGTTGCCATCTACAATAGGGAATCTGAGAAAGCTAAAAGTACTTGATTTGACTGGATGTGATGGCCTTGAAATTGACGACGGCGTCTTTAAAAACTTGGAAAATCTTGAAGAGCTTTATATGACTGCTTCGGGTTGGAAAGCCATTAAGTTGACGCAAACCAATTTTGAAGATTTAAAGATGCTTTCAAGCAGACTTAGTGTACTAGAGATCGAGTTCATTGAGGAGGTAGCTGAGCTGAAAGATATGTGCTTTAAGAAACTTGATAAGTTCAAGATATCTATAGGTTGTCAGTATACATATTATGGCATGAATGCATTGGAGCTTGTGACAGACAGTAGCAGCGCCCTTGCTGATTGCAAAATTAGCGAGTTGTTCAAGAAAACAGAGAGACTTAAATTGCAAGTGAAGGATATGATTGGTGTTGAAGATATTGGTCCAGTCTACTCGTATGGTCAACGCTCATTCTGCAATTTAAAATACTTTAATGTTTCTAAATGTGTTAACTTGAAATGCCTCTTCCCTGTTCATGTGGCAAGAGGTTTAGGGAGACTTGAGGGGTTTAAAATCTCATCATGCTCTGTTTTGGAAGCGGTGGTACATAATGATGGAAGGGAGATTGATTCCTGTGTAGATCATGAAGAGGTGATTAAATTTGAGAAGCTGAAGGAACTCCGTTTAGGAGACCTACCAAAGCTGGTAAGTGTGTTCCCTGTAGAGAATGTGGTTGAGCTGCCGCAACTGGTTCAATTGGAAGTTCACGGGCTTCCCAACTTCACAAGCATTTATCCTGACAAGAAGCATACTAGTTGTGCTGCACTCTTCAATAGTCAGGTATTCATTGCACATAGTGAGTTTCTAAGTGGTTTACTAGCAGGTTGAAATTTCAAAGTTAGACAAGTTGAATATATATATGTTTAATTAATTTGCTCCCAGCTGGTATCAATAGAGCTATTTTGCAGGTTAGAATTCCAGAGCTGAAGCACCTGTATATCAGCTCTATGGAGAATTTGAAACAATATGGTCGATTAGTGGTGAGGAAAAAGTGATATTCAACATAGACATGGAATCATGTGTTGGTGATGAAGTTAGCAGCAGGTTGCACACAAGTGTTCAAGTGTCAGATCATTCCCTAGAAGGTGTATCAACTACAAATAATCAACAACCACCACTACTACCCAATCTTCAAATTTTAGATTAGATGGAATGGCGAGCATGAGTCATGTGTGGAAGTGCAACAATTGGAGTAAACTCTTACTTTTTCAAAATCAATCCTCATTCCACAACCTCACAAGTATAAAATTGTGTAACTGCAACAAGCTTAAGTACTTGTTTTCACCACTCATGGCAAAACTTCTTCCAACCTAAAAGAAATTGATATAGCAAAATGTGATGGTATGGAAGAAGTAGTTTCAAACAGAGATGACGATGATGATGATGATGATGGTAATGAAGAAATGACTACATATACAACCACTCTTTTATTCCCTCGTCTTTCTTCTCTATATTTACGAGAGCTGGAAAACCTAAAGCGCATCGGTGGTGGCGGTGGTAATCAATTTAAGGTATGTTTTTAACTGATTTTCCAAGAACCAATTTACTCAATAAATTATGATATTTTAGCTGAATGGAGAACACAAGATGATAACTAAATTCTTACACATTGTTATATACAATAGTTCTCGTGTAATACACGGATTGAATAAATAAAATATTAAATAATTATTAATAAAAATTTATGCATTATAAATCATGTTTGAAGATAAATATGATTATAATTACGTATAAATAACTACTTTAAGTAAATAAAAAATAATGTATTTTCTTAAACTTTTGTTTTATAAAAATATGATTTTAAAATATTTTGTTTAAGAGAAATGATTTTTTAAATTTCATTGTTAACTGTTTTTATAATTTTTTTGTTTTAAAAAGTACGTTTTTAATAAAAAATAGGTTTTTAATTTATTAAATTATACATTTTTAATTTGAAAATGGTATGAGTAATAATATCAGTATTCAATGTTATTATTAATAATATAGAGAAATGTGAAAGTAAGTATAATGAGGTTTACGATTGTTCACGCTTAGTTTGGTTTTTTTATAGATAGATAAATAAGTTAAAAACTCATATATAAACATATTAAATTTTAATATAAAATATATATTTATAAAATAAACATGAATAGTTACAGTATAATATTTTAATATAAAATAGAATTAAAATTATATATGCATAATAGTTCAAGAAAATTAAACAATTATACCATTTTTTAACTCTCTTATGTAAATATTTTTATTTTTAAACATTCATTTTAAGATTTTATTTATAAAAATATTTTTTATAAAAATATTGTTTTTAAAGGAACCCAATTTGTAATTATTCTGGTTGTTTTAAAAATCTGTTTTAAAATATTTTACGTGTTTATATTTTTAAAACAAAATGATTTAAAATATTTTGTTTAAAAAATATTTAGTGTTTTAGAAAATTTCATATTATATAAAACTTTAGTTTTTTGTTATTTAGATTTTAGTTAAAAGATGTGATTTATAATTTCTTTCATAAAATCTATTATAAAAAAAAGATTTGATTTTTAAAAATTAGATAAAAAGAGAAACATAACAATTAATAGAATTTACATTTAATAAGAGAGAGAAAATTATAAAAGTATTTAAATTACTATAATACTCTTTTGAAGAGAAATTGATATCTAAAAAATGACAAGTATCAAAAAATAATTTAAAAGAATAACAAATAACAAAAAAAATATTATTTTATTAGAGGTTATAGATTTCCATTAACTAAACTATAGCAAATCTTAATTCTGAATGCCAACTTACCATTTTATATCATTGTAACCGAATTTAAATTATCTTATATTATGTTTTATCAGATTTATTTGTTTGTTAATATAATCTTCAACAAATGTCCAAAAACAATTAAATATCCGAAATTTTTTCATTAAACATTAAATTTTTAAAAATTTTCAAGAACATAAGTTATAATATAATTTGAAACACACCATTTTTGGATATTTATATAATGCTCTTGTTATGTATATCAGTTTTTGGTATTAGTTTACATCAAAATTCGTCGCTCATACTTACATGTCATTTTATAACAAATATAAAAAGTATTACACGAAAAGTAAAACTTTTATAAACTTTTCCTACAATATTTATTATATAAAATATTAAACAAGAGTAGTGTTTTTTTGTCAGTACAGTCACGTCTGTAAAACATTAACCATCTGCGGGGATTAGTTTTTCCTGAAAACAATTAAAACATATTTTTGTTAGCTTTCGTTAAGTAAAGTACACATCTGTATTTCCACTGCCGGCCTTGAGGAGGGGCAGAACGAACCCCGTCCAAGGCCCGCTCGCTCAGGGGGCATAAAATTTTTCAAAATTGATATATATATATATATATATATATATATATATATATATAATTATAAAAATTAATTATAAGATATAATACAATTAAAAACTTAATCCAATTATGTTTTAAACCAAATTTTTGAGCCCATTTTTTAACCCAATTACTCAACTAATAACCCACTAAAATATTTAAATTTTGATTGTAACTAAAGTCCACAAACTAATTTATACCATAAATTTTGTTCTAATTTAAACTTGAAATCTTACCTACGATCCATGTTGTCCCAATAAAGATTTAGCGGATTGACGATAATAGCTATTGAAAGCAAAACATTAGAAACTATAAACTATAAATATGTTATAAACCAATTTGCTATCAAGAATGCTAGAGGAGATTTACGAGTTATTGGTTAAACATTACGGTATGTTATTATAATACTATGATATTGCTATAATTATTGCTAAAACATTTCTTTTCATTTAAAAAAATTAGTTTATATAATTGAAGTCGTTAGGACCCATGAGTCTTTTTTTCCGGCTTGTCCAGGACATTAAAATCTTCGGGATCGGCCCTGTTTATTTCACACACACACACACACACACACACACACACACACACACACACACACACAATATATATATATATATATTATATATATATATTATTTTATTAGAATTTAACATCCAAAATCCTTTTAATTAATCTTCAATACTTATTGAAATCAACGGCCGAATTTCTTGTGTATTTTAACACTTGAGAGTTCTAAACTGGTTTCTTTATATATGCGGAGTTCAACACCTGAACCGCTTGGGATTTCAACACATGAAATACTTATATATATTTAATTTCTCTTTTTATATATATGTGAAGTTCAACACCTGAACGAAATCCTTACATATACTAGAATTACACATCATTTTTAAAGTCATTAAAACATATATTTAACTGTACCTCATAATCACATTCATCATATTCATGCATATTTATAATAAATAAACACATATTACATGATTAAACATTTTTCATCTCCACAAAACTCATACAAATTCATGATAAATAAAACATATAACATGTATCATGATTAAGGTATGAGTTAGTATACTTGCTTTCTAGTGTCACTAACTTGAGCGTAAAATATAACCTGCTAAGTGTTATCCTTGAACTGTCTTTGAACTATACTAACACTTTGATATTTGCTGGCCTAAATTTTTTTTCCAGACCCTACTCGTAGTTTGTCATATTGTTTCTTGTTTTGTTTTCTCAAGTTTGGTTAACTAAAGATGGATATATACATATGTTGAAGCGACAACTTCATGACAATTAATAGTTACATTTTCGAAACGCCAAGTTTGATCCATATTATTATTCAATATTTTTCTATATATAAACGCAATATATATATATATATATATATATATATATATTGTACTAGGTAAAATACTAAATAATTAGTAATAAAAATAATAGTCTCGTCGAAATCATCGGCTTTTTGTCCAAGGACACGGTCATGACCGTATTATTTATAAATATTTAATTTATGAATTATAAAATCATGCTTTAAGATAAATTATAATTTAATTACGTATAAGGAGCTACTTTAAGTAAATAAACAAGAATTTATTTTTATTAAACTTTTGTTTTATAATAAAGTATGGTTTTCAAATATTTAAAAAAAAAATTTTTTTGTAAAAAACTTCATTGTATTCTGTATTTTATAAAACTTTAATGACAAAAAGTGTGTTTTACATAAAAATAAGTTTTTATTTATTAATTATATATTTTTTAATTTAAAATGATATAAGTAATCTTATTAGTATTTAATATAATATCAATAATACAGAGAAATGAGTAATCTTATGTATAAATTTCTCATTTATTAAAAACTTAGTTTGTAATTATTTGGTTGTTTTAATAAGACTTTTTTAAAAAATTCACCTTTTATAATTTTTTAAATAATCATTTTAAAATATTTTGTTTCAGAAGATTTAGTGTTTTTGAAAATTTCATATTATACAAAATTTTATTTATATTATTTCTATTTTAGTAAAAATATGTAATTTTTAATTTCCTTAATAAAATCTATTTTTAAAATGATAGCTTGATTTAAAAAAATAAATAAGAGGGGAAATTTAGTAATAATAAAATTGATTTTTAATAAGAGAGGAAGAGATTAGTTTGAGTAATTAAATTACAATAATACCTTTTGGAGGAAAAATTATATAAGAATGTGTATAATAAGGATATGTGGTAAAAATATATGTTCGAAGAATGACATGTGGTGAAAAAACCTTCTTTTATATATATTTATAGTTACATAATTTTCTTATTTTAATGTTTGATAAACTTTAATGACCCTTTATATACCTTATGCTTTAACTCGCTGTCTACCCGTTGCTAACTCGTTTAACAAAATTTAAATATGACATTCAAATATTGTATTTTCATCCATATAAGATGTTACAGAATTGCATATTTTAAAAGGACAATCCAATTAAGACAACAATTTGCGCCAACTTGTCATCAAAACTAGGCCCAAAAACGCGAACCAAACGTTCGATAAATCATTCTACGGTAATTATGAACGAACATGATTAGCTCATCTACTTAAACTGACAAACATGTATATGTATGTTGTTCTTTCAATAATGCCCGTCAACGTTCAATTACATTGTTTAAGGTTGTTCACATATATATTCATACTTGCCTTTAAAAACCCACGTTTCACGAGTTGCTTATTATAAAATATAAATCATAAATTTATATACTTATAATTACTAAAATAAGAAGTGAATTTGAAAACACTAAATTTTTTATTTGAATAAACACAAATACAAACGGTTTCTATAAAAGTGTGAATAAATTACTATTTTTATTATTAATTATCGTAAAACGGGAGAAAATAACTTGGGTGGGAAAATAAAACTTTTGATAGTTTAAAATTGTGCCAAATGTTATCTTGAGATAATCTTTAATTAAAATAGGAGGATAACTTTTTTTTATTATCAATTACATGCAAATTAAGATTTTTTTATAAAAATAAAATATCACCCATTACAATTTAAGGGGAGATCAAACGAAAACCACAATTTTAAAAAGATCATGAAAAACCACATCTAGCCGATCGTATAATTTTATTAAAAACTTATTTTTTTTATTTGTTTAAAATGTATTTTAGTAAATTTTAATATCTTTATTTTAGTTAGATTTTTAATCTAAACCTCAAGGGACAGAGATGGTGTGAAACGAGTTTCATAGATGTAAACTTCTATGAGTTATGTATACATAACTCATATTATACATATGTAACTTGTAGTTAAATGTACTTAACTCATGGTTATTATAAGTTTTTAGTTATGTGCTTTTGTTTATGTTCGTAAACTGATAATGTAACCAATGAACATTAACGAACATGAACACCTTTATTTACCTAACTAAGACATGAATAAGAAAAGCCTATTTTTTAATTGTTTATTTTCGATCGTGTTCTGTTAAGTTAAATAAAACAACATGAATGTGTCATGTTAGATTTTGTTTTGTTCACTTAATTACAGGAGTGAGCAAACTTATATTTTATATAAGATAGTTCAATTTAATTCTATTTAAGGGTGTTTGGTTTTACTAATCATATCATTTTGTTACACATGAGTTGAAATTTTGTATTAGAATTCCATATAATGCTTTAGAAATCACATCATTTTGTTACACATGAGTTGAAATTTTGTATTAGAATTCCATATAATGCTTTAGAAATCACATCATTTTGTTAATACGAGGCTTTATTCATTGCAGTTTGTTTTTTGGTCCTTATGTCAATACTCAAGAATCATATATATAATTCGCTGTAATGGACTATTAAGTGTGATTCCATCTTATGCGGTTGGACAAATGCAAAAGCTTGAAAAAATGATTATACAGAGTTGTGAATCTTTAACAGAGGTATTTGAAACCCAAGAGATAAACAACAATGGTGGTAGTAGTACTAACATTGATGAAGGTGATGGCAGTATGGATTCTACATCTGCAAAAATGACCATTCCAAAACTTAAAAGAATTAATACACCCCAACTATCTAACCTCAAGACACTAGAAATCATATGTTGTGACCTTTTGCAACATGTCTTCACATTTTGCACACTGGAAAGCCTCGTCGAACTCAAAGAGTTAAAGGTATATGAATGCAAGGCGATGGAAGTAATTGTGAAGGAAGAAAATAAAGCGCAAACATTAACAACAAAGCTTGTGTGGTTTCCTCGTCTAAAGTCCCTTGAATTATTTAAGCTACCTAACCTAAAAGGTTTTTTCTTAGGGATGAATGATTTTCGATGGCCTTTATTAGAAAAGGTTATGATCAGTGAATGCCCCCAAATGACCGTGTTTACAACTCGTCAATCAAGAGCTCCAGAGCTTAAGTACATCCATACAAGTTTCGGTAAACACAGTCTTGAATGCGGCCTTAACTTTCATGTGAAGACAGACTTTCAACAGGTATGTTTCTAATTCATTCACAAAATAGATAAACAAACATAACTGGTATATCCCACGTATAGTAATTATTATTTGTAGGGTTTGGGAGGGGTATGACTGGGAAAGTCTTTCCTCTATCCTAAGGAAAAGACATGCTGCTTCCATTGAGACCCTTGATGCCATACAATTTTATCATAAATGTGACATATATTTACAGTAAGATAGTATACAATAGGGTGTGTAACATACATAGCTATAGCACACAATAAAATGGTCATCATGATGTAGCATACATAAATCAAGCATATCCTTAGCTAGCATAGAATATGATAACATACAAAAATATAACACATAGTAAGGTTAGGTGGGCCAAATATAGGAACAAGGCAATCCTACACTAAGCTAAATGAAAAAGAAATCTAGACACAAGCTAAGCAAAGTGGATCTATTTGATCATAAAAGTGTAGAAACATTTTGGGTAAATGCATATGAATGCACACAAGGGTGTAAACACACCTAGATAGCTAGGATGCTAAACCATCCTAACTAAAGAAAGTCCATAACCTTAATTCTACGCCCCACAAACTCATATCCTTAATGATGTCAGGTGTAAATCTATCAATCCCTATCTAATCCTTTCATCCGAACTCACCTCCAATCTTCCTATGCTCCTCTTCCCTCTACGAGGAGTTTTCTATGGTGTGTTGTCTACCTCCTCTACCCATGGCTAAATCATCTCAATCTCCCTTGTCTAATTTGTTTTCAATACATGTAACCCCAAACCTATCTTAGAAAACCTTTTTCATTATTATGTCCATCCATGTATTCCCACTCATACACCAAAGCATGAGCATATCTACCACCTCAAGTTGTCCAGCATGTCACTTCTTAATGTCTAGTAATCAGTTCCATATAACATAACTAGTCAAACAACTTTATAGAATTTTCCCTTTAAACTTGTTATGAACCTCTAATTTTATAGTAATTCTAATGGTGCTTTCCACCTACTCCAACCTACTTGTATTCTATGGACTACATGTCTACATCACTGTCCGTTCCACTAAACAAAAAAACCTAGATGCTTAAACTTAGTTATTTCTGCACAACTAGTTCTTGGATAATAAATTAGGTGTCCTTCTCATCATTGGTACCACGAAGGTTACAAGCAAGGTACTCTATTATAGAATGACTTATCCTTAAAGTTTAATGCTCTAGTGTTGCTCTCCATTTCGTTATCTTATGATTCAGGCTTGTTCTATTCTCTGCTATTAGCACAATATCATCCACCATAAGTCAATCACAAATATTAACTTCTTACGCGTATAGTTTAATTTGTTAGCTTGAAAAGATGACTAGATCATTCAGAATTTTAGTGATAGACTAGGGTGATATGTACTTAGTGTTGTTAGTAGTGGTCAAAGTGTTAGTCAAATATTAGTCAACATTATAGTTTCTATAAATAGAAGTATAGGGAGATGTAATGGTAGCTTTGAAGATATAACAAACTTTCTCTTCCTTTTCCTAATTCCTAACCAAAGTAACTACTTTTCAAGAATTTATTCTTCTTCCTGTGAATTTTGTGAATGTTACAATTGTTCATACATTGTTTTATCGATCTTGAACATTAAGATACCAAAAATTTGTAATATGTGTCACTTTTAATAGAGACCATTGTAGCCGTAATCACAACAATAATCAATATTATCACGATATTTGTTTAAACTAATACAAGCCTAATTCTAACTATTAATTGGAGTTGATTATCATTGTTATTAATTATTATATATTAATTCGTTCTTATTGTTAATTCTTTTTTGAAAATTATTAATGGTTATAGGATATTTATGTACACAATATGTAAGTTAGTATATGCCTTTGTCTAATCGCATAGTTGGCATGTGTCCATTATAATACACACCCATCCTTGGCAGGAATATTCAACATGAGCGACCCGAACGATATAAAAGAAAATTAAAATGATGAATATTATTAGAATGAGCTATCCAAAGTAACATTATAGTCAAATATTAGTCAACAGAATTTTAGAGACCATTGTACTTAGTGTTGTTAGTAGTGGTCAAAGTGTTAGTCAAATATTAGTCAACATTATAGTTTCTATAAATAGAAGTATAGGGAGATGTAATGGTAGCTTTGAAGATATAACAAACTTTCTCTTCCTTCTCCTAATTCCTAACCAAATTCCTAACCAAAGTAACTACTTTTCAAGAATTTATTCTTCTTCCTGTGAATTTTGTGAATGTTACAATTGTTCATACATTGTTTTATCGATCTTGAACATTAAGATACCAAAAATTTGTAATATGTGTCACTTTTAATAGAGACCATTGTAGTCGTAATCACAACAATAATCAATATTATCATGATATTTGTTTAAACTAATACAAGCCTAATTCTAACTATTAATTGGAGTTGATTATCATTGTTATTAATTATTATATATTAATTTGTTGGTATTGTTAATTCTTTTTTGAAAATTATTAATGGTTATAGGATATTTGTACACAATATGTAAGTTAGTATATGCCTTTGTCTAATCGCATAGTTGGCATGTGTCCATTATAATACACACCCATCCTTGGCAGGAATGTTCAACATGAGCGACCCGAACGATATAAAAGAAAATTAAAATGATGAATATTTATTAGAATGAGCTATCCAAACAATATAAAAGAAAACTAATATGATGAATATTTATTAGAATGAGCTAAAACTGAATATAAGGGTTTTTCCAATGTTGTTGGATGGATGTGGCCTCATTACCTTCTTAAATTACAATTTCCTCTCACTTGAGCAACAATGGTTTTTGATTTATGTGTGAATATTGGTTGTGAGGTTACCATAAATCATAAAACAGTTGCGGACATGAAGACATTACATCCACTTGGAGGCTTAGCATGTGGGTTTTCTCGTGTGGCCCCTTTAATTTGCAAGCTTATCTGTCGAATAACACCAACGTTTGGCGTTCGATGATAAAAAAAATTGTTTGTTTGAAATGGAGGTTGTATATAAGTACCCTCCATATGTCTAATCCAATCCACTCCCATCCCATCCATCCCAAAGGAGTATTAATGAACAAAGATGTTTTAAATATTATTATATAAATGGACATTATAAATTATTTAATCTTTTTGTCTTACTTTATTTTATTTGCATATGCAGTTTATCAATCAAACAGATTGATAGATGCCTTTATATATTATTAAATATGCTTTAGTTTTCTTGTTTGTATTTATGTTGTGTCCTTGCAAACCTGCTTACAGAGTTCAGAGAGTACAAGTTTGAAAAGATTACCTTGGTCTTTTCATAACTTGATTGAACTAAACATGGAAAATAGTTATGACTTGGAGGTTAAAAAGATTATTCCCTCCAATGAGTTGTCACAGCTGCAAAAGCTCGAAAGAATTCGAATATACTATTGTGGGTATGTAGAGGAGGTTTTTGAAGTAGAAGCAACAGAAGGGATATACGGTGAATCAAAAACTCATTGCTGAAATTCCAAACCTAACACATGTAGAATTAGTGGATCTACCTAGCCTCGAGTACATATGGAGGAGCAATCATCATGGGAAGACAACGATAGTGAAGTTTCCAAACCTAACAACACTCTTTATTAGTTATTGTCAAGGGTTAAAACATGTATTTACTAGTTCCATGGTTGGTAGTCTCCAACAACTCCAACACCTAAGTATATATAACTGTAGAAACATGGAGGTAGTTGTCAAGGAAGAAGTGTCTGAAATTGAATGTGAGTCTATAGTGAAAAAGATCGTGACATTACCTTCTCTAAAGTCCTTGAAACTTGAATATCTGAAAGTCTCAAGGGATTTTGCTTAGGAAAGGTTGATTATTCATGTCCATCGTTACATACTTTGGAAATCAAGATATGTCCCGCAATAACGGTTTTCACAAAGGGACATTTCGCTACTCCAGCCCTAAACATAATTGACACAAGTTTTGGCAAGTGTTATATAAAGGAAGACCTCAACTCCTTCATAAAAACCAAAAAAGATGAGGTAACCAAATGTTTTAACTTGCTATAATCATATTTTTTTAAAGTACCATTTCAAATGTTTCGGTTGGTTAAAATCTTCATTTGCGCTCTAAACTTCCCCACAATTTTGTTTAATATTATACAGGGGTTTGAATTCTAGAAGTTGAAGATGAAATGTTGTTTGGTGAATATATATACATCTCAACTAAAAGTTGAAAGGTGAGATAAGATTTTGTAATTTGATCATATTTTCCAAGCTCTGGTGCTAGTTTTTCTATAAGTTTTAAATATTAATTTTATCAACTTAATTAATTTATATACGCTTAAGTGTTTACTTAAGAATTATACTGAGTTCACTTCAACTTTTTGCACTTACATTGAATACCTAATGACATCATTAATGATGAGCATGAATATATAAATCCTAAAAACCAAGTTATGCTTGATTTCTTGTCCACAAGAAAACTACGGAACAGATAAGGAAATTAGTTTTCAAAAACTGATACACATAATTAGGAGATTCAGCAAAAAGCCAAGTTTATAACTTGTTTTGTTTGATGCTTATTTTGTTAGGTTTCAGGGCATAAATGTAATAAAAAGAAGAGCAGAGGTGCTGTTTTGGGAATGTGTTGATGTGAAAAAGATCGTGAGATGGAGGGAGTTTTTTTTACCAAAATAGGGTTGGTGAGAAAAATATTTATCAAAATGGGTTCTTGGCAATTATTTACTTAAATGGGTGTTATTTTTTTATATTAATCTATTTACCATTTTACCCTTTACTTTTACAGAAAATAGAAAATAATAGTTAAACTTTAAAACATTCCTTCTTCACTAATTCTTCCCTCCGACGAAATGTTGACATCTCTAGCGATGCAGGTCACAAGAAGTCATCAATCACACCTCAACGATTTGGGGAAGCATGCCACTGGTGTTGAGGTTGGGTGTTCCATGCGGAATCTTGTGATGGTCGTTTATATGATGTACAAGAAAGCAATTTGGAATTGGGTTTGAGTTTGAATTTGGTTTCATTGACCATGAAATTCAATTCTTGAAATGAAAAAATATTATCCATTTTGAACAAGATCACTTGTGGGTGTTTATATGTAGGTTAAAGGATCGATGTGTGTCTGAATTCAAGATTATATTGAAAATGAAACTTTCTGTGTTCTCTGCACTTCAATGGAAGATTAATACAATAGCTTAGGCTTGGTTTAATCACTCATTATCAACATTAAGAGTTTGTTAGGAGGTTTAAAATATGAAACACGAGTGTGCTAATCAATCTGTAACAGAGCAAAACAAAAATTAGAATTGATAACTAGAGCAATGAGGAGGAAGACGAAACTACACTATCGAAATACGATGGCTCCGGTAAATGACCCATCAAATCTATGCAATTGGTTATAAAAAATATAATAATAATAATATAATATACAAAAATAAAGAAAAACACCTAATTTGGTAAATAATTTATAAATAAAACTGTAAATATATTTTCTAACAACACCTTTTGGAAAAAAAAACTCAGAGATGAAGGACTAAAATTGAACGAACGGCTTTTCATCCTTGATTTCTCCCGGATACACTCTCATTTGATGACTAAGGGGCTATTTGACAACCTCTTACTCAGCTTTTTAATGGTTCAGATGTCTGAATGGTTCGGTACTTAATGGTTCAGATTGTTTGTTTCATCGGCACATGTTTGAATGGTTAAGACATTTACCTCTGAATGGTTAAGCATTATACTGATATTGAATGGTTAAGAGGTCTAATGCTGAGTGGTTAAGACATATTATCTGAATTGATCAGATATTTGTCTTTAAATAATTAAATGGTATACTAGCTCTTAATGGTTCAGACCTCTTAATGGTTCAGCACTTAATGATTCAGACCTCTTAATGATTCAACACTTAATCATTCAGAAGTTGCCAAACAGCCCCTAAGTATTCATGTTATAATTCAGGCTATTCATAGTTGTTCTTGTTTTGGGCGAGTGAGTTTTTTTTTTATGTATGATTTTTCGCTTAACTTATATCATATTTGTTAATCACTCATCTTGGGCTCTTGTTAAATCATGGTTATAAATTAAATTAATGATCATTAACCCAACTGGTTAAGATGAGGTGTTCATGACATGTAACATAGGGAGGTCATGGGTTTAAGGCTCACTCCGAGTAAAATGCTCGGAGTTGAGTTAGTTTTCCCAGTAATGGATTTCCTCTTGAGGGGGTTGGAGGTACAGTCCAGGTAGAGAAACAGATAGATAAGCTCGATTAAAATAACATCTATCATCTGAAGCATGTCGTATATTTGTGTTAAAAAAATTAGATTGAAAGACCCAGTGAAAAGGTTGGTTGTAAGTTTCATATAACTGTTACTAATTGGTTAAGGGGAAAAAGGTCAAAAACTGCATCATCTTGTTGACCAGCCAGTTTTGGGACGGGTCAACAGCAAGCTGAAAATTTTTATTAGGTGTTTTGTTTACAAAATCAATTCTTGTTTTCTGCTTGAAGCTAGGAAAAAAAATGTGACAATTCATCATTTGAAAAATGTTAGTGGTGCAAAGGAATGGATTGTGCTCATGGGGCAATGCATTCTTCTTGGCCCTTTAATTCTTAAAACATATGCTTACCGGAACATAAATATGTAGTTGTTCTGCTTTATTTTTTGTCAAAAAAACTTTGTATCATATAAGGAAATTGAGCAAAACACATACAAGGAAGTGAAGCAATAATTTTGACAATGTGGATTTCATATATGTAAAAATAGTGGGTAAACCGTGCTATGCAGCGGGGTTATACAAGTTAAAAGATTTAGTTAAAATTATTTATATGTTAGTACTAACCATCTAAAAAAGATTATGTATAAAACGTTGATCAATACGTGTAATAGTATAAATACTATCAAATAAATACCTCAAAACAAAAAAGAAAAATAACGAATGCGTAAATAGAGACTTTATTATAATTAACGAGCTTTTTAAAACTGGTTAAAAGAAAATTTGACATAACTTGAAACTTTATATATAAAACTTTAAAAAAGTTCAACTGATTAAATGTAAATCTGATATAACTCAAAGGGTTGTATAGAATTTTAATAAAAAAATCAAATAATTAAACGTAAATTTGACCTAACTCAATAGCTTGAGTATAAATTTAAAAAAAATGAGTAGGTATCAATTTAAAAAATATATAAAAAGTGAGAGAAATTGTTGTGATTAGTTTCAAAAATTATTAAGGGTTTACATGTAAATTTATTATAAAAAGAATGTTATTTAATTAGTTTGAATAAAAAATATTGTGGTGACATTGAAAAATATTCACCTTCACTACTCAAAATATTTTATATTTGTTATATATAATGATATGACGGATGCTATCAATCATCTTTTCAATCTATCTTAAACAATGCTATCGTTAAGTATTATTATTATTATAATAGTGAGTGTTGCCCGGGCTATGCTGCGGGGTGTCGCGACTCAAACTAAAAGATAAACAATAACATGATAAACAAGTTCTAAACATGTTTTATGTTGATGATAAAATATGGGTTAAGTTTAATCACTAAAAACATGGCTTGTGTAACCAAAAGATAAGTGACACATGTTTACATCTATCCAGGCTATGTGCATTTAATATTACATTTTGTTAGAAGGTTGAAAGTTTAAAATTATAACAAATAGTTTAATCCCACGAGATGTTTGAGATCTAATGCTCAATTGAAAAGTAAAAGTCATCATCTAGTAAGTAGTAGCATTAGTTTTATATATGTGTGTCTCTTGCATAACATTTGCTACGTTCAACTTTATTTATATATACTCTAGAATGCTTCAAAATTTAGAATCCGGTGCCATGATTTGTTCACCTGTAATGAAAAGGCATTAAAGTCAGGTTATATATTGCATAGCATTAGCAACCATGTAATTTTAATTTATGCATAAAGCCTATTAACTAATATATCCATCTAATATCTTAAAGCGTTGGACAATTTATCTACTTTCAAAACTCCTCTCTTGAATGTCAATATGCAAATCATTAGACACATTAGCAGCTAGATGTTGATATGATCCACATTCGAAGTAATGGATGTAGATGAATGGAGTTCTATTATTTATGCATATTTAAGGTGAAAATTAATCTCAATTATATATTTGATTCTTTGTTTGTTTTAAACCGTTTTAAAATTAACCGTAAATATAATCACTTTCAAGTTCTTCATATGTAAATAGTGACAATCAAAATCACGTGTTAATCTATTAGATTATATGAAAGGATGGGATCTTGTGTCCATAACTTGCTTCCTAACACACCTGTAGTCCCAACCCCTTATATCTCAATTCTTAAGTCTAACATCCAAGTCAGAATCTTGAGCTTAGTGGATCAAGGTTGCACCAGTAGGATGGTTTCAAAACAAATTACAACTTTTACAGGCTTTAGATTCTGATATCATTTGTTGGTCTTGCTATTCATCGGTGATGAGAATTCAGTTAAGTCAGGCTATACTACATAGCAGTCTATTTAATACCTGGTAAATAAAGGGATCAATAATAGCATAATATAGGAAAAAGTCTTATCTTCCTGTCTTGGGTCATAAATGCATCTACAGAAATCAGAAGATGGTCCTCTCATTTGATTTACAACTTTACTCTTATTAGAAGAAGTGCAAATAATAAATTTATCAGTAATCAAACTTAACTTTAATTGCAAACACAATTAAATTTGGACATGATAAGATGGTATTTTGTATTAAAGCTCAGCTTGCATTATGGTTAATTTGTTACATCAAACAAAATACAACTATTGCTATATATTATGTAATAAGAAATGAAAATAAATTAAGAACTTAACTTAATGTGTTTGCCAATCATGTTACTGTTATTCCTGATTATAACAGAAGTATTGCAGATAGTTTTCCTATATTTAAAGTTACATGTTAAAAAATATATTGGCCTTTCATTATGGGTTTTAGTTATTGAAAGATGACTTTCTTTGATCAGGAAATAGTCTAGTTCTGAATTGGGACAACCTTTTAAAACCAAGACCTGGGCTACCAAATTAGCCACTATAGTCTATACATCTGCATGCCAACATGATCTTTTCAGACTAAATCCAAAGTAAACTCAAGAACTGAACTAAAATACCATAATATGGGTGTATAAACAATGGAGTACTTTGATAATGTTAACTACCAAGTTCTTAACATATTAAACACTTAACACTAACTGTTATATATGTAAGAATTCCATGCTTAGCACCAACTACTATTGGTTGCTTTATAAACATAAGAACCATAAACAAGATTAAACTATTATTGTTGACCATTAATTTCATGTTTGCCTCTGATGTTGTGATTTATGAGAACAAGTATTAAGTCTTGAATCTCTAGGTTCTTAAACTATAGTTGTTGCTTTAAAAAGTCCATGATAATATTGACATGAGAGCTGGTTATATGCATCATGCAAGCATTTGTAATTAGAAGTGAAGTGGAGTTATATATGTAAAGGTGACAATTTCAATTTGTTTATTAATAAAAGAGTCGATATGGGCTTTGTGTTATCTCAAACGGGTCAAATCTAAGGTTAGCTGGAAGGGGGGACATGTCATTTAAATGGTTAAAAGTTGTTTAAACTTTAAAGTCTACTTAAATGATTTTTACTAATTTTAAAATTGATTTGTTTCATATATGAAGTTTATGTTTTGGTGTAAAGTTGTTCAATCTTAGAGTTTTGTCCTCGTGAATATAGTCTTTTATATTTGGTATGCTTTCCAATGTGTGATTTACAGTGTGTATATAATTAGTTTTTGATTGTATTTGACGCTACTAATGCTCCTGGTGTTCTAATTCTATATATTCTATATACCCAGTTAGGAACAAATTTACCTGCTATGACACAGTTGATTAATGCTACAATTCACTCATAAATAGGAACAAATTTACTTTGTTATGGTGCAAGAGTTGACTAATCCTACAATTGATCAATTAAAAAGAAACATATTTACTTGTTATAATGCAAGATTCATCCACATATGATGTATGTGGAACCGTGATTTTAATTTGCCCCTCACAACATCAAGATATAAATCATTTATGATAAAAATGATGCTTATATATATCCTGAAATTAAGAAATAATAACCTGACTTCCTTAAATGTTATGCCCATCCTTGTTAGTTGGATTCCCAATCGATTACACATATACTTAAGCTATAAGTTCATAGCCCTAAATATATAGAGTTAGACTGCCAAAAAACTATGATATCTTTATATGGGTAATTAGTGTAACAAAACACACACATGTATAGGTATATAAACATTAATACGAATATCTTACCGGAACCACTCATGTCTCAAAATAAGTGTATCCAGGACCTCAAAACTTAAAGCCTTAACATCAAGTTAGAAAACAACCAAAGCATCACCAATTCAAATTCACTATAAGATCTCAACTATATATATAAAATCCAAATTCACTATGAGATCTCAACTATATATCTAAAATCCTCATTAATATCAATAAATGTAGCATGCCCATATCATAGTAATAACTTTAAATAGTATAAATCAGTAGTTGTAACTACAAGATGTTAGTAGGAAGTTCAAAGATTAAAAAACCAAATAGAAAATTCCCCCAATTAAGAAAGATTACACTGTTAAGTTATCAAAAAATAAAACATTCATCTTCTTAAAACCTCCAAATCAACACCATTTTTGCATTCACCAACTGCAAATCACAACTAATTGATCTAAAAATTAATTAATTAGCTAAAAACACAACATACCCATCAAGAAAATCTTGTAATTAGCATTAACCAACGAACTACAAGTTCGGGAATCTTATCTAAGCACTAAAATCAAACCCTAGTAAGCTAAACTTTACAGTGGAACTAAATAAAAAAAGTTCAGGAAATCATCTGTAAACATTAAGAAATCTTACAAACCTTTTGTTGGACCAAAAGAACCAATGAGCCTGATCAAAAAACCTCTAAGTCCCACAGACATCACAACAACTGCTGAAGACTTGATCAGCTGTTTCACAAAGTCTGAAGACAACAGCTGAAGTACAAGTACCGAAGACTTCAACAGCTGAAGACCAAAGTCTAAAGACAACAGCTGAAGTACAAGTACTGAAGACTTCAACAGCTGAAGATCAAAGTCTGAAGATCAACAGCTGAAGAACTAAAGTACTGAAGACTTCAACAGCTGAAGTACAAAGACTGAAGACAACAGCTGAAGACATCAGCTGATGACAACAGCTGAAGACATCAGCTGATGACAACAGCTGAAGACATCAGCTGATGACAACAGCTGAAGACATCAGCTGATGACAACAGCTGAAGTTCAAGTACAAGTACTGAAGCCTTCAGAGTTTGTTACAACAGCTGAAGAAGCATTCTTCAGTTGTTGTGATGGTTTCCTTTTAGTAGTTTCTTTTCTATTTCAGTACTTGTAAAACGACTAAAGAGTATGTTCTTCAGTCGTTGTAGTTTCTTTTCAGTAGTTGTAGTGATAGTTAACACTTAGTATTTTTGTAACAAAATATTAGCTGTTTTGACATCTTCAGTAGTTGTGTTAACTATCAGTAGTTTGAATAATTCTGTTAGGTGTCACTATCAAGTGACATCAGCAGACATCACATCTCCTATATAAGAGATGTTGACCTAATTGTACGTGTGACATTTTGTTACCACGAAAGCATATATTGAATGAAATATCTTTCGCAGAATTCTCTCTTTCTATAACCGTTTGCTTTTACTATTGAATATCATTTGTGTTCTTGTGAATTGGCTAATTCATTGTTTGATTTCCGCTGCAATACTCTCTAATCAATCAAACGTAGATCACTGATCCTAACAAATGGTATCAGAGCTGGTTAATCATTGATTGATCCAACAATTGATCATTGAAACTGCTATTCGATATCTATGTTTGATTGAATTAGCATATTTGCAAGAACTGGTATAGATTATTGAATTTCTGTTGCTTTCGTTATTCATTTTGAGATCTCTCTTGTTCAATTTGGTTTGTTGTGTTTTGATCTAAATCTGCTAAAGCTTAATTCAATTTGGTTGAATCTGAGATGACTACTCCTTCTAATGACCCTCACAATACCGGTTCCTCAACCAAGCCTCCGATGCTGGTTAGGACTGAGTATAACATATGGCAACGAAGGATGCTTCATCTCTTGTCTGTTAACAGTTCAGGTTGTTGGACATCTGTGGTACATGGACCACATAAGCCTATGGTGAACAATCCAGAAACCAATCAAATGGTTCTGAAGAAGAAGGAACAATACTCAGATGAAGATCGGAAACTGTTTGAGATTGATGCTAAAGCGCATGGTATTCTGGCCATGGCTTTGCCCAATGAAATCTATTCAGGGCTTATGCATCATGAAACTGCTCATGACCTCTGGAATGCACTGAAGGAACATTTCGGTGGCACAGATGAGGTCTTAGCAAACAACAGAGAAATCCTCGCCCAACAATATGAGACATTCTCTCATAGGAAGGGTGAGACACTGACTCAACCGTTTGAGGAGCGTTTTTCATGTTTGATCTCTGAGCTGAAAATGGTGAAACAGGAATACACCAACAGCCAGATGAATAACAGATTCCTCAGATCACTGCCTGAGAGATCAGACACATACACTATTGTTCTACGCTCCAGTGCAAATCTGGATAGCCTATCTCTCACCCAACTTCATGGGAAACTGCTTACATTCGAGAGAGAGATAGAGCAGAAAAGGAAACTGTCATCATCAGGAAAGCTCACTGATGACTTTGTACCGGGGAACACTGCCTTGGTTGGTCATGAGTCAGAATATGCTGCATCTGAAAGCAATTATGATGAATACTGCCTTTGCAGTTTGTTTTTTGGTCCTTATGCCAATACTCTAGAATCATACATGTAGTCGGCTGTAAATGACTATTAAAGGTGATTCCATCTTATGTGGTTGGACAAATGCAAAAGCTTGAAGATATGATTATAAAGAGTTGTGAATCTTTAACAGAGGTATTTGAAACCCAAGGGATAAACAACAACAATGGTGGTAGCAGTACTAACATTGATGAAGGTGATGGCAGTATGAATTCTACATCTACAAAAATGGCCATTCCAAAACTTGACAGAATTAATACACCCTAACTATCTAACCTCAAGACACTAGAAATCATACGTTGTGACCTTTTGCAACATGTTTTCACATTTTGCACACTGGAAAGCCTCGTGGAACTCGAAAAGTTAAAGGTATATGAATGCAAGGCAATGGAAGTAATTATGAAAGAAGAAAATAAAGAGCAAACATTAACATCAAAGTTTGTGATGTTTCCTCGTCTAAAGTCCCTTGAATTATTTAGGCTACCTAACCTGAAGGGTTTTTTCTTAGGGATGAATAATTTTCGATGGCCTTTACTAGAAAAGGTTATGATCAGTGAATGCCCACAAATGACAGTGTTTACAACTCGTCAGTCAAGAGCTCCAGAGCTTAAGTACATCCATACAAGTTTCGGAAAACATAGTCTTGAATGCGGCCTTAACTTTCATGTGAAGACAGACTTGCAATAGGTATGTTTCTAATTATTCACAAAATAGATAAACAAACATAACCGGTACATCCCACGTATAGTAATTATAATTTGTAGGGTTGGGAGGGGTATGATAGGAAAAGTCTTTCCTCTGTCCTAAGGAAAAGACAACATGCTGCTTCTATTGAGACCCTTGACGCCAAAAATTTTTATCATAAATGTGACATATTTATAATAAGATAGTATACAATAGGGTACGTAACATACATAACTATAGCACGTGGTAAAATGGTCGTCATGATGTAGCATACACAAATCAAGCATATCCTTAGCTAGCATAGAATATAATAGCATACAAAAATATAACACACAATAAGGTTAGGTGGGCCAAATATGGGAACAAGGCAATCCTACACTAAGCTAAATGAAAAAGAAATCTAGACACAAACTAAGCAAATGGATCTATTTGATCATAAAAGTGTAGAAACATTCCATGGTAAAGGTATATGAATGCACACAAGGGTGTAAACACACCTAGATAGCTAGGATGCTAAACCACCCTAACTAAAGAAAGTCCATAACCTTAATCCTACACCCCCACAAACTCATATCCTCGATGATGTCCGCGAAAAGGTGTAAATCTATATGTCCCTATCTAATCCTTTCATCCGAACTCACCTCCAATCTTCCTATGCTCCTCTTCCCTCTACGAGGAGTTTTCTACGATGCGTTGTCTACCTCCTCTACCTATGGCTAAATTATCTCAATCTCCCCTGTCTAATTTTTTTCAATACATGCAACCCCAAACCTATCTCAAAAAACCTCTTTCATTATTATGTCCATCCATGTGTGCCCACTCATACACCAAAGCATGAGCATATCTACCACCTCAAGTTGTCAAGCATGACACTTCTTGTTGTCCAGTAATCAATTCCATATAACATAACTAGTCGAACTGCAACTCTATAGAATTTCCCCTTCAAACTTGTTAAGAACCTGTAATTGTATAGTACTTCTAATGGTGCTCTCCGCCTACTCCAACCTACTTGTATTTTATGGACTATGTCTACATCACTGTCCGTTCCACTAAACAAAAAAAAAACTAAATGCTTAAACTTAGTTATTTCGGCACAACTAGTTCTTGGATAATAAATTAGGTGGCCTTCTCATCATTAGTACCAGGAAGGTTACAATCAAGGTACTCTATTATAGAATGACTTATCCTTAAACTTTAATGCTCTAGTGTTGCTTTCTATTTCTTTAGCTTATGATTAGGCTTGTTCTATTCTTCTCTATTAGCACAATGTCGTCCACCGTAAGTCAATCACAAATCTTAACTTCTTACGCATATAGTTTAATTTGTTAGCTTGAAAAGACGACTAGATCATTCAGAATTTTAGTGATAGACTAGGGTGATATGTATTTAGTGTTGTTAGTAGTAGTCAAAGTGTTAGTCAAATATCAGTCAGTGTTATAGTTTCTATAAATAGAAGTGTAGGGAGATGTAATGGTAGCTTTGAAGATATAACAAACTTTCTCTTCCTTCTCCTAATTCCTAACCGAAGTAGCTACTTTTCAAGAATTTATTCTTCTTCCTGTGAATTTTCTAAATGTTACAATTGTTCATACATTGTTTTATCAATTTTGAACATTAAAAGACCACAAATTTGTAATATGTATCACTTTTAATAGAGACCATTGTAGCCGTAATCACAACAATAATCAATACAATCATGATATTTGTTTAAACTAATACAAGCCTAACTCTAACTATTAATTGGAGTTGATTATCATCGTTATTAATTATTATATATTAATGATTTGGTATTGTTAATCTTTTTTGAAAATTTTTAATGGTTATAGGATATTTATGTACACAATATTGTATATGCTTTTGTCTAATCGCATAGTTGGCATGTGTCCATTATAATACACACCCATCCTTGGAAGGAATGTTCAAAATGAGCGACCCAAACGATATAAAAGAAAATTAAAATGATGAATATTTATTAGAATGAGCTATCCAAACAATATAAAAGAAAACTAATATGATGAATATTTATTAGAATGAGCTAAAACTGAATATAATGGACATGGCCTCATAACTTCTTAAATTACAATTTCCTCTCACTTGAGCAACAATGGTTTTTGATTTATGTGTGAATGTTGGTTGCGAGGTTACCATAAATCATAAAACAGTTGCGGACATGAAGATATTACATCCACTTGGAGGCTTAGCATGTGGGTTTTCTCGTGTGGCCCCTTTAATTTGCAAGCTTATCTGTCGAATAACACCAACGTTTGGCGTTCGATGATAAAAAAAATTGTTTGTTTTGAAATGGAGGTTGTATATAAGTACCCTCCATATGTCTAATCCAATCCACTCCCATCCCATCCCAAAGGAGTATAATGAACAAAGATGTTTTAAATATTATTATATAAATGGACATTATAAATTATTTAACCTTTTTGCCTTACTTTATTTTATTTGCATATGCAGTTTATCAACCAAACAAATTGACAGATGCTTTTATATATTATTAAATATGCTTTAGTTTTTTTACTTGTATTTATGTTGTGTCCTTACAACCTGCTTACAGAGTTCAGAGAGTACAAGTTTGGAAAGATTACCTTGGTCTTTTCATAATTTGATTGAAATAAACATGGAACATAGTTATTATTCGGAGGTTAAAAAGATTATTTCCTCCAATGAGTTGCCACAACTACAAAAGCTCGAAAGAATTCGAATATACAGTTGTAGCTATGTAGAGGAGGTTTTTGAAGTAGAAGCAACAAAAGGGATATACGGTGAATCAAAAACTCATGTTGCTGAAATTCCAAACCTAACACATGTAGAATTATTGAATGTACCTAGCCTCGAGTACATATGGAGGAGCAATCATCATGGGAAGACAACGATAGTGAAGTTTCCAAACCTAACAACACTCTCTATTAATAGTTCTCATGCGTTAAAACATGTATTTACTAGTTCCATGGTTGGTAGTCTCCGACAACTCCAACACCTAAGTATAGAGTACTGTTCAAACATGGAGGTAGTTGTCAAGGAAGAAGTGTCTGAAATTGAATGTGAGTCTATAGTGAAAAAGATCATGACATTACCTTCTCTAAAGTACTTGAAACTTGAATGTCTTGAAAGTCTCAAGGGATTTTGCTTAGGAAAGGTTGATTATTCATGCCCATCGTTACATACTTTGGAAATCAAGAAATGTCCCGCAATAACGGTTTTCACAAAGGGACATTTGGCTACTCCAGCTCTAAACATAATTGACACAAGTTTTGGCAAGTGTTACATAAAGGAAGACCTCAACTCCTTCATAAAAAACAAAAAAGATAAGGTAACCAGATGTTCTAACCTGCTATAAACATATTTTTTTAAAGTACCATTTCAAATGTTTCGGTTGGTTAAAATCTTCATTTGCGCTCTAAACTTCCCCACAATTTTGTTTAATATTCTACAGGGGTTTGAATTCTAGAAGTTGAAGATGAAATGTTGTTTGGTGAATATATATACATCTCAACTAAAAGTTGTAAGGTGAGCTAAGATTTTGTAATTCGAATATATGTTTTCCAAGCTCTGGTGCAGGTGTTTCTCCAAGGTATAAATGTTAATTTTAACAACTTAAATTAATTTATATACAATTTAGTGTTTAGTTAAGAATGTTACTAAGTTCACTTCAACTTTTTGCACTTACATTGACTACGTATGTAATGACATTGTTAATGATGAACATGTATATATAAATTTTCAACGTATACACCATCAAGGGAAAAGTGATGGGAAATTAATCCTAAAAACCAATTATGATTGATTTCTTGTCCACAAGAAAACTACGGAACAGATAAGGAAATTGATTGGTAAAAACTGATCTAATACACATAAGGAGATTCAGCAAAAGGCAAGTGTGTAACTTGTTTTGTTTGATGCTTATTTTGTCAGGTTTCAGGTCATAAATGTAATAAAGGAAGAGTAGAGGTGCTGTTTTGGAAACAATGCAGTTTATATGTGTTGATGTGAAGAAGATTGTAAGATGGAGGACTAAAATTGAATGAACGACTTTTTCATCCTTGATTTCTTCCGGATACACACTCATTTTTTGACTGATCATTCTTGTCATAATTCAGACTATTCATTGTTGTTGTTCTTGTTTTGGGTGATTGAGTTTGTTTTTATGTACGATTTTTTCGCTTAACAGATATCATTTTTCTTAATCATTCATCTCGGGTTCTTGTTAAATCATTGTTTTAAATCAAATTAATGATTTGTTAACTCATAATCGGTTAAGATGAGGTACCTCTAACATGTAAATATAGGCAGATTGTGGGTTTCTCACTCTAAGATTAATGTTCAGAGTTGAGTAAGAGGGTTGGGGTGCGGTCATCACTAGAAAACTCGTAGGTGGGCTCGATCAATTCTTGTTTTCTTCTTGAAGCTAGGAATAAATGTGACAATTCATCATTTGAAAATGTTGGTGGTACAAAGGAATGGATTATGCACATGGTGCAATGCATACTTCTTGGCCCTCTAATTCTTAAAACATATGTTTACCGGAACTTAAATATATAGTTGTTATTATCGGTGAGCAGAAAGATGCAAATCTACATTTAAAACCAAAAAAGATGTAATGGGAAATTAATCCTAACAACCAAAATTCTGCTTTATTTCTTGTCCCAAAAAACTTTGTATCATATAAAGAAATTGATCAAAACACATACAAGGAAGTGAAGCAATAATATTGACAATGTGGATTTCATATATATAAATATGCAACTTCTACAAGAAAGAAGGTTGGATTTTCATTCATCTTGATTTTTCTCTATACAGTCTTGTTCTTTTTTGAACTAGCTATACATTAATCTTCTTACATTTCAGGTTTGATGTTGTTGTTATTAACATCAACAGGATCAACCCCAAGAATTCACAACAGACCCTAGGCCCAGACGAGAACAGGCCCAGACGAGAACATAAAATGGGCCCCTGTAATACAACGAATAAAAAAATCTAAATCGAATAACTCGAATAGAAAAAATATATAATACGGCGATAGTTGTATAACAATAACCCTAAAGTATCGTAGAAAAATGGTTTTTAATTTACTTACTATGTACCGCAGAGAATCAAATGAGTTAAAGTTTAGGGATGCAAACGGATTTGTAACCACAGATTTTTTGGATGTTTCTAGTAAACTCCTACTTAAGCCCACCAAATTAACAGAATCGCCATCTCATAACGGAGGTTCTGCAGAAGGGTCATATGCAACAAGAGCATAGTTGTGAACAAGAGATATGCAGCAAAGATATGAGATGTTGATATAGCAATAGTGTTCTTATTGACTGCAACCAATCCCATGTTCCTAGAATGATGTATGATCACACTAGTTCTGAAAAATGTTGCGAGTGAACCCCATCAAGCATGCATGATGATGGTACAAAAACCTCAAACGTGACAAGTGGAGGTCCATATCAATTGGTTTGAGAGGAGGCACCCTGTAAATTTTTAAAATGAAGGTTATGGGTTCGAGTCTCACTTAGTGCAATATGCTTCGGTCAGGGGTTTTAACACAGTAAACCTTTATGTGGTGGGTTTTTCCAGAAACGGTAGGCAGACCGGGTTACCAACACTATTTGTGTTAGCGGTCGTGGGTGGCCTTTCACTATTATGTTTACCCAGGTGATTGGGCTTAAAAGTATTCGTTGGTCGTTAAAAAAAATTACTTAAACGAATAGGTTAGCAATAGGATTTTTTTTTCTAATTTAGGCATTAATACATTAAATTGAGTAAATGTATTGGGCTAATGTATTTAAAATGATAAGGAATACAAGATAAGGTTTAAAGGCTAAAATAATTAAATAATTATTTGGTTTGGTAATGTGTTTATTAATAGTTGATACTTGTTTTAAAAAAGTTACATATATATAAAATATAAAAACAAATATAAAAAATTGGACCTCTAAGGAGATCGGGCCCTGACTGGTCGTCAACCTCGGCTCACTTAGTGACGTCACTAAACATCTTTACTTTTTTTTTTGTTGAAACACCTAACCAAAAGCTGTGTCACTTGGTCAAAGGAAAAAAATCATTAACTTTCTGCTGGTCTTTTGGCAAATTATATTGGGTTTTTGATTGCAAAGCTTCTTGTTGGGGCATATTTGTGGGATTATGATTTTGGAGGTACCATAAGATAGACTCGTCGATTTTATTCGTACCCGATTAACCCGTTCGACTCGAGCTCACCCGTACCCAAAGAATATCGACCCGAACAACCCGTTATCCGAACAACCCGAAAACCGATTAAACCGATTCTTATTCGGGTCGGGTTTTGGATAAACTTTCAAACCTCAAAAACCCAAATAACTCGAATCGATTAACCCGAAATCCGAATAACCAGATCAACCCATATTATAATTAAATAACTTATATGTATACACTTGTTTAGATTGTCCAAATTAATCAAATGTTTGTATACATACAAATTTAAGCACATTTTATAAATTATAGAAGTAAACTAATGTAAGTCTACCGGTATTATAAGATTTCAAATGAAAAATCACTAAAACATACTAACTTGAGTCTATTGTTTAATACCCAAAACCCGACCCGAACAACCTGAAACCGATTAAACCAAACTTTATTCGGGTCGGGTTTCGGGTAGACTTTCAACTCTGAAAAACCCGAACAACCCGAACAATCTGTTGCATAGTATTTTGGTCATATAAGTAGTTAACATTATAAAAAAAACTAAAGGTGTTAATTCTCAGTTAGGAAGAGATCGTTGGAATAAAATAAACTTAAAGTTAAAAATATTTATAAACATTTTCTGAGATAACTTAAAGTTGCATCTTGGAGTACATTTCCCTCAATCAGGATATTTTATTTTTTCTCTTTATAAGTGGTGTAATATTTACCTAAAATACAACTAATCTTCCTACTCAATAAAATAGTAATTTGATATGACACGTGATAACATCAGACTCATTCTCATTAAAAGTTTTGGTCTCTCTCTTATTAAATAATTATTTTAATTACTAATAATACTATTTAATATTGTTAGATTTAAAATAAATTTTTTTATAAGTTAAGAAAAATATATTTTTATCAATATTATTTCTAAATAAACAAATTTTATAAATAATATTCTTTTCTAAAACATTAAACTTTTTTAAAAATACAATATATTATAAAATGGTGTTAAAAAGTAAATTATTTAAAAACCAGAAATAATTAAATTTAGGAGTTATGATAATAAAATTAAAAAAAACATGATAATTTTATACAGCTTGGTTTAAAACAAAATTTTATTTTTTTTTGAAAAACAAAATTTTACAAAATTAATATAATCATTTTATTACTTATAGTACTTATTCATACATAATTTCAGTTATATCATATTTTAAAATATTATTTTATATTCCATAAATTTTATTACATCAACACGTGTGACACACGAGTTTATTAAAATTAGATCTTTTATATTTTCTTTCGGTAAAGTTAGTGACATTTCAACTTCCAAGGGCTGTAGGCTGAGTATACCGCATTATGTTACTTTTTTATCAACCGACTTTGACGTGTTGATACGTAAGACGTTAGAAATCTAATCCATCGAATATAAAACGAACTGAACTGGTAATATTTTGAAAGGGGGTTGGAATGGGGTCATGATTTTTGTAGTGTGGTGGAAGGATTTTTCATCTATACCCCCTAAAGTATGTAGTTTATTACAATTCAATTCTTATCTATTCTCTCACCCCTTTAGTCCATCTATTTTACATTAGCAGTGTTCACAGGTTCGATTTGTCCATGAGTTTTGCGAAAACCAATGGTTGGGCTTTGATAGTCTTAACGATTTGATAGTTTGAACCATTCTCGTGTTAAGAGCTAGTTGCACATCAATGGTCAATAAAGAAAACAAATTCAAGATATGTATTCTAATTGTATAATTCTTCTGTTTGTATCTCAAATGCTACCCCTTTGATCTGTTTTTTTTTTGTTCCTTTGTTATAGAACATTTGTATAGAAATTATAACACATGCCCTCAAATTGATAGGATATTAAAGTTGTTTTAATTTGTATCCATAAAAGCAACTAAAATATGAACCTATAATAGCATATTTAGCTCATCAACGTATTCTACAATTCCATAGATTCATAAAACATTAAAACTCTGTTCTCACATTAGTGTAATTAGTTTGTAGTCAGATGAAATTGTTTTTTGCTCCTCAGGTATGCACGAAGATTTTATAAACCTTACAATCATTATTATAGTTGCTATTACAACTTACTTAGTATAAAAGGTCTTCAACTAGTATAAAAGGCCTGGGCTTTCAAAAAAGCTAAAATGGTGATTTGCCCCTAGTCTACATGGTCAATGCAAATACACACATTTAGTGAAGTTTGAATGGTAATATAACATCCAAGTTCTGGTGCAATTATAATTTGAATCAATAAACCCAAAATGGAGTCAAATTTCCAACAAAGATAATGGTTGATCTACATTAAACAAGAGTTTAAAAGAAGTAAACAAACCGAGAGCGAGCCTAACGAGGGGCCTTCTTTTTGCCAGCAATTGCAACCTTCTTGCCCTTCAAGGTCCTGCAATTGTTCTTCGTGCGCTGTCCTCTACAAGGCAGCCCCTGAATGTGGCGTATGCCTCTGTAGCACTGAATTTCCTTCAATCTCCTGATTGCAAGCGCGTTAAATCGCCTCTGTAAAATCAAAACAAAGCATGTTAACCACAACATAAAGTTACATTTTTAAACCAAACCTCATTGTATGGTTAAATCAATGAATAGTTTAGAGTTGCATGTTTGTATACATAACTATTTACTTAAGATTTAGAACCACCCAAGGCCTGTTTTCATCTTTTATCCCCCTTTTATCAATACCCATGTCTACTTATCATCACATCATGACAGTATGATAAACAAGATAAAGAAAAAAAACAGAGAAACAAAATAAACCAAAAGAACATGTAGTTTTTCCCAAATGATAAAACTGTAAATTTATGAGTCTTCTTCTCTTCTCCAACTTGAAAACATGAAACTACAATTCAAAACATAAGTCATGCTTTTCCCTTTTTTCTGACTTGAGAATATGTTTTCCATTGTCATATCATAACCTACAGTTTATAGATCCTCTTTCAACTAATAGAAATGGTTCAAACTCTAAGAGTATGAAATTTGAGGACTATATTTAAGTATTGAAAGAGTGTATGATTAGATAGTAAAACCCTAAAAGTAGCAATTTCAAAAATCGGAAGAACAGGCAAAAAAGATGATCAAGATGAACGAACGTACAAGGTCTCCTTCAATCATGTATTTGGAGACTTGATCACGAAGAACAATAAGCTCATCTTCAGTGAGATCTTTGGTGATTTTGTTCTCCATCTTGAGGTCATTGAGGATTTCAAGCGCTCTGGTTCGCCCAATTCCATGAATGTACTGAAGCGAATACTGAATCCTCTTGTTGTTAGGTATCTCCACTCCTCCCACACGAGCACATCGTATGCTCAATCCCCCAACCTGCAATTGAATTGAATATAATTCAATTGAGACATGAAACAGATTTCAATTCCATCATGGTTAATGTTACCTTTTGGGGATTGAAAGACACAGAATTGGAAGCAGATTTGGATTTCAACGGTGAGAAGCTGTTGCCGCAGATAAGAGACAGTGAAGGTGTTGCTAGCGATTGAGCCATAGATGAACAACACTATACACTATGCTATGATATGCTAATGTTATGATATGTTATGTTACGGTGAAGATGAAGATGAAGATGAAAATGAAGATGAAGAAGCCCTTATCCTAAGGAGACGATAACAACCTTCCTTTTCTCCCCTCATATTATTTGTATATTACCATGTTTGGCCCCTTTTAGTTTTTTCTTTTGACTGAGTGTGTAGATTCTAGTCATTGGGTGGAATTAGTATTAGTCCACTCGTGTTGCGGCGGTGGGAGTAAACCGTGCTCTTGAACGTCAATTTCATACCATTATTAGTGATCACTAACACCGAAAAACTCGTATTAAAAAAGAAAAATAATAGGGAAAATAAAACTGAACTGAAAGTAGACCTAAAAACGTTGAACGCCGCACATGATACGTAAAACATAAAATATCAAAACTAAGTCGATCTAAAAACCACGCGTTGTGACGGGTCCGTTCAACAGAAAAAAAGATAGACTTAAAAATGTTAAATCACACGCACACATTGCGGCGTGTGAACTTGTAAAATTTAAAACGAAATGTAAAACGAAAAGTTGATAAAAAGTAAAAAGTATAGGTAAACAAAGTTGAAAGTGAAAAATTATAAGGGTTAAATTATAGAAAATGTAAAAGTATTGTGGTTAAAAGTAATAAAATAAAATAAAAAGAAAAAAATAAAAATGAGTACAACCCGCTAAAGCTTGGGTACAACTCATAATCCATAATTAATCTAGTAATTAGTATTATACATAATGTTTATTTACAAACTAATTCGATTTTAGTAACAATTTTTAAAATATGTTAGTGAAAGTCTAGCTTCATAATTCAACTTTAGTAACAGTTTTTAAAAATGTTTTAAGAGCAAACAAGTATTTAAACTAGTGGTGTACAAACATGGTTTTTTTTTTAAATCGGTTTGGTTCCAAACCGAAACCGGTTTGGTCAACCATGGTCAAAACGGTTTGGGGTCAAAACCGGTTTGGCTCAAACCGGCTCGGGTTCTAACCCGGTTTGGAATTAATAAAACCCAAACCTATAAAACCGGTTTGGGTCGGTTTGAAACTGGCTTGGGTCGGTTTGAAAACCGGTTTGGGCCCAAACCGGTTGGGTTTTTTTAAAAGTTATAAATTAAATAAATAATTAATTATAAAAATTAAATAAACTTATCAGATGAATGTTACATATTAATTGTGTAATTTAAATAAACCTATAAGATGCATTTACACATTTTTTATTTGTAACATTAGAACATATAAAATTAGAAACATTACATAATTGTTTTTAAAAACAAAGTACACAATTTCAAATTAAGTATACAATTTAAAATCAAAATGAAATATATAATATAAAAAACATAGAAATAATTAGACATAATTTGAAAACCGGTTTGGAACCGGACAGGGTTAGAAACTAGTTTGAAAAAGAAAACCTACAAACCGAACCTAAACCGTCGGGTTAGGCCGGTTCTTTGTTTGCGTTCCAATGATCTACTTGCCCACAAACATACCACTATAACCATCTTTAGCATGTTGCTGTCGGGAAGAAGAATATATGAGACGAGAAACAAGTTCAGATTAACTCAATTCAGGTTCTTTGTTTCTCGTCCTTTCTCTTATTGAATCTGTGTTACGGATCATTTAGGTACGCTGAAAAATTTCACCATTTTGTTTTTCTTCTATTTATTCAAATTAAAATTTTCATGAAGCTATCAAGAGTTTAATTTTGCTTTCACATCGATAACAAAGGCCTGAAAATCAAAAGAAAAAAGAAAAGGCATCATAAAAACATAACCCTTAAAAGCACAAACAAACTTAAGGGCTGTTTGATTACACTGACTCGGTAAGAACTGACTGAGTCAAAAGCTGACCCAGTTAGAAGTTCTGACTGGGTATGTATCTGACTAAAACCTGGCTATTTGATTCAGTACTGACTGACTCTGCTAAACGATAAAAATATAAAATTTATAACATCCACCACCACCATCACAATCACTTTCACCGGTCAACAATTTTGACTTTCCCAAAACCCCCAAATATCCCCTTCACCACCACCACCACCACCACCGCCACCACCTTCACCACCGACGGGCACATCGAGGGGAGACCGCAGGTGGATGATCGGCCGAGGAGATGGGTTGCGCAGGTGGGGTTCGCGCAGGTGGGTCATGCAGGTGGGGGTTGCGCACGGAGGGGTTGGCCGTGCAGGTGGGGGTCACGCAGGTGGGGGTCGCGCAGGTGGGGGTCGGCCACGCAGGTGGGGGTCGCGCAGGTGGGGGTCGGCCGCGCAGGTGGGGGTCACGCAGGTGGGGGTCGGCCGCGCAGGTGGGGGCGGCCGCGCAGGTGGGGGTCGCGCAAGTGGGGTCGGCCGCGCATGTGGGGGTTGCGCAGGGTGGGGCAGCACCCCTTTCCGGGTCAGCATGTTTCAGTTGAGGGTCTGGGTCAGAACTCACGGACCCGGTCAGCCCACCACACAGGCACGTCAAACACGTTAACCGACTGACCGAGTCAGCCAGTCAGTCGGGTCAGCCAAAATCAAACAGCCCCTTAAATAGAATGAACTAGGAAAACGTTGGTTGATTTCGTAACTCAAATCATCAATAAATTTTCAGATAAACTCATTAAAAATATAAAATATTTTAAAATTGGTATTTCTAAAAAGTCATTATTATAAAACAAATTAAATTTGAGAGTTAGAATATAAAATTTTTGAAAATGACATTTTTATACGATTTGTTTTAAAACAAAATATTAATTTTTTGAAAAAAGTTTAAAACCAATATTTTAAAAAGTTGATATTATTATTTTATAATATATTAGAATATTATTTTATAATAAATAAATTTCATTATATTAATATTTTTTATTTAACTCGTGTAATACACGGGTTTACTAAATCTAGTTTATTATACGACAATATTTACATTTTGAAAATCAATTTGATTTTAGTGATTATTTTATTAACCGAGGTTTAAATCTCTATGTTGACATTTATTATATGATTTCAAAAAAAGTAGACATTAATATAAGTGTGTCCTTCTTACATACCATAGTTATGAATTTTGTACGCTACAAAGGTTGTCGTTAGCGGCGACATCTTTAGAGGCAACAACCACCAATAGTGGTTAAGTAGTTTAAGTTTGTGTTAACGACATTTAATGTTGAGGTTAAACAATGTATTAGCATGCTTAATTAGTTAACAATCGTAGTGGACTTCTTAATTAGTTAACAATCGTAGTGGACTTCTTAATATTATTTGTATGTGTATATTATTTGTGTTATTGACAAAAACAAATAGCGGCGACACAATTGCCGCTAATCATATTAATAGCAGCTAATTATTAGCGGCGACAAACCCCACTAATAACGATGAAATCTGTCGTCGCTATTAGTCTCCCTTCTTGTAGTGATAAACAGACCCAAAATTTCTAGAAGTAGTACTTTGCATACAAGAGAACTTAAAGTTCTTAACTAACACAGTAGTAATGATAATATTGTATTTATACTATTAAGAAAACGTTATACAAGATGCATTAAAAATAATTGTAGTTTTATTTTGGATTTATAGTGATGAATATAACCTATTTAAATCGATGACATATTATGGTACTTAAAACTATGTAATTTAGTTATGTTGTATATTAGCACTATTGTAACTGAATACTTTTTTAGTTGTTAATATTTATATAAAGGAAATAAAAGAGCAAAGTTAGTTGATCTATTATGACTCTCATAAAAGAGTATAAATATGATTAGATATGACACGTTATGTGCCATGCTTCTTAAAGCTCATTATTAGTTCACAAAGATTCTAAGATTTAAGACCTATAACCTTTATATGATACGAACCACAAGTACGAAAGATAAATTAGCATAACTCTCTCACAATCACTTTTCAATTGATATTATATGATGAGAAGATTATTTATAAGCAAATATTGAATACAATTTCCATTTATCACAAAGTGATGACATTATTGAAAGTTTGAAAACCACTGTAAAAGTTGTGTGGTTCTAATCTATTCCCTGACGTGAATGTGATTATATAACGATCTCATGATCATATAAGTAGTTGGGAAAATTGTAACGATGATCATGTTAACAAGATCAATCATGAAAATAATGAGATTGACCACCTTAGTGGCGAACTAATGAACTTAGTGTATGAGAGGTTTGAAAGGATTTCATATCCATGAGTCCAAGAATATAATGAAAAGCCATAAAACTTGTATAGTTCTACGACATCATCTAAAGTGGATGGAGTTATATTATGATCATTGTAAATGTCATGATTATGGACATAATTAAAATAATTGTAATAATGATCATAAAATAATGAGATTGACCACCACAGTGGCAAATTAAGAAATTGATTGCAAGAGAGTAAAATAAGGAATAGATACAAGTATTATCCAAGAGAGTATGAGTTGATAATACATTGTTCTCTCGTATTTTCTATCTTGTAAGTATAATTACGGACAAAGCATATGTGATCATAAGCAAAGATTTACGGATCATGATTGCTTAATTGGCATGATCGGTTAGACTACACCGAGTCAATGATGATGTGAAAAATATTGAAGAATTGAAATATTCTTCCTGGTAATTAAGCAAACAATATTTGCTCCCAAAGTAAGGTACGATTCTCTTAAAATTCTAAAAGTTACAATGGATATATATATATATATATATAATATATATTATATATATATATATATATATACACATACATATCATAATACAGATACCATTTGGTGTTTAAAATTGATGCATCGTCTAAATGGTTGTCAGCTTGAATTTGTACGTGTGTGGCTTAGCTAACGAGGTAGCAAGCACATGATTCCAGGTTATCATACCATTTTGGGTAAAAACAACGAGTTTAATTATCAAAATATTGATAATTAGTGGAATAAGTTTTTAACTTCATATGGCTTAAGTTCATGCACAAATTGCTTTTGTTGAGAATACCACTCAATTGATTGCAAAGCTAATGATCATAAGAGCAAATGTTCATGTTAGTGAACATATTATTTTACATGAAAAAATATTAGTTCATATCAAGCCAAGAAGTTATTATACTTTCTTCCTATTAAAGTTAGGTCTTGGTTAGAAACCAAATAGGTCCTCATCTGAATTATTTTCTTTTGATTGTGCGGTATATATTGCAATGGTTCCACCATAACATACAAAGATGAGAATTTAAAGAAAGTTTGGAATATATCATGGGCATGCATAATACCTATAATTAAAAATATAGAGACATTACCAACAATATATTTGTCTATGGCTCAATTTATTGGTTTATACATTTTGAATAATCAATATTTCCAACATAAGAGGGAGATAAAAAGTAGTTGGATCGTGAAAAATTATAATGAATTATCAGTGTATTAGCTTGATCCTCAAACAAATAGATACGAACCAAAAGTTCGAAAGATAGATCATTAGTGAATCAATTACCTGGCATAATTATTAACATGTAAAGAGTGACCATGTCATAAATACCAACTACCAATGCTCCAATTAAGATTTATATTGGTAATGAGTTTATGACACATCTGAAACGTGGTAGACTGGTCGATTCTATGAATAAAAATTCTCGAAACAGGAACAAGTATAAAGATGGTCAGGTCTAGTTCTGATATAAGGGTCTCCTACAGAGATAATAAACATGATGGTTCTAGATGAACATCAAATACATGAAAATAAAGAGATCACAATAAATATATCATGTATACAATACATGGAATCGAAATAAAATCGACGTCGATAATACTGTATATGTAGCGTTTGAAATAATGAAAAAAGATGAGTGTCAAGAACTAAAATTTGCCTTTAAATAAAAATGTATAATGATTGGCAAAAATGAACATAAGCAAATAAGGCGAAGTTGAATTCTCTAATATGTTGGTTATAAATGAGGTCTTTGTGCAAATGAATATTTGAGGAAAATTAATGGTACAAGGTGTCACACCCCAACCTTGACGGCGAAAACGTCGAGGAGTGAGAGTTAAGATCGTTCACAGCCACATAACGCTATTATTAAATCCAAAAATGTAACACCCGGTTATTTATTTATTTATATATTTTGAAGCCGACAAAAGAAGAAAAAAAGAAATAAAGTCCAAAGTCGAGGGACCAAACTCGCCAATGAAAGAAAGTCGGGTGAGTGGGAGTATATAAGGGAGAGGGCAGCCCTTACCCTCTCCTTCACACTCACAAATCAGTCAAAGAAAGAGAGGAGAAGAGAGAAAGGAAGAAAAGAGGAAAAGTGTTGGTTCGGGTTGGTTCGAGTAGCCAAAATTGTTGAGAAGCGAGTCAAATCGAAGCTCTATTCGTCGTGGTCATTTGTGTGAGTTCTAGGACCCCTATTTTACACGTTTTTGAATGATGTTGGGGCTGAAACACATCTGAAATCGGTTTTTTGAGTGTGTGCATGTTTGACCCATTGTGTATGTGTATGTATGCGTATGATGCGTTTGAGTCTTGTTTGTGAGCTTGTGTGTGCTTGAATGGTGTTAGGGTATGCATCCCTAAGGTTTAGGATGGTCGATTTGGGCTTAAAATGGGTTTAGATGAGTTTGGAGGCCGAAAACCCTCGCTGCAGTCGGGAGGAACTGCATTCTGCATCAGCTAGGGCTAGGTGACTGACTGGAGGCCGAATGGAGGCCATACGGCCGAATAGGGGGCGATTGGGGTCCATTCGTACGATTGAAAGACCAGTCGCATGGAGGTCATGCGATTGGAGGTCCAGTCTCATAAGTGCTCATCCGCATTAGTCCCATTCGCATGAGGTCCATCCACATTGTCCATTCGCAGGACTGGGTGTTCATTCGCATAAGTGTTCATCCGTATTGGTTCATTCGCATAGTGTTCATTCACATGGAGGCCATGCGACTGAAGGGTGTCCATACGCCTGAATAGGGCTGTTGCACCTGAGGAAAGTATAGTTTGACTTCTGACTTTCGGGGGAAAGTGCAGATGTAAGTGTTGACGTAAAGGTTCCCGTAAGAGCATGTAAGATGGCTGTTGGGACCCTAGAGAGTATGTTGGGCATGATGATGATGATGTTGCATGTTTATGCATGTTTATGCATGTTATGTATGTGTGATGTTGCCCTGTATGATGATGATGATTGCGTATGATATGTTCCTTAATATGATGTATGTTTATCTTTCCTGTGACTTTATGTGTCATGTTAATAAATGAAATGAAGTATTATGTAACGTAAAGTGAAAGATAATGTAACAGGAACATGAAGTAAGAATGCATGCATTATTTAACGATGAGTAAACGAAGGAAAGGCTTGCAAGCGCATATATGAGGTGAGCAACCCTGTTGTTGCAACAGACTCGGATAGTGTGCAATCATTGAAGATTGCTATGAGGTGAGAAACCCTGTTGTTGCAACAGACTCAGATAGTGTGCAATCATTGAAGATCGCTATGAGGTGAGCACCCCTGTGGTTGCAACAGACTCGGACAGCGTGCTATCGTGAAATTGCCATGAGGTGAGCAACCCTATGGTTGCAAGAGACTCGAATAGCGTGCTATCATTGAGATTGGCAATGAGGTGAGCAACCCTATGGTTGCAATAGACTCGGATAGCGTGCAATCGTTGCGATTGCTAATAAGGTGAGCGACGCTGTTGTCGCGACAGACTCGGGAAGACCATGTATAGAATGAATGAAGTTAACGAATGTAATGGAAGATAATAATTATATTATCAATATGTATGTATATTGCATGGTCACGAACGAATGTAAAGTGTAGTATGAATTTGAAAGAAAGTAAAGAACGGTTTTAACGATAGAGAAGTATGTTTTATTATAAAACTAGAACTCACTCAACAACACTGACTTTAATGTGTGTCCAGTTGGCAGGTAATGATTGCTGAGGATGGCACGGGCGGCTACTCGGCTCTTTTGGGATGGCATTCTTTTGATTAATGTTTTTGCATTGTAATGCGAACAAGCTATTTTGTAATGAATATTGTATTAACTTGCAAAAGCATTTACATGGAAATGAAAGATTGTTTTAGTTTTTCGTTGCGATTTTATGAAATACGAATGTAAATATATGATTTATGTGCGATGAGAATCCAACTGTAAGAATCCCGGGAACGGGGCCTTACAAGTTGGTATCATAGCCAAAGTTTAAGTGAAATGGGTAAATTTTTAAAATAAACCTTAACTTAAACTGAGAATGGGACGGAAGGAATGGGATGCCACTCTGAGTAGCTGCGTGCCATCAAGTATTTTCGTAAAGTTAACCGGTATTATGTGCGCATGGTATGTGGTTATGTGTTGTATGTAGATTTAAATACCGATGTAGTTAGGATAGGAGATGCGTGAGGTACGAAGAGTAAAGTAAGTGGCTAATCATAACTAGCCACTGTAATTAGGGACTTACTATACTTGACATAAACTGAGTTGTTCCCTTGAATGACCGTGTTGGTGTTTGAATCTTTCAGTGTGCGTGTGATGGCCGGTGGTAGATCTTCGAAAGCTTCACGGGGTGGAGGTCACAGTGTTGAACCGTGACCCAAAAGAGGGAGACCCAGAGTTGAGAAAGTGGTTCATAAAGAATCAGAGACCCCTCATCCAGAGGGTGGCGACAATTCTACCGTCTGTGGTGACCGAAGTGATTAAGGCAGTAAGAGAAGGGGAAAGAAAGGAGAGAAACAGGTCCTCGGAAGGACGAGAACAACCAGATCCGGAAACGGTTCTCTCGGATGATGAAGAAGAAGAGGATGAAGAAGAGCCTGTGCAGGAGGCAGCACGAGGCTGTAACCACGGGGTGTTTATGAGATGCATGCCCCCTACTTTCGATGGAAATGGCACTGCTTCAGCTGCTCACCGGTGGGTGAGGGAAATGAAGGCGGTTCTCGATATTAGCGAGTGCCGAGAAGACCAAAAGGTGAAGTTCGCTACCCACTCCTTTGTGGACTCAGCTTTATGTTGGTGGAACAATATTGTCCAAGCTGAGGGTAGTAGGGCCATTGGGAGAATGAGATGGCCTGAGCTGAGAAAGTTGGAGATTGAGGATTTTTGTCCTCATCGGGAAATGGACAAGGTCGAAAGGGAGTTCTTGTAACTGGAGGCGGAAACTATGACGCACCAGCAGTACAGCACGAAATTCAACGACATGGTACGTCTGGTGCCGGATCAGGTGACACCTCTGTCTCGAAAAATCAAAAGGTACATTCAGGGTTTGCCAGTGGATGTTCGCAGGCACATGATCGCTGCCCAGCCAAGCACGTTTAGGTCGGCGGTGGATTTGGCGGGGAGACTATATGATGAGAGGGCGGTGGTAGTGGCTGAAGGTGGAAAGAAGAGGGGTGATGATCGAAACTGGCAGGGGAAGAGGTTTGGTCGGGGTAATGCTTCGACGGGAAACAAGAAGGCACGAGTGGACGACCGCCGTGTGGTCACATCGGGCGCTGGTGTAAAGAAGTGTGGTAGGTGTGGGAGAGAACATAGCGGGGAATGTAGGCTGGGGTTGAATGTGTGCTTCAAATGTGGGAAGCGGGGCATATAGCCAAGGACTGTCATGTGGTCCGATGCTATAACTATGGTGAAGAGGGTCACATGAGTAGGGATTGCAAGAAGTCAAGGGCTGAGAGTTCCGGGGCAAAGAAACCGGGAGGTGAAGGACCAAGGGCGAGCGCCAGGGCATTTACCATGACACAGGAGGAAGCTAGGACGGACCCAGATGTCGTGTCTGGTACGTTTCTGGTGAACCAAACGTTAGCTTCTGTGTTATTTGATTCGGGTGCCAGTAAAAGTTTTATTTCTATTGCTTTTTGTGCTAAGCTACCTATTAGTAGTAGACGTGTTGATGCGCCCTTTGATGTAGAAACTTGCATAGGTAAGTTTACCAGGATTTCTGAGATGATAGAGAACTGTGAGGTGGAATTAGAAGGTCATAAGTTTCCTGTTAGACCGTTCGTGATGACCTTGGGTGGTTTTGATTTGGTTCTTGGGATGGATTGGTTGGCGGAGTCCGAGGCAAACATTGTGTGTCGTAAGAAGATGATTTGGTTGACAGCGCCTAACGAGAGTTTGGAACGGTTTACGGGGATCGAGTCACGACGATTCCAAAGGTGATTTCGATGGAGGTGGCGGGGAAGTGTATGAGGCGTGGATGTAGTGCCAACTTGGCCAATGTAAAGGATGTGGATACGCCAACACCACAACTACCCGATATGTCGGTTGTGTGTGACTTTCCACACGTATTCCCAGAAGACTTACCAGGAGTGCCACCGACCGTGAGATCAAGTTTCAGATTGATCTGATACCAGGTGCCCAACCTGTTGCCAAGGCACCGTATGAGTTGGCTCCGAAGAAAATGAAAGAGTGATGGAGCAGTTACAAGAGCTGCTTGATAAGGGGTTCATTAGACCAAGTATCTCTCCTTGGGGTGCTCCGGGATTGTTTGTGAAGAAGAAAGACGGTAGCATGATAATGTGTATCGACTACCGTGAGCTGAACAAGTTGACAGTGAAGAACCGATACCCCTTACCGAGAATAGATGATTGTTCAATTAGCTTCAGGGTGCCAGTTGGTTTTCAAGGATAGACCTTCGATCTGGTTACCATCAGTTGAAGGTGAAGGAGCAGGATATCCCTAAAACAGCTTTTCGCAATCGCTATGGTCACTACGAGTTTCTTGTCATGTCTTTTGGCTTGACTAACACGCCAGCTACTTTTATAGATCTGATTAATCGGGTATGGCGGCCGATGTTGGATAAATCAGTGATTGTGTTTATTGATGATATCCTGATTTATTCAAAGAGTGAGATTGAGCATGCCGGTCACATTCAGGAGGTTTTGGAGACATTGAGGATGGAGAAGTTGTATGCAAAATTCTCCAAGTACGCATTCTGGTTGCGCGAAGTTCAATTCTTGGGTCATGTGGTGAACCCCGACGGGATCATGGTGGACCCGGAAAAAGTGGAGGCGGTTATGCAATGGAAGTCACCGAAGACGCCATCCGAGATTCGTAGCTTCTTGGGTTTGGCGGGCTACTATAGAAGGTTTATCCAAGATTTTTCCAAGATCGTTTCTCCACTTACTAAGTTGACCCGGAAAGATATAACGTTTATATGGGGTCAAGGTCAGGAGAAGGCGTTTGAAGAATTGAAGACAAGATTAACTCAAGCTTTTGTTCTGTCATTACCCGATGGAAGTGAAGATCTGGTGGTTTATTCAGATGCTTCCTACTCAGGGTTGGGGTGCGTGTTAATGCAGAGAGGGAAGGTTATAGCTTATGCATCCCGACAATTGAAAGTTCATGAGGCCAATTATCCCACTCATGACTTGGAGCTAGCAGCCGTGGTCTTTGCATTGAATATTTGGAGGCACTATCTCTACGGGACGAAGTGCACCATTTTCGATGACCACAAAAGCTTGAAGTACTTCTTCGAGCAAAAAGATCTGAATATGAGGCAGAGAAGATGGTTGGAGCTCATAAAAGACTATGATTGCGAGATCCATTACCATCCAGGCAAGGCTAACGTGGTAGCTGATGCCATTAGCCGAAAGGAGAGGCCCGAACCGATTCGGGTGAAAGCATATCAACTGATCATGATATCTGATGTAATGAAGCAAGTCAAGGAATTTCAAGATGAGGCACTAAAAGAAGATCATCTTAACTCTAAAAGAATGAGAGGTCGGTTGGGGAATTGGGTGAAAACACACTAGGTGTTAGAACCCGATTTGGACGTGTGTGGATTCCTCGTTTTGGGGATCTACGCGTGAAGATCATGGATGAAGCTCACAAGACTCGATACTCCATTCATCCTGGTGCCATGAAAATGTACCAAGACATGAAGAAGAATTATTAGTGGCCAGGTATGAAGCGTGATGTGGTGGAGTATGTGAGTAAGTGCCTTACTTGCTTACAGGTGAAGGCCGAGCATCAAAAGCCGTATGGGAAGATCTAACCTTTGGATATACCAGAATGGAAGTCGGAGCACATCACCATGGATTTCATTACAAAGCTGCCGCATACTCCGAAAGGGAACGATGCCATATGGGTGATAGTTGACCGTTTGACGAAAAGTGCTCACCTCCTACCGATCCGCGAGACGTATTCATCTGAGAGGTTGGCTGATCTGTTCATCAGGGAAATTGTAACTCGTCATGGTGTGTCGGTGTCTATTGTGTCTGATCGTGACACCCGGTTTACATCCAAATTCTGAAAGAAATTTCAAGACGTTATGGGGACGAGGTTACATATTAGCACGGCTTATCATCCCAAAACTGATGGTCAGTCAGAAAGGACCATTCAAACATTAGAAGACATGCTTCGGGCATGTGTGATTGATTTTGGGGGAAGTTGGGATGACCACCTACCGTTAGCCAAATTCTCATACAACAACAGTTATCATACCAGCATTGGTATGCCACCTTACGAGATGCTATACAGTAGGAGATGCAGAACACCCGTTTGTTGGGGTGATATTGGTCAGAAGGAATTGGGGAGCGTCGAGGTAATTGAGGCTACGACTGAGAAGCTTGAGAACATTAAAGCCTTTATGAAGGCATCCAAAGATAGACATAAGTCGTATGCTGATAAACGACGCAGATCGATTGAGTTCCAGGTGGGTGACCGGGTTATGTTGAAGGTCTCACCTTGGAAAGGTATTATCCGATTCAGAAAGCGGGGCAAGTTGAGCCCAAGGTATATAGGCCCTTTCCGAATCATCGCTCGGGTAGGAGAGGTGGCCTATAGATTGGAGTTACCAGATGAGCTAAGTGGAATTCACCCGACATTTCACGTATATCATCTAAGGAAGTGCTTGGCGGATGAAGACATGATTGTTCCACTGGAGGATATCGAGATAGACGAATGACTCAATTACGTGGAGCAACCAGTGGCAATCATCAATAGAAAAGAGAAAAGGCTGAGAAATAAAGTGGTTCCTCTTGTGCGTGTACAGTGGAAGCATAGGAAGGGATCCGAGTTAACGTGGGAGACTGAGGAAGAAATGAGACAGCATTACCCACGTTTGTTCGAAGAATAAGAGGTTTCGGGGACGAAACCTATTTAAGGAGGGTGGACTTGTAACACCCGGTTATTTATTTATTTATCTATTTTGAAGCCGACGAAAGAAGAAAAAAAGAAATAAAGTCCAAAGTCGAGGGACCAAACTCGCCAATGAAAGAAATTCGGGTGAGTGGGAGTATATAAGGGAGAGGGCAGCCCTTACCCTCTCCTCCACACTCACAAATCAGCCAAAGAAAGAGAGGAGAAGAGAGAAAGGAAGAAAAGAGGAAAAGTGTTGGTTCGGTTTGGTTCGAGTAGCCAAAATTATTGAGAAGCGAGTCAAATCAAAACTCTACTCGTCGTGGTCATTTTTGTGAGTTCTAAGACCCCTCTTTTACACGTTTTTGAATGATTTTGGGGCTGGAATACTCTGAAATCGGGTTTTTGAGTTTGTGCATGTTTGACCCGTTTGTGTATGTGTATGTATGCGTATGATGCGTTTGAGTCTTGTTTGTGAGCTTGTGTGTGCTTGAATGGTGTTGGGGTATGCATCCCTAAGGTTTAGGATGGTCGATTTGGGCTTAAAATAGGTTTAGATGAGTTTGGAGGCCGAAAACCCTCGGCTGCAGTCGGGATGAACTGCATTCTGCATCAGCTAGGGCTAGGCGACCGACTGGAGGCCGAATGGAGGCCATACGGCCGAATAGGGGGCGATTGGGGTCTATTTGCAAGATTGAAAGACCATTCGCATGGAGTTCATGCGATTGGAGGTCCAGTCGCATAAGTGCTCATCCGCATTAGTCCCATTCGCATGAGGTCCATTCGCATGAGGTCATTCCGCATTGTCCATTCGCACGACTGGGTGTTCATTTGCATAAGTGTTCATCCGCATTGGTTCATTCGCATAGTGTTCATTCGCATGGAGGCCATGCGACTGAAGGGTGTCCATACGCCTGAATAGGGCTGTTGCACCTGAGGAAAGTATAGTTTGACTTCTGACTTTCGGGGGAAAGTGCAGATGTAAGTGTTGACGTAAAGGTTCCCGTAAGAGCATGTAAGATGACTGTTGGGACCCTAGAGAGTATGTTGGGCATGATGATGATGATGTTACATGTTTATGCATGTTTATGCATGTTATGTATGTGTGATGTTGCCCTGTATGATGATGATGATTGCGTATGATATGTTCCTTAATATGATGTATGTTTATCTTTCCTGTGACTTTATGTGTCATGTTAATAAATGAAATGAAGTATTATGTAACGTAAAGTGAAAGATAAAGAAACAGGAACATGAAGTAAGAATGCATGCATTATTTAACGATGAGTAAACGAAGGAAAGGCTTGCAAGCGCATATATGAGGTGAGCAACCCTGTTGTTGCAACAGACTCGGATAGTGTGCAATCATTGAAGATTGCTATGAGGTGAGAAACCCTGTTGTTGCAACAGACTCAGATAGTGTGCAATCATTGAAGATCGCTATGAGGTGAGCACCCCTGTGGTTGCAACAGACTCGGACAGCGTGCTATCGTGAAATTGCCATGAGGTGAGCAACCCTATGGTTGCAAGAGACTTGAATAGCGTGCTATCATTGAGATTGGCAATGAGGTGAGCAACCCTATGGTTGCAATAGACTCGGATAGCGTGCAATCGTTGGGATTGCTAATAAGGTGAGCGACCCTGTTGTCGCGACAGACTCAGGAGGACCATGTATAGAATGAATGGAAGTTAACGAATGTAATGGAAGATAATAATTATATTATCAATATGTATGTATATTGCATGGTCACGAACGAATGTAAAGTGTAGTATGAATTTGAAAGAAAGTAAAGAACGGTTTTAACGATAGAGAAGTATGTTTTATTATAAAACTAGAACTCACTCAGCAACACTGACTTTGATGTGTTTTCAGTTGGCAGGTAATGATTGCTGAGGATGGCATGGGCGGCTACTCGGCTTTTTTGGGATGGCATTCTTTTGATTAATGTTTTTGATTGTAATGCGAACTAGCTGTTTTGTAATGAATGTTGTATTAACTTACGAAAGCATTTACATGGAAATGAAAGATTTTTTTAGTTTTTTGCTGCGATTTTATAAAATACGAATGTAAATATATGATTTATGTGCGATGAGAATCCAACTATAAGCGTCCCGGGAACGGGGCCTTACAAAAAACATTATTCATAAGTTTCAAAGGTAATATTACAAACATAAGTCTCAAATAAGGAAAACATAACAAACTTAATCATTTATTTAACTAGGTCCATTCCTAGATGTGAACAACTTCAAAAATGGCAATCAAGCTTGAGTATTTCCTGAAACATGTTAAAATTAAAAGGTCAACAATAATGTTGGTGAGATTTTCATAGTTTTCAATACATAAGTATATAAAGGATGGCAATTCATTTTGTAAGTTATAGAACAAAGTAAACTAGGGATGTAAGACAGGATGCACAATCAAACCTCGAAAAATTTTTACAAGTCTCAAACGTTTACAAGTATATACGATTAGCTAAGTGTATTTAGATTAACCAAGCAGGCTTGTCTGGCCCATAGATCTATGACGTCGCTAGGCTAGCAATAGTTAATGATTGTACATATATTCGACATTACATGATAGTTATAAAGTTCAACTAACCACAACATACAAGTAAATTGCCATAAGTTTTCAAGAATCAAACGTGTTTACAAGTGCAAAGTTTATAATGTAACATGTTTCACCCCAAAAGTGTAAAAATATAAAAAGGGGTATAGAAATACTCACTTGGTCGATAAATATATAATTGACGATTAATAAGAAATATAATAAGCAATGTTTCAACTTGGTCCTTCACAAATAAATATTTATATTTACAAGATTTTAAGTTTAATAATAAGTTTAACGAATTAACGAAGACTAGAATTAGTGATTTAACGAGAATTAGGGTTTCAAGTGGAGTTTAGTGATTTTATTTGTAGTATTCTAAATAATGTAGTAAAGGAATATACAATTTACGTAAATTATTAAAAAGAAAACAATATTAAATCATCCATAATAGCTAGTACAGTTTAAATATACAATGTGAATAATATTTGAAATAGTCATGATTTTAACGTTAATAATTTAAAGGTATACTTGGACCAATAATTATTTTATTTAAAATCCATTTTTATAGAAATTACCCAAGAATAACCTTTGTTAAAATGTTTTAAAAGATATTAATTATTTAAATTTAAAAATTTACAGAAAATAATTTGATGTCTATAAAAATATTTAAAGTTTACAAAATCATTTTATATTTATTAAAAAATTTCTATAATTTGTTTAAAGCTAAAAAGGCTTTAAAAAAATGTTGGAGGGTGCCCGGGTTCGAACCCGGGACCTCAAGGTTTGCTAGTGAGTGTGTAACTAGTTAGACCAAGACCGCAGTCGTGGTTTATCCGGTTCTAAATCCTTTTAAACCAAATTAATAAAGTGCCCCCAAATCCAAGAACCCTAGATTGTTCCCGAATCAAATTGAACATTAACTCGATGTTGTTAACCAAATTAAAGATAGGGCTTTTATTCCCCATGCCTAGACGAACATAATCATGTGTTTTACTTACTTGATTACAATTGAATTGAAGTTTTTGTGCTCGGGTTGTGTCTCGGTTCGCTCGCGAAGAACAGGGAGCTTGAAATCGATGTTTGAGTGATGATTTAGAGATATTGAGGTTGTAGGGAGTTGAAAGGGATCAAAAAAACAATTGCCCTCTGTTATATAGTCTCAATTCGATGTGTTTCGTTCTATTCGGTTTCGATTGGGACACAAATGTAAAATGTTCATTTTGGTCTTTAATTCACAATTAAACTTGAAATTAAGATCATTAACAGGTATGAATTGATTAGCCGAGGGTATGAACCTGATTAATTGCGTTATTATGGATTCATTATAGTCCAACGGTTCGAAATTGTTGGCTTACAGTTACCAAACTCAAAAGACCCTTCATAACCGACTTAATACTCAATTTAATGTGCATTTCGAGTTCGAAACGGTTCCAGGAAAGGTTGTGAACGATTTTGGATCAATAAACAGTCGAATTTGGTAGATTTGGGTGTAGCCGGAGCTCGCCGGAGATTCCACCTGCGGTTCGCCGGATATACGAGTTGAAGAGGGGAAGTTGGGTTTGGTTTTAAATATTTACATAAATGGTCCTTGTAGATTTCAATCTTTATTATTTTATGACCCAAAACTTCCATTTTAAGTTTTCAAAATGAAAATCTAACCCCTTAACTTTCTGAATTTAAGTTTTAAATAATTTTTAAGTTTAATAACTCCTATAAATTATTATTATGATAGCAATATTATTATTTTTGCTATTATTCTTAGTTATTGTTATTATTATTATAATTTTATTATAATACTACTATTATCAACTTTATCATCATTATTATTATCATTGATATTATTAGCTTTATTATTATTTTTGTCATTATTGTTATTATGATTATTAATTATCATTATTATTATACAATTTAATAGTTTAATTATTAACTTTTATAAATTGAAATTTAATAATGATTAAGGAACAAACTTATATAGCCCCTAAGTTTCATAGATGCCAACAACAACCTTTACAAGAATTAACGACGTTAACTTTTAATTAATAAAAAAATCATGATGTTAACAAACATAGATAGCCCCTAAGTTTCATAGATGCCAACAACAACCCTTACAAGAATTAACGACGTTAACTTTTAATTAATCAAAAATTTATGATGTTACAGTCTCCCCAACTTAAAAGAATTTCGTCCCAAAATTAAGAATGAAACTTAGATGAACAGGAGACTTACAATGAAAGATAAGTGTAATAACGGACTGTGGTTGGCGTTTGATTACGGGTGAGATGCTTCACTTTGCGAATTATGGAATTTTACACAATGCATCCAAATTTGAACTCTTCCAGTGGAATGCGAAAGTCATCATTGACAAACTAACTATTTGAGATTTGACACATGAAACGTTGGAAAACGATGATGAGTTCCTAAGGTATATTAGACTTATAAGTCACACTTCTCCCATAATCTGGAATGAAATTGTGTAATAAAATGACGTCTTGACGCCAATAAGAAAAATAATAATAGTAACCCGTAATTGTTTGAAAGTTTGACCGTCGAAATTTAAAAATCCCAAGTGCCACTATATAATGACACAAGCTTGAGTTTAAGGCCTAACACAACATTTTACATGAGTTGCATTAGTTTCATTTTCTTGTAGTGTCACTATTAATTTTATAACAAGTTTGAGTATTAACACTAACGGAAGTTAGATATTCCGTTAAGTTTAAGGGCATTTTAGTCTTCTTATGTTATAGGATTAAATTTGTAAATTAGAGGGACTAGTTTTGTAATTAATATAAAGTATATATCTATATATAACTCTCTATATATACACACATATATAAACATATATATTGAATTACAATTTTCACCAGCGCCACCATCGTCCCTAACCATCACCACCGCCACCACCGTCCCTGACCTTCACCACCGCCACCACCATCCCTGACCATCACCATCGCCACCATTGTCCCAAACCTTCACCACCACCACCACCGTCCTTGACCATCACCACCGCCACCACCATCCTTAACCTTCACCATCGTCACCATCGTCCCTAACGATCACCACCACCCATCACACCACCATCACCATCAACCATCAAGATCCCCTTTCCCTTGTAAACCCTAATCGTGACCACCCATCACAAAGACACTGCCACCATATGCAAATGCTCCAAATTAAAGCTCCAACCGGACAAACCACATATGATTTCACCCCATTATCATTTATTTCTCGTTTTTAGATGTTTTTTAGTGATGATTTTAAGGTTTTCAAGGTTTATCCTTCGTACTTTTATGATTAACTATGATTTTATGGTGGTGGTTGTGGTCTGAAATGGGAGTGAGAGTCATTGTCTAAACCCTAATTGAATGGTTGGTGGTGGTGGGAGTCGCCGGAAGTGATCGGGTGGTAGTGATGGTTGTGGCAACTGGTAATCATTATTGGTAGGTGGTGGTGAGATGATGTTCAGGCAGCACTGATGATGGTGGCGGCTAGGGGTCGTCATTGGTCTGTGGGGGAGGGAGTCGGCGGTGGGGGGGGGGGGGGTTGGCGATAGTGGACTGATGGTGGTGAGATCTACCCTAAAACTTATATATATATATATATACTTATATATATATATATATATATATGTGTGTGTGTGTGTGTGTGTGTATTTAAACACAAACACACAAACACACAAACAATCCCTTAAATATGTGAAATTACATAAATAGTCCCTTTAAGATGAAAAGACTAAAATGTCCTTAGGTTTAACAGAAAAATTAACATCTGTTAGTGTTACTATTTTAACTCGTTACAAATAGAAAATACAAACCCTAATCTTGTTATAAAAAACTCTTAGCATCCAAACTTGTTATTTTAAATAAACCACAGGGATCATTTATGTAATTAACTCTTACTATAATTACAAGACACATTTCCCTAGGTTAAAACCGTATGGAAACCATTGGTGTTTAATCCAACATTATCTCTTTTTTCAAAACACATTCAGTTATATTCGTAGCCATTTTTATTTGTTTTATATTTTAGAAAAATCATATTATTCAATATTCAATCATTGATATTCATTGTTATTTTATTTTAAATTCGATTCAAGACGTGTTATGTTATTACTTGTAATTAGGTGTTTATAGTTAGATAAACTTGATGATAACACAATCATTAATTTATGCAACCACGGTAATAATGATTGATCTATTGTTTTGACAAACTCACCCCATTTGTTTAGTCGTGTGGTGATTCGTCTGCGGACTGAGTCAATTCAGTCATTAGGTTTGATTATGTTGGTTTGTCTTTTATGTTATGCTATTGCATTATAAGTCTTGACATGCCATGTGAAAGCTGCGTATAGGACTGTAATTGAGTCAAGCTGGCTCGCAAGTGTCTCAAGATCGGCTCAGAAAAAGCTCGAATCTAGCCAAGCTTCAACGAGATCGAGCCCGAGCTCTAGCTGTCAAGCTCGAGCCAGCTTGCAAGCCTAAATGAGCTTTCTGTTATATGATTTTTTGTTTACATATTTTAAAGTATATACAAATATATATTTACATAAATAATATTATTATATGTATAATTATGATAAAAATAATTAAATAATATATATTATGTTATATATAGAAAGTATGATTATAAATAAATATAAAAGTTATTATAAAAAATAAAATTTAATAATTTGACAATTAACGAGCCGAGCCCGAGCCCAACTCGACCTTGAAATTTTCTGTCGAGCCGAGTTCGAGCCTTAGAAATAAAACTACAAATTAGCCGAAGTTTGAGCTCGAGCTTTCTAAGACAAGCCGAGCTCGAGCTTAAGCAAGTTCAGGCTCGGCTCGGCTCTGCTCGGCTCATTTACATCCTTAGCCGGGTGATCGATATAAGGTCATCAAGAAATTAATATTTGTACAGATCATGTGGGCTGCTATATGGAAAGTGAGCTTCCCCAATCACTAGATGATAGTATATAATGACCCAGCCTCCAGTGCGAGGATCAAAACGCTGCTAGTATCCCTAAAAATCTTGGGGATAGCCAAGGAAAATACACCAAATGAACCAAGTATGGAGTTAGTGAGGTTGGTTAGCAGAGCAGTTTGGACAACATGCACGCCCAAACACTCGCGAGTGATCAAAGGTAGGGTGGCGGAGAAGAAGGGAGAAAGTGGAGGTACAAAGATTTAAACGTTTAGTTGGTTAAGATGTTATGGAGGTAGGTAGTTGTATAAAAAGCTTCCACCCATAAGGTTGGTGGAAGATTAAACGTGTGTGAGAATGGAATGTATGATATAATTAAGGTGAGACATCATCCTTTCAGCTCTACCATTTAAGAAGATGTATGTGTGCACGAAAAAAGAAAGAGAAGAAGTTAACTTAGTCTCTGAGTTAGGGTTACCCTCATGATGTATCTCTTTAATCCTATCTTTGTAACAGTGTTGTTAATTATCAATACTCGGACATACAAGTCTAACACCTTCTAGGGTTTGAACCTTCGCTGGATGTTTGAAATTGAATATGTCGGATGTAAGCCCACAATCTTGGGATCGAAGGTTTCATCCTTGGTCCGGTCATGGTGGGATCAAAGAAGAATATAAGGAGAGGGGGTGGAGCCGCAGACTAAGGTTGTTTTATGTCTTAGAACCGTAGCTATGGTACTATAAACGTAGTTTATGGTATAGAATTGTGAATGATATAAATAATATACATAAAATTCATTTTAGGAACAGATATACATCAAATTAATAAATACAATATAAATTATAATATATAACGTTGCTAATAAAAATATGTATATTTTATGAGACGATCACATCATAAATCATTTTACTCCACTAATACAAGTTATGATTAAAAAGATGAACTTTTTTATTTAATGATATGATAATGTAGATATGTAGATACAAAATATTATATTTTCTGAAGATTAATTTAGACGCTTCACCTCATGCACATACCATATGTTCATGGTGTTATGATTCAACACACAATGTGGCCCTTAGTGTCTTGAATGTGACTCATCAAGAACGAATAGGCACCATATCAATTTATATGGATTTTCATGCCTATGATATGCCAAAAAATAGCAAGAGTCAAATTGTTTATAACCTAGTGGTCCAAATGAAGCGGTTGTAATATTTGATTATCTTTATATATAATAAACTAGTTTTAGTAAACCCATGTATTACACGAGTTAAATAAAATAAAATATTAAATAAAATAAAAATTATTAACTATAAAATGATTTACTAAGAAATGATATCATTGGAATTACGTATGAGTAATAACTATAAGTAATAAAATAATAATATGAACTTTTTAAGCGTTTTTTTAGTTTTTTTCAAAAATAAATTAAATATTTTGTTTCAAAATAACGTTTTAAAAAGTTTCATTTTCAAAAATGTTCTTACTATAAGTCCCTAGTTTAATTATATTTGTTTTATAAAAAGTTACTTTAGAAAAATCAATTTTAAAATATTACATAAAAATAATTTATTTTTTAGAAAACAATTCTTCTTTTAAATAACTATTTCTACATATATAACATTAATAAAAAATCTATTTTTATTTAAAAACTAATTATAATATAAAAACAAATAATATTATTAGTAATTAATGCAATTCTTTATATGAGAAAGAAACAGAAAAAAAATGATGAGAATAAATATGATGTTGATATGTGGCAACCTCATTTACCTTTTTATTAGAGTAGAAAAATAAAAAGGGTTTAGCCATGTGGCTTGATTTTAAGCAATGTGTTGCAATGTCACACCCCGACCGACGGCGGAATCATCGGGGCGAACAAATGGGAGACGATTGCTCATAGCACATGGAATTAATTAAGTTGAAATATTATTAAATATCATTATTTATTAAAACATTACAAAACAAATAAGTTCATACAATACAAAAGCATCCAACAAAGAAATAACATGTTAAGTTAAACTAGGTCCAAGTCTTATATGAGCACGAAGAGAATCCACAAGAAGTAAACCTGAAACATGATATAAATAAAAGGTCAACTAAAAAGTTGGTGAGTTTCCAAGGTTTTCATACATAATATAACAAGGTTACAAGTAGCAATTCATATCATAGGTTATAAGTTAGTAAGGTTATAGAACACATATCGTTACAACCAAACCTCGACTTGATTACAAGTATATAAGATTGGCTAAGTGTATTTGGTTCTCATGATGAACAAGCATACATCATCAGGAGCCGGCAATACCTCGGCTTTAGCACCAAATAGGCTTGTCAGGCTCAAAGATCTAAGACGTCGCCAGACTAGCAATAGTTAATGATTGTAAACAAACTATGTATCTCATATAATCACTTACAACACATAAATAACCATGACAAAATATAAAGATGAATTGCAAGTGCTTTACAAGTCTCAAACGTTTATAAGTGTATGTTGTATAAGTATCATGTTTCACCCCAAAATAGTGTGAGAAATATAAAAAGAGGCAAGGAAACTCACTTGGAAAATAAGTATAAGAATGATGATAAGAGATTAAATATCGCTCCAATGATTTCTTTTACAAGTTACCTAAATGTATATATTTCAAGATTAAGTTCGGTAATAAGATTAACAATGAGACATGAACTAGGGTTTCAATTGGAATTTAGGGGGTTTAAATAATTAAATAAAATAGTGAATCATTTAAGTTTTGGTTTAATAAAGATAATATAAATCAATTAAGTCTAGGAATGATTAAAAAAGGTCTCAACAATTTAAGTTATTTATTTAATATAAATTAAGTATAATATGTGAAAAGAAATAATTAATTTAATAATTAATTATTTAAAACTTGATAAAGGTGATTAATTGAATATTTGTTAAATAACTTTAAAATTAATTAAAATCACTTTATAGAGTTTTGAACTTTTTAAATGTTTTTAATAAAGATCTTATAATACAAAACTTTAAGAATAAAGTATAATATGTTGTTTTATAAGTCAATTAAAAGTTTAAGAAGTAAATTTATTAACTATTTATGATATAACATAGTTAAATAAAAACATTGAATATTTAATTATTTAGATAATCATTTGTATAATTAATTATTTAAAGTATTTGTAATATGTAGGTTTAAAGTTTTTTGAAATGATCTAAGTTTTAATTGTAACACATTTAAAACATAAATGACTAAATAATATTTTTATCACTTTTATTCTTTAAAAATATCTAAATTTAAGAATTATAAGTTTTTAAAATCTTTAAAAAATAGCTTAATAATTTCAGAGATATTTTAGTTAACAAAGTAATTGTAACTCTAACTAAACAATATATTAAAATCTTATGCAATTAAAAGAAACTTTAAAAAATCAAATATTTAAAAAGAATGAGGGTCCCCAGGGTCGAACCCAAGTCCCTTGTGTGAGTGCATGATGTTGTAACCAGTTGGGCAGAAGCCCATATTTGATCAAAACTTCAATCACAATGTTTAAAAACATTAATTACCGAAATCCCCCAAATTCAACATAAACCTTAGATTCATATGAACCAAAATTGAACATCAGATTGATGTTGTTAATGGAATTAAACTTAGGGCTTTCATTGCCCATATGAAACCGAGTGTATATGAGGATTCAATTACCAGAATGATGATCGAAATGTGGTTACAAGATGTTAGTCTAGTCGCAACCACGATTGATCATGTTCAAGATGCAAACGTTGCTGGAAATCGAATTATCTTTGTATGAAGCTTCGGATGGTGTTTCTAAGTAAAAGTCCTCAACCAATTTTGTGTAACAGAGCTTCGAACATGGTTCACGGTTAAGTTGCAGGTCGCGAGAGAATGTAGTACTCGATCATGGTATTTGTGTGTGTTTCAGGTGAAAATGAGAGTTGTAGGCTTTTAGGAATAGATAGACGATCGTGTAGGTTCATTAAATTTGATTATTATTAGTGTTTAGTGTTTGAACAGCTATGAGTTTAAGGCATCGGTTATGCTCACGATTGAGCTTTGTAACCGGTGTTTTAACATGATTAATGGGTGCATTCAAGTTCGAAGCACGTTCTATAATGATTTGGGACGGTTTTTGGATCGAGAATGATTGAATTTCGAAGATTTTGGAGTGGCCGGAGAGTCTCCGGCGGTTGGCCAGTGACATGACCGGAAAAACGGGTGGGTAAGGGGGGCGGTTTGGGTTTGGATTAAAAATAGATAAGTTACACTTTGGACCCTCTAAGTTTAGGTTGTTATTATTTTATGCCAAAACCATTAAAACATAGTTTTAATAATTACACTCCCAACCCTATACTTTATAAAATACAAATTATAAATGATTATTCCATTTATAAAATATAATAATTATAAATCTAACTATTAAAATGATTAATGTATTTTTTTAAGTTATGAAATATTAAGTTTTATTAAAATTTATTAAGTTATAAGATGATTAGTAAATCTTTATAACTTTATAAAAAATTTATTTATAAAACAATAGGTTATTACAAGTTGATTATATATTTGATGTATTTGATCCATTAAAGTTATTATATAATTTAATGATAAAAAAACTCAAAATAAGTTCGGGTTTGGGTTTTATCTCGGAAAATGGCGGATGTTACATGCCACATGGCACATTCTTAGCAAACAATTAGCATGTGTCGTTTTTTTAGTAAATACGATTTTAGCAAACTATTGCCATGTGGCTTGATTTTAATGTGGATTCTATAATAACTACAATTAGTTATTAAATTCGTCAATCAACTGTTTTTCAAAAAAAAAATCGTCAATCAACTATAGAACTCATTATTACTTTCCATTTACATTATACTAACTATAATTAGCCATCAAGTTCGTTAATCACATCCAAAAATATTATTCTTTTAAAATTAATAATTATGACTATTAATAATCAAATAACCTAAAATATACATTCTCTCAAAATAACATATTTTAGCAAATTTAAATTTTGAATTTTAAGTTGTTGCTACAAATAGCTAAAAAAGCATGTTATATTTCTTAACATTGTAGTTTATATATGATATATACATATAAATAATATATATTACAACTAAAATAATCCTAGCCGTACCGAGCCAAGCTAACAAACGAGCTAAACCGAGCCGACTTCAACTCGTTTTCATACCGAGCCGGCTCGGTTCAATTCAGTTTAAAACCGAATAATTCCGAGCGAGCTTTTTTTCGAGCTTTTTCCAAACGAGTTACTAGTGGTGAGCTAGTTGGACGGCACCAGACAAAATGCTTTAAGAAAGAGTGTTACAGTTTGATTGTTGAAAAGCTGACCATTAATTCTTGTAATCGGTTAGTGTTGTCAATTACTGATAATGGATGCTTATTTTGATTTTCCGTTGGTATTTAGTAAATCTTGATTTTAACAAAACAATATAATGACACTAAATTCACCAACAAAACAAAACATTCTGAATATGTATAAACCCAACTATGAACTATAAAGAAGAATAAATTCTTCAACTCATCACAAGACTACGAATCCTGTTGATGTAGTATAATCCCCTTCATTTCATTTCTTTTTCAACAATCAACTACAATAATGTACAAGTTTTGATGCATATAATACAAATTACTACATGATCAAAATACAAAAGTACCTATTACAAGTTTAATCTGTACAACCACCGAACATTATACCATTAAAAACATATATATCATACAGATATTCAGATTCAAAACTACCAAATTTTTTATACTACCAGTATAACTTTCACCAAGATTTTACCTGCCTTTCCCGCCCGTGATCATAACGTACAACCCGTCACTGCATCACCACGCGTCGTGTCGATCTTTAAGTCGAACCATTCGTGGGTTTCACTACAAAATCTTGTATCGACATATCGAGCACACCTGTAACAATCATATTATATAACCCGTCAATGCACACACAGACAACTTGACACTTGGTCGAAATCTTTAAGCTGAACCCGTATTGACCCATAAACCATGACCATGTACCAAACCGATGAACCAGGGTCATCTATTACAATGCTGCATTACTGCCTAAACTACCACCCAGATATTGAGGTTCTAAAAGAGCAAGTTTAATCGTCCCGCTCTTACACGATCTATAAACATCAATACATTCCTCTAAATCAGCATCACAAGTTAAAAGAACCCATTCAGAATCATCATCGAAGTATTTGACTTGAAGCTCTTTGATATCGTTTATACTAAACCTCTTTGCGATTTCTTGAAGCAACTGGTCGAAACCCCAATCTTTTTGCAACCGAAAGCGTATCTTTTCTTCACCATATGTGACTTTAACTCGTAGAATATTTTCATCTCGAGCACTCCCGCCTTTTGGGGGAAGCCTTGGAGCCGTTGGGAGCTCGTTGAGCGACTTATGGCTATGTGATCTATGAAAAACCTTCGGTTCTGGTTTAGGCTCTTGATCTTGACTATAAAGTGACACATGAAGCTCAGCATCACTCCGAGCTCTTTTCAGAACATTGTGAGACGTATCTTCACCCGTAGGCGTGTGTGGATGTGGGTACGGGTGGGTCCCACTTGAAGACGATTGACCAGAACTCGAGGACTGACTGCACGAGGGGGAAAGCAATTTTGTGACACCCTCAATGACCTTTGAATCAATCATATTGAACTTTGAAGGTGAAAACGAGCTTGTTTTTGGATCCGAAGAAGCAAGGTGTGGGAAATTTGAGTAAAATGACTCGATTTGGAACGAACTTGAGGCCCCGTGAACCGAATCCATCACAAGCTGGATCTTTTGTAATGAATGACCAACTTTCTTGATTTTCCGAGAAGGCCAACGTTGTATCCCGTGTTGTCGGCATATCCTTTTTAAAGTTGTCGGGCAAACTGCAATCACAAAAACGGTATCAAGATTAACCATAAGCATAAATTTTTAAAGAGGTGGCAAAATAGACGGCTGGACACATCAACATAGACCAAAATGACTCGTTCATCATGAAAAACAATATTACTGTAATAATAATGTAAATCTTTAAATAAAACGATTCAGGAGGTTGTATCCGTTATAAATAGAGATTTTTAGTTACTTTTTTGTTCCAGCCATTGATTCATTTGACCCGTTCGCTTTTTAACTTTAACTATTTTATTTGACCAAAGGGGTCGAGATTATTATCATCAAACCGCGAAATCAAATGCTTACCACCAAGGTTCTTAGCAGCGTCTTTCAGGCTGCCAGCAAAATACTGTCTAAGCATTTCCAAAGTGATGGTTTTCTCCGTCTTTGGCCCGCCCCGCCGTCTCTCAGGCCGCTTAATACCATCAGTGACGAAACTACCCTCACCAGAACCCGTATCATTCTGCTGTTTTCTGACTAAATCCATGGGCTTTTCGGTCACGACTTCTTCAACTTTCACCACTTCTACGCTACCCAAAACAACCGAACCTTCTTCCAACAACTCCTTATCCGTAACAATCCTTAAATTTCGACAAACTTGTTGTATAACAACCGACAACGAGTTAAGCAAACTTGCTTGCTTTTCTTGATCTTTGCAATCAACTGGTAAGAAGAACTCCAAAACATAATCAATATTACCCGTATAAGTGCTTCTTAGACGTATTGCAACAACACCACATAAACCAAAAACCCGAGCATGATGTGAAAGTGGGTACTCAGTTTTTGTCATTAACGTTACATCTGAAAAGTAACACGGTTGGTTTGTAGTGAAAGCTTTGCCTACAACACCTTGGCCTTTCAACAGATGGTGCTCCGAACACGCTTCTTGAAAATCTTTAAACTTAGATTCATGAACATAGCAAGCGTGGTCCACTGTTGATATACAGTGGATTAAGTTCGCGTCTGAGTGTCGACACCCGTCTTTTCCTTGTTGTATGCACGGGACCCATGTTTGAGCCAATGGCAAATTGTGTGTTTTGCACGCGGATTTTAGGATCTCAACAATCTCGGGCAATGCAGCTTGATACAAACCATCAGTTACCTTGAACTTCTGATAGTTTGAAGATTCAGTACTCTTGAGATCAACCGCCTATGAAAAACCGAAAACTTCAAAAGGTTTAATCATGTCTCAACAAGATTTTGTATTAAGCTTAATAAAAGATCATTTAAAAACAACAAAGACATAAGAATATACCTCGAGAGCTTTGCAAACGCCTTCTATCTCGGGAGCATAATTATTCTTTTGAGTGGTTATAACAACCTCAATAACACCAAGACAACTTTGTCTATCCTGATCAAAAATAGGTACTGCAACGCTCCCACGAACATCATACTGTTTAGCATGAATAACTCTCGGGTATTCTTCGGTTTTGAAAAACTGAACATCTGGAGTCCATTCGGGTACTTTTCCATAAATACCCTTCCAGGTAATCCAACAATCTCCTTGGAATCACCCTCTGCGGCAAATTCATACTTTTCGGATATGCTTCTATAGTTAGAAAGCTGCGGGCAATCAGGCTCGAGTGAGAAGAGTTTATCTTTAGTGCTCAAAACTTTCTTTCCTTCTCGGTTTTCAGGTAGCCATATTTGAATAAGCGCCTTTTTGTGTAGTGAAGAATGTCTTATCTTTTCGATCGCCCGGAATAGTCTTTCTTTTACCCCTACATTCACACTTGGCGGGATCCACCATCTTCGGCTTGTCTGAGAACTTTCAAGAAAGTTTTGCGACTGATTATGAAATCCAATCAAATCACTAACATGGGTTCTTGACAGAATCCCATCTGCGGTTTGACTTTGACTAACTGAAAGATTCTCGAGGGTTGATGAATTTGCCCTCTCTACTTGAACATCTTCTGGTATACGATCAATGCTGTTGAACTCCAACGTCGGCCAGAGAAACGAAGGATCGAAAACAGGATTAATATTATTATTGTTGTTTATGAATTCGGATCCGTCTGTCGCTTGTAACCAACACCCATCTAACAAGAGTTCATCCATGTAATCAAAATCCATCATGGATTCAGATGGATTTCCAAACATGTTATTAGGAGGAAACACACTATCATCCATAGCTATAATCTTGTACCAAAATCCCAAAACCTTTATCTAAATTCCCTTCATAATTCAGCAAGAATCTGTCAATTCCAAGAAAAATACCATTAATTCATGATAAATCGAGCGAATTACCACTCAAAACTGAAGAATCAACACTATCATTCATAATTATAATCAGAGGCAGAGGTAGCAGATCTACCAACAAAAGGAGAAATTTACAAATTGGTTACAACTATTTTTTGAGGTGAAGATTATTAAAGCTATGAGTTTTTTAAACAAAATCGTAAAAGAAAGTAGGCAACAAACCTGTTAGCATCGCCATGGCTCCATCACTCTAATCTTGAACTCAAAATCCCACAATTTTATCTAGAAATTTGAACTTTTTGTTCATATCTCAACCAGATTCTGTCAAAATTCAGGAAAATGAAAGAACAAAAACACATATCAATGACAGTCTATCAATCGAACGAATTTAACACCTAGAAAATCTTATTCAAACATGTTAAAACACTATTGTCCTCAGCTCTAATCTTGGATTGAAAGTCCCACAAAATTTATCTAAAAATATGAACTTTTGTTCATGTTTCAATCAAAATATGCCAAAATTGGGGAAAAGAGAGAACTCAAGAACATGTGGGAGGAAGATTGCAAGAATTAAAATAAGAAATAAAAGAATTCAACACATGAATGAAATATACAAACATGTTTACACAGCTCTAATCTGTAATTAAAATCATACAATTTTAAGCGAAAAATATAAATTATGTCACTCAAATCTCAAGCAAATCTGTCAAATTTGGGAGGGAAAAAAGAAAATTATAATAATTTAATGAAAAAAAAACATATTTAAAAGCCAAGCTTGCACTCAAATCGCACAAGTTTGGTCCAAATCAGAAAGTCCATGTTCATATTTCAAGCCAATCTGTTAAAAGGGAACCCCTAATGAATTCAATACTGATGAAATATGCATCAACCCTTAAGATTATATGCTTGAAAAATCAAAAGATTCTATCAAATATGACTATCAAAGAATCTGTGAATACTAGTGAAGCTACAAAAACTCAGCTAAATAAACAAAAAAAACATAGATCATCAATGATACAGACCCAATTCAGAATACCTATTTTCAAGTAGATTTAAGATTTTAAATCAAAGGTAAGTTAGCATACATCCACTTGCAGACTCTACCATCAGTGAAAGAAAACAAAAAAGAAAAAAAGAGAAGAAATCACATACAAGGATGAACAGTATGAGATTCTTGAATATTCCACATAAGGGTTTACCTCATTTTCATCTGGGCATGAATAAATTTCCTAAAATGCCCATGAAAATATACATAAAAAAGGGAAAAAAATAAAAGAGAGAGAACTCATTAAATCTTGTGGGGATGTTTCAGATGCAGAAGCATAAAGAACATAATAATTTGCTGTTTTTGAACAGACTGAATCAGACCCATATAAATCAATCAACTCATGAGTAATTTCACCTTGTAATATTCATCTTTTTGGTTCTTTAAAGCTTTTGAAACTTCATGAAAAGCCTGTAGCTTCTTTGTTGTTTGTTCAAGATTCTTCTTGCAATATCAGAAACCCCACCACAAACTCTCTGGGGAATCCCGCAGGCTAGTCAAACCTTGCTCGAGAGAGAAGATCCCTTTGGTTGAAAGATTGAACAACAAAAGATTCAATTTTTAAGATGAACTGTGATGACGAAATAAGCAATATTATATCCGGAGTAAAATGGGTGATGTAACAATTTGCAATTTAATAATGGTGGGTTTGTATATCAACACTTTAAAGTAGGCGAGAAAATATATAAAAAAAGAAAACAATTGAATGTTGGTGTGTGGATGATGGATCGTTATGCAATTTGCAAATGGCAAATGCAAAAACTTTAGCTTTTAGTGTCACAACTATGAAAGAGTTAAACTTACGCTCTCTATTGTTATAATATTTTATAATATGAACCCTGTAGTTTGTAATTGGAAGACTGATTAGTTCAAAAGATAATTAAAGTATGATATGATTTTGAACGCCCATTTGTCGATTTATACTTTTTCCAATTTATTATATAAGTGAGATTTATTTGTGTATATTTGTTTGTTTTCTCATTTACAAGTGAGAGACTAGTGATGTATTAACACACTACCATGACTTATATTGTAGTAGAGTTTATAGTTAAATTTGATAAACAAACCTTTTTATTAATTAATAAATTTAGTCTAAAAGTTCTTATAAAATTATACTTTTAATCCTTAGTTTATTCCAAAGTGTGCTACAATATGTTTCATAAAGAATATGTTTCATAGAGAATATGTTTCATATGTCTCGTTCTTAACTTTTTTGCATAGTGTATTTCATTTGTATGAAACACATAAGTATATAAATTTAAACAATATCTCTATACCTTTTTTTATTCTACTTAATATCTATACCCTCGTCTTTCCGGCCATACTATCTCTGCTAATAAAAAACATAGTGTATTTTATGTTTCCTTTCATGTGATTATCTTTCATATTCCAAACTCTTTTTCTCCTTCCAATTCTTCATTTATTCCAACAACTCTACAGCTCTTTGTTTCTCCTCCCCCTTTCTCTTATTCCCACCCTTATGATCTTCATCTTCCTCATCCTCGTCCTTTATTACCTCACCATGATCACTATATCATCTCCTCTATATCATCTCATCTTACGGTCAACCATTCTCGTAATCACACTAGTCCTATTAAACGGTGTCGAGAACATGATCTCCTTCACATGACCACCACCACTAGACTTAGAAATGACCGGTATGGTTAGATGTCACGTGTGCTTAGATTAATGTATTATGCACTCGAACCATACTTGGTTAAGTGTTGCCACCAGTGATGCCACCATTGTTAACTTTAAGTGGGTATACATGATTAATAGTAACTCGGATGGTTCTATCATCCATTATATTGCTCAGCTAGTTGATAAGGCATTTCATTCAACAGAGGGTGTCAACTATTCTAAGACATTTAGCCTTATGGTTAAACCTGCTACTATTCAACTTATAGTGTTAGTTGTCATTTCTTGTGGATGGGAAATCAAACATGTTGACGCCAAAATACTAGTTTCTTCTCGATGGCTTTATAAAAGACCATGTACATGTCACAACATCCGATCTTTGTTGACTCGACTCGATTAAATCATTTGTGTTTATTGCAGAACGTCTTGTATTGCCTCAGCAGGCACATTGGGCTTGATTTTTCAAGCTCTCTTCTACTCTTATTACATGTGTATTGGTAATTTTTTTAGTATCCAAATGAATTTGAAAATTGAATTGATTAATTTTAATTTATAGCTTGAATATAAAATATTATGATTATTGTGCATACTACATTAAAGTTTCTAACATCTTAATTTGTCTATGGTAGAGATTTAGTTTTATGTTTATAAAAATGATGTCCCTAGAAAAGTGAGCATAGGGGTGTGCCCCGGGAGGCACATGGTGCACCTGACAACTTCAGATCGTACAAGCCGACCAACTTTCGTAAACATTGTACTAGTACGGGGCAATGCATGACACTCAAGAAAGAATATAAATAGAAGTTTATTTATAACTTTGAGAGTAACTTTTGGGAGATGAAGTGTTGGTGTTCCCTTTGGGGAAACCAGCCTTTGAAAGTCCTTGTAAGGCTTTGGAGTCTATTCAACACTTTGAAGAAGCTAGGGCTCGTTTAACACCATCCATAGTGGATTATCGGTTTGATTGTTCTAATTTACTAATGATTTCATTACTATTTTCTATACTTGTTACGTTTAAGCTCATTATGATCTAAACTTCATTTATCATCCTAATTTAGTGAAAATTTATGTAATTTGTAATAAACTAATGGTGTGTTTTATGTTATGTTAATGGTATGGTAATCTTGAGTAAACTTTTGATTGTAGCATCTACATTTGAATAAGAATTTATAAACTTAAGATTTGTAATTGTAAATGCCATACAAGGTTGAAAAACGTATGCACTAACTTTTATTCACAAAAACAACCTTCATAATAAATTCATGGCCAATGAACTAGAAATGGTTATTAGAAATCATATAACCTTAACTTTCTGATCATTTACGGGTTTCCTTCTATTAGTCTAAGAAATCTACAATAATTGTTATGGTTTTGTAAAATTGATAGTATACTAAAAAGAAACTTGATCAACTCTATTTCTAATATTAAGTTATGTTTTCATGAATCGTATGTTATAGGGGTGCACAAGTATTACCCTACATTACTAGTTGCTTGGAGGTTAGTGTTATAAGTGACTCGATGCGGCTTTCCTTGTCACTGTGGAGCCGGTAGACAAGAAATCCACGCTGGCTCACATTTATAAACATCAATGTAACTATTTTAACTTATATTTTTAATCACACCATGCAATTCATCATAATTACATAAGTGTAATCAAATTAGAATGATACCCTTGCTTCACTGAAAGAATCACCAAAAGTCTCAATCTATCTTTAATTATCATTATTTATTTAAATTATCATTATAAAAAACCATAAAAATAGTCAGTCGCCTCAAATCAAACTTATCATTTCCTAAATCAAAGCCTAATATGATAGTCAGTTATAACTGGTTGTTGAGTAGATTTACTGTATCCATAGATTGATACTTGGTTCTTACCAATACTATATTACCACATGACAAGTACAATTGTCTTTTATGTGTATAGTTTAGTATAAGTAAAAGCCAATTAATACTGAATTTGTACAAAAACTTTTATCAAAATATATATACTATTTGCATGATTTGTTACATCATACTCGTCTCGCTGATTGTTGACCTTTATTTACTCTTGTTTCTTTTGGTTGGAAAGCTTTCATGTTATAGATGTTTTGGATTCTTTGTATTGGGGCCTTGTAGTAATTATCTTAACTCAACCCAAGATAGAGTTTTTAGACTTGTTGATGGACCACTATGTAAGTAGTTATTCTATAAGCTTGATTTTAGTCTCACGTGTAGGCCTTATCAGTTGGGGTGTTGATCAGTTCGGATAACAATCTATTCTAATTATTCAAATTTGAAATCTGTAGGACCTTATTTGAAATCCAAACTAACTGAATAATGAATATGCTTAATTGATTTAAATCAAACCATATAAGTGAATTAAATATGATTTTGTATATCTAAAGAAACCGAATAAACCTTGTTATTCAACTAAATTTAGACGTATTTAGTTTAGATATTCGCATAAGTAAGATCTTGCATTCGTTCTAATATGACAAATGAATAATTCGATTCATTTTCAATTAGGCCTTGCTCTAGCCTCTTTAGAAGTTATTTATTTCTTGGCCGCTCAACACATATACTATTTACCCGCTTATGTGTTCATAGTACAAGACTTTACTATTCAAGCTGCTTTTGTATATCCCATATCCAAATCCTAAAACTGAATAAGAAATTCGACACCAAAAAGATCGATTTTTGAATATCCGCAATTTTGGGTCGGGTTTTTTAAATTTAAGATACTATTTGGATTTAAGTTATTTTAACACCCTATTTGTTGGTTTGAAGGCTAATTATGCTTGTCATTATTTTCTTTTGAATGCTTTTATGAGAATTTAAGTTTCATGATAATCTTAATACAACTAAAATTATATTATACAAAACACTAGCCTCCCTAGTATATCTCGTTTAGTAGTAGTATATTGTCATACCTCTCATTCTACAAAAGTCCTAAAATACATGACAAAAGTTCATAAACCTTTGAAAACCAACATTATATTGATTTTAAAATTTTAATATCTTTAATTTAGTAGAAAAGTCATAAATATGGCCCATTTTGAATCGGAAATGGTAAATGAAAACCTTTAAGGGCCAAATTGTAAAACAATTAAATTAATGATGATAACTGTAAAATCAATTAAGCTTAGGGGTCTTATGGATATAAAATTCACAGTCGACTACGTTTCTTCAAAGATTCTTTTAGGTACTCCTACTTATTTTAATAAACTTTATTAAAGATACTTTGATATACATATCATTATTTTTTCGATTTTTAATTAAAATTGACAAATTCTGTGTACATCTTATAATTTCTTTCTCATAGATATCAATATATATAGTTTTGTGAAGATATTTTATTTGACTCTTTGAAGTTTCAATTTTGTAAACATATGTTATGCACACTTTAGAGCATTCACTAACTTATTTTCTATCTGTATTCATATAATTACACTAAAAATCATTATTTTTTATATAAATTACACTAAAAATCACTATCATTTCTTTCTCTTTTTTAACTTTATCATTATTTTTTCTTCCTCTTTCATTCACAACAACTTAAAATATATTAAAACTAATATATGATTTTAAACAGCGATTCCCCAAAATACAAATTAAACAGTAAATTTTATTATATCATTCACTCACAACCACTTATAACCATACTATATAATATATGAAACATACTCACAGAAATATAAGAAATGGACTGTGAATGCTCTTATTGTTATAATGAAAAGTTATTTGATTCTAGTTTCATAGTATACTTTATGCTAAAACCTTACTATTAATTTTTCATTAATTAATAATAAGTTCTGGGAGACTTTAGATCATGTTATGAGGAACATACCTAGAGAAGAAAAAATATGCATAGGAGGTGATTTTAATGGGCATATCGGTAAGGGTAATAATCAATTCCCGTCGGTTCATGGAGGCTTTGGGTTTGGTTTGAGGAATGACGGCAGAAGGGAGCTCCTTGACTTTGCTTTAGCGCATGACTTAGGCATCATAAATTCGTTTTTTAAGAAGAGAGACTCGCATCTCATCACGTTTAGCAGCGGCGGGAGACACACGCAGATAGACTATCTGCTGATGAGGGGAGAAGACCGTAACTCGTGGAAGGACTGTAAGGCAATCCCGGGAGAGACTGTAGTGACTCAACATCATATGTTGGTGGCTGATCTACACGTGAAGATAGCAATTGTCCAGCCAATTAAGAGATTTAGACCTACGATCAGATGGGGCCAGCTCAAAGACGAAAAGATTACCACCTTTAGAGATAAGGTCATACCAATGATCCAAACTGGGCCACAGAAAGACGCAAATCAAATGTGGGAAGATATGGCAACTACAGTTATGCAAACAGCTAAAGAAACTCTTGGACTTGCAACAAATAGGACGGTAGGTCATAAGGAATCCTAGTGGTGGAATGAAAATGTACAGGAGAAGGTAAAAATTAAACAACAAAGTTTTAGAGACCTTTTACAATGTAATAATGACGAAGAACGAGCAGAGCTAAAACAAAAATATAAGGAGGCTAAGCGAGAGGCGAAAAAGTTTGTGTCAGAGGCAAAGAACACAGCGTACAAGAAAATGTATAAGCGATTAGAGACGAAAGAAGGAGAATATGACATGTTTAATATTTACAAGGCAAGAGAAGTGGAAGACAGGACCTGAGAATGGTAAAGTTTATAAAGGCTGTGGATGGGTCTTGGTGAAGGAGAATGACATCAAGGCGAGATGGAAAACTTACTTCGATAACCTTTTCAACATAACGAACCCTAACCAACAATATGACATTGATAAAACAACCCAACCAAACCAACAAAACAAGTATTATTGTAGAAGCATCTGTAACATTTTGTATTTTTGGTTAACTAATAGTTAACCTCGTTTATTCTTGTAAAGACTATTAATGTTTTTCATGAAACTTGTGTGCTATTTGTGCTTATCTATTAGTTAGTCTTTAATCCTTTAATGTAAAAAGATTATAGTTTATCTATTAAATGAACATAATAATAAATAATAATAGTAAATAATAACTAATAATAATAATAACAATGTTAATAATAAAAATAATATTAATAATAATAACAACAATAAATGATAACAATAATAATAATAATTATAAAAAATTATTAAACTTAAAAATGTTAAAACTTAAAGTAATTAGGTTGGGGGGTGTTTTGTCATTTTAAAAACTTAATATAGGAGATTTGGGCATAAAATAATAAGTATGAATCCGTAGGGGCTAATTATGTAAATTTATCAAACCCAAACCATTTCTTCCCCCCTAAACCCGGTTCTCCGGCTGGCCTCCGGCCACCGCTGGCTACGGCTCCGGTGAGCCCCAAAAACCCACAAAACACTCGGTTTTAACACCCAAACTGACCCAAATCATTTCGATTACATGATTCGAACTTGAATACGCACCTTAAACGCGTTTAAACGCCGGTTACAAACTCAAATCGATCGAATAACCGAAACCCATTAATCTTATAGTCGTTTAGGCATTAAAACTCTGTAATAATTCAATTAAATGAACCTAAACAACTATCTAACTACGACTAATCGTTCACACCTTCTAATTGCACCTGAAATCACACAAACAAGGTTGTACGATTACCCCTCTCGTCGTGAATCAGCAACTATTCGAACCCCATCTTCAGAGCTTCAAAACTCGAAACTAACACAGGGCTTTTCATCCTTGAGGTCATTAGAAACTACCTGTACATCGAATTTGATTATCATCATCATTTGAGCATCAAACCGGTGCTACGTGGTCGCGAATTGTTCTTCGTCGTGTTCATCTCGAATTCATCTTCAACCGGGTAATTAAAAGCATATACTTACTCTATTTTACATGGGTAACAAAACCCCTATGAATTTAAGCATTAACAATAACAAATTGATCTCCAATTTGGCACTAATCGAAACTAGGGTTTATGGTAATTGGGGGGGGTTTACTTAGATTATGTTTTTAAGGATTAAAAACAGGGTTATCTCGCGACTGAGGCCATTGGTTCACTGGTTAAGACATGGGCATTCTTAACATGAGGTCCCGGGTTCGAACCCTGGGACCCTCATGTTTTTCTTTTAAGGCTTTTAGGCCTTCAATTTAAATCCAATTTTTTTTAATTTATAAAAATCAGTTTATAAACTTGTTTAATCCTAAATCACCGTATTATTTTTTGTAAAATTATTTTATGAAATATTTCAATATTTTATTTAATATCTTAGACAAATAATATATTTTATAAAATAGACCTTAAATAGTGGGTTAAATCACTAAATTAATTGTTCAAACAATATCTATATATTATTGTCTAAATGATGATTATTTTAAAAGTTATAAAAGCTTTTTCAAACTGATCACTAAATTTTATTACAAGTTATTTTTCCTTTGCAATACGTTATACAAAAATGCTAAATTAGTATATTCTATTTTTCTCATTGAAACTAAGCATAAGAAATTATTTTATTTTAATTAGTTTAGTTAAGAAAACCCCCAAATACCAACTTGAAACCCTAATTCTTGTGAATTCGTTAAATTTATTATTAAACTTAAAAATCTTGAAAATATATATATTAGGTACCTCGTGAAGGTTTACGTTGGAACGTCGACTTTTATTTTCTTATTATTCATCAACTTATATACTTATTGATCAAGTGAGTATTTCTATACCCCTTTATCGTATTTTCACACTTTGGGGTGAAACATGTTACTATATAACCATTGCACTTATAAACGTTTGATTCTTGTAAACTTATGGCGATTTACTTGTGTGTTGTGGTTAGTTGAACTTTGTAGCTACCATGTAATGTCGAATATATGTACAATCATTAACTATTGCTAGCCTAGCGAAGTTATAGATCTATGGGCCAGACAAGCCTGCTTGGTTGATCCAAGTACACTTAGCTAATCGTATATACTTTTAAACGTTTGAGACTTGTAAAACTTTGTCGAGGTTTGATTGTGCATTTCTGTCTTACATCCCTAGTTTACTTTGTTCTCTAACTTACAACATGAATTGCCATCTTTTATATACTTATGTATCGAAAACTATAGAAATCTCACCAACATTATGTTGACTTTATATTTTTAACATGTTTCAGGAAATACTCAAGCTTGATTTCTACTCTCTGAAGCTTACACATCTAGGAATGGACCTAGATAAATAAGTGAAATAAAATGACTTGTTATGTTTATTTAAATTTCTTTGAGACTTATGATTGTAATGGTACAATTGGAATTTATGATTAAATTATATATTGGGATTATTAATAGCGTTATGTGGCTGTGAACGATCTTAACTCTCACTCCTTGATGTTTCCGCCGTCAAGGTTGGGGTGTGACAGATTGGTATCAGAACCCATAACTATAGGGATCTAGGTTATTAGAAATGGTGACCTAGACTATAGTGTGCATGAACCCTATAGAATTATAATTCTATCTCTTAAATAATATAGTTTGCATGCTATATAATGTTACACCTTCTTATGTGCAATTTGATGCCTTAGCATAGGGTTGCCTAAACATTGTTACTTGTCTCCCTAAACTTAGCTTTGACTCTTTGACTCTTCCCGAACATGAAACCTCTTAATCTTATTCTCGACGACACGTAGAATCTTATGCCTATTCTTATGACTTGGATCTTTAGACGTTATGTCTAATCTATATAAATCTCATCAAGGTTTTGATTCCATGAACCTAAGAAATATTGCGTGACACATAGACACCTGTATCCTGGATTTCCTGGCAAAAGGCCTTCGGGTTAAGGCAAGCATTTCGCATAAATTCTATAGGACTATTCATGCTTACCTAGGGATTTCTGGGATGAGTGATAAACTATGGTCGATATACACGAGTTTCTAAGGCAATCGGGTCAAGTCACCTTGACGTTTCAACGTTTCCAAATGGTAATGCTTTACCAAATGGAATCACTCTGTATGCCTTACAACTCCTAGCTTGTCCTTGTCTAAACTATTACCTTTGTTATTCTCATTCCCGTAACTAACTCATTTTTGTATATTCAGCATGTCTCGTCACCATGGAAAGCGTGGAAGTTTTGACCGTAAACTAGCTGCAATGATCGCCCGACAAATGGCTGCCGTCATCCCGATTATGGTTGCTGAACTTAATAGCACCCTAATGGCTAATAGCAACAACACCAATGGAAACAATAGTGGTGCTCATGGAGAGAATAGCAACAACCAAAACGAGAACAATTGTACTTGCACTTTCAAACACTTCAACTCGTGTAAGCCCACTAGCTTTAGTGGAAAAGAAGGAGCCACTGGACTTCTCAAGTGGTTTGAAAGTATGGAGAACACATTCATTGTTAGCGAGTGCCCCCGACGAGTTCAAGGTTCGCTATGCCACACGTGTTCTTCAACAACGAGCACTAACATGGTGGAATAGTGAAAAGAGAAACCGTGGAACTGAGGTTGCAATGGTGTTGCCCTGGGAAGAATTCAAGGATATCATGATTCAAAAATTCTGCCCAAGGAGCGAGTTGTAAAAGCTGGAGGTCGAGTTTTGGAACCTCAAACAAGATGGTGGGAACCACTTGGCTTATTCCACCCGGCATCATGAGTTGAGTATGCTCCTACCACACATGGTGGACACCATGCCCCGTAACATTGAAAAATTTATCAAGGGGGTGCCACCTCAAATTCAAGATGCGTGGTGGGTAGTAGGCCCAAAACTTTGGAGGAGGCGATTACTATCACTGCACAACTCACCAAGAATCATATAAGAGCTGGCACTATGTCGGCAAAGGGTTCCAAGTCTACTACGAAGGTGACACCCGAGGCAACAAAGGAGGTAAGGGCCGAGTCATCTTCTCAAAACAAGAAGCGTAAGTTCACCCCGACGCGTAACTACGCTATGACCGCCCCAAATGCTCCTCAAAAACAAATGGTGGTTGCGAATCAAGCTCCCATGGCTAAAGCTTATGCTGGTCCACATCCTATGTGTAACACGTGCAAGTACCATCATTCAAGCAACATTCCATGCCGAGTCTGCTCGTTGTGTGGGAAGTATGGACACTTGGTGAGTACTTGTCTTCGTGCGCCAAACAACACTACCATGCTTACCAACCGAACCTGCTATAACTGTGGCGAGCCTGGCCATATTCGTCCGCAATGTCCTCGCAATGCGGGAACTGTGCCACCGGCTCATGGAAGGGCTTTCAACATCAACGCCAATCAAGCCCAAGCCAACAACGATGTAGTGAACGGTACGTCGTTGAAATTCTTTTAATCGTTTCTTGTCTTATAGAAATTCCTATCTGTGTTCATCATACCAATAATGGGTTACTACCAAACAGGTATGTATCTTGTAAATAACCATTATGCATCTGAATTGTTTGATTCGGGTGCCGATAGGAGTTTCGTGTCCATGGAATTCGAGCCTTTACTTTCTAAACCGCGTGTTAACCTGGAAAGATCTTTCACGGTCGAAGTCGCTGATGGAAAATCTATTGTCGTTGATGTCGTAATACGCGATTGCACCTTAAGCCTTAATGAACACGAGTTTTTCATCGACCTTATTCCTATGCAATTGGGAAGCTTTGATGTTATCATTGGTATGGATTGGTTAGCTAAGCATCGTGTGGAAATTCTATGCTTAGAGAAGTGTATCCGAATTCTTTTACCGACTAGTGATACTTTGAAGGTCTTTGGGGAGAAATTATCCAAAAAACTCAAATTAATGTCTTGCATCAAGGCCCGCAAATGCTTAAGGAAAAACTACATGGCTTTCATGGCATATGTAGTTAATACAAAAGCCAAGGGTAAGGAGTTGAAAGACATTCCTGTTGTGCGGGACTTTCCGGAGGTTTTTCCCGAGGATCTTAAAGGGTTACCTCCCGTGCGAGAGGTTGAGTTCAAGATTGACTTAATCCCTGGAGCGAACCCTGTGGCTAAATCACCTTATCGTCTTGGACCGTCTGAAATGCAAGAACTAGCTAGTCAATTGCAAGAGTTGACCGATAAGGGTTTTATTCGCCCTAGCTCATCACCGTGGGGTGCACCTGTACTATTGTGAAGAAGAAGGATGGTTCATTTCGTATGTGCATCGATTACCGAGAACTCAACAAGCTTACTATCAAAAAACTGATACCCACTTCCTCAAATCGATGATCTCTTCGATCAACTTCAAGGAGCAACTCAATTCTCAAAGATCGATCTACGTTCTGGGTATCATCAACTACGTGTTCATGATGATGACATTCCAAAGACCGCTTTTCATACTCGATATGGATACTACGAGTTCATGGTCATGCCATTTGGCTTGACCAATGCGCATGTCGTGTTCATTGATGACATTCTTATTTATTCCAAGACAAAAATCGATCACGAGACGCACTTGCGACAGGTTCTTGGACTTTTTAAGAAGGAGCAATTATACGCCAAGTTTTCCAAGTGTGAATTTTGGTTGGAGGAGGTTCAATTCTTAGGGCATGTGGTGAATAGCCAAGGAATTCACGTGGATCCTGCTAAAATTGAAGCCGTGAAGAATTGGTATGTTCCCACAACCCCAACCGAGGTTCGTTTTTTTCTGGGTTTAGCGGGATATTACCGTAGGTTCATAGCGAATTCTCGAAGATTGCTAAACCGTTAATGACGCTAACCCAAAAGAATCGACTCTTTGAATGGGGACCCGAGCAGAAAAGGCTTTCGAGACATTAAAACGCAAGTTGTGTAACGCTCCTATTCTCACACTTCCCGATGGAAACGATGACTTTACCGTGTATTGCGATGCTTCTAATCAAGGTCTTGGTTGTGTTCTTATGCAACGAGGCAAAGTTATAGCATACGCGTCAAGGCAATTGAAGGTTCATGAAGTGAACTACACGACTCACGATCTTGAACTTGGTGCTGTGGTTTTTGCATTGAAGATTTGGCGACACTATCTATATGGGACGCAATGCATAGTCTACACGATCATAAGAGTCTCCAACACATGTTCAACCAAAAGGATCTCAATATGAGACAAAGACGTTGGATCGAGTTGATTAGCAATTACGACTGCGACATTCGCTACCATCCTAGAAAGGCGAATGTTGTAGCCGACGCGCTAAGTCGCAAAGTCCACAAAAAGATTGTCTCGCTCCAAGAAATTCTAGATCGAAGGCAATGGTTTGATACACTAGGAGAATTTGATACCGAGGTTCATGTGAATGTCAACGAGGCTACTATCATGCTTCAAAACATAAGGATCGATAGTGACCTCGAGTTGTGCATTCGCGAGGCTCAACAAGCGGCACTAACTGACGAAGGGAAAGATGAAGATTTGATGCCTAACGTTTGGTCACAATTGGAGACAAAACCGAATGGCATGTGGTACTTCTTGAATCGACTTTGGATCCCGAATCGTGATAACCTTCGGCACTTCATTATGAACGAAGCTCATCAAACCCGATATTCCATTCATCCTGGCTCCGATAAGATATACATGGACTTGCGTGGTCAATATTGGTGACCTGGAATGAAGAAGGATATCGCGTCTTATGTTTTCAAGTGTCTCACGTGTGCAAGAGTCAAGGCCGAGCATCAACGACCAAGTGGTTTACTTGAGCAACCTGAAATCCCTATGTGGAAATGGGATCATATATCCATGGATTTCATAACCAAGTTACCTCGTACACCTCGTGGTCATGATAGTATATGGATCATTGTTGACCATTTGACCAAGACATCACATTTCATACCCATACGAGATACATACAAGGTTTCAAGGCTGGCTCGAATCTACATTGACGAAATTGTGAGTCGTCATGGCGTGCCTTTACACATTATTTCAGATCGTGATGCTTGTTTCACTTCACACTTTTGGTTTTCGATGCAAGAACTCTTGGGTACTCAATTGGATTTAAGTATGGCTTACCATCCTCAAACCGATGGTCAAACCGAACGAACAATCCAAACTCTCAAGGATCTGCTGCGTCTTTGTGTCCTTGACTTTGGTGGTGATTGGGATACGCACTTACCGCTCGTGGAATTTTCGTATAACAATAGTTATCACTCATGTATCAAGATGGCACCATTCGAGGCTTTGTATGGTCGTAAATGCCGATCACCGATCTGCTGGACCGACGTTGGTGAAAATTTCATCACTGGTCCTGAACTTATACAAGAAACGACCGATAAAGTCTCCACAATCCGCAAGAACCTTGAAGTGGCAAGAAGTCGACAAAAGAGCTACGCCGATAAGCGTCGTAAGCCATTGGAGTTCCAAGTTGGCGACATGGTTCTTCTTAAGTTTCATCGTGGAAAGGTGTTGTTCGCTTTGGAAAGAAGGGTAAACTAGCTCCAAGATTTATAGGACCTTTCAAAATCTTGAAAAGGATTGGAAAGTGGCTTATAAATTGGAACTACCTTCCGAACTTAGCGGAGTTCATCTTGTATTCCATGTCTCAAATTTGAGAAAGTGTTTGGCTGACGAGAGTCTGCATGTTTCAATGGAAGACATCCAGGTCGACTAGTCAATGCACTTTGTTGAGAAACCTATTGAGATTATGGACCGCATTATGAAGAAAACAAGAACCACAACTACTCCAATCGTCAAGGTTCGTTGGGAGAATAAGTGTGGAGCTGAGTTCACTTGGGAGCGTGAGGACCAGATGAAGGAAAAATACCCGCATTTGTTCGCCTAGTTTACTCTTAATTTCGGGACGAAATTCTTTTAAGTTGGGGAGACTGTAACATCTTGTATTTTTGGTTAACTAATAGTCAATCTCGTTTATTCTTGTAAGGACTATTAATGTTTTTCATGAAACTTGTGGGCTATTTGTGTTTATCTATTAGTTAGTCTTTAATCCTTTAATGTAAAAAGATTATAGTTTATCTATTAAATTGAACATAATAATAATAATAATAGTAAATAATAACTAAATAATAATAATAACAATGTTAATAATAAAAATAATATTAATAATAATAACAACAATAAATGATAACAATAATAATAATAATTTATAAAAAATTATTAAACTTAAAATGTAAAACTTAAAGTAATTAGGTGGGGGTGTTTTGTCATTTTAGAAACTTAATATAGAAGTTTTGGGCATAAAATAATAAGTATGAAATCGCAGGGGCTAATTATGTAAATTTATCAAACCCAAACCATTTCTTCCCCTAAACCCGGTTCTCCGGCCGGCCTCCGGCCACCGCCGACTACGGCTCCGGTGAGCCCCAAAAAACCACAAAACACTCAGTTTTAACACCCAAACCGACCCAAATCGTTTCGATTACATGATTCGAACTTGAATACGCACCTTAAACGCGTTTAAACGCCGGTTACAAACTCAAATCGATCGAATAACCGAAACCCATTAATCTTATAGCCGTTTAGGCATTAAACCTCTGTAATAATTCAATTAATGAACCTAAACGACTATCTAACTACGACTAATCGTTCACACCTTCTAATTGCACCTGAAATCACACAAACAAGGTTGTACGATTACCCCTCTCATCGTGAATCTGCAACCATTCGAACCCCATCTTCAGAGCTTCAAAACTCAAAACTAACACAGGGCTTTTCATCCTTGAGGTCATTAGAAACTACCTGTACATCGAATTTGATTATCATCATCATTTGAGCATCAAACCGGTGCTACGTGGTCGCGAATTGTTCTTCGTCGTGTTCATCTCGAATTCATCTTCAACCGGGTAATTAAAAGCATATACTTACTCTATTTTACATGAGTAACAAAAGCCCTATGAATTTAAGCATTAACAATAACGAATTGATCTCCAATTTGGCACTAATCGAAACTAGGGTTTATGATAATGGGGGGGGGGGGTTACTTAGATTATGTTTAAGGATTAAAAACAGGGTTATCTCGCGGATGAGGCCATTGGTTCACTGGTTAAGACATGGGCATCCTTACATGAGGTCTCGGGTTCGAACCCTGGGACTCCTGTTTTTGTTTTAAGGCTTTTAGGCCTTCAATTTAAATCCAATTTTTTTTAATTTATAAAAATCAGTTTATAAACTTGTTTAATCCTAAATCACCGTATTATTTTCGTAAAATTTTTAATGAAATATTTCAATATTTTATTTAATATCTTAGACAAATAATATATTTTATAAAATAGACATTAAATAGTGGGTTAAATCACTAAATTAATTGTTCAAACAATATCTATATATTATGTCTAAATGATGATTATTTTAAAAGTTATAAAAGCTTTTTCAAACTGATCACTAAATTTTATTACAAGTTATTTTCCTTTGCAATACGTTATACAAAAATGCTAAATTAGTATATTCTATTTTTCTCATTGAAACTAAACATAAGAAATTATTTTATTTTAATTAATTTAGTTAAAAAAACCCTCAAATACGAACTTGAAACCCTAATTCTCGTGAATTCGTTAAATTTATTATTAAACTTAGAAATCTTGAAAAAATATATATTTAGGTACCTCGTGAAGGTTTACGTTGGAACATCGACTTTTATTTTCTTTATTTTCAACTTATATACTTATTGACCAAGTGAGTATTTCTATACCCCTTTTTCATATTTTCACACTTTGGGGTGAACACATGTTACTATATAACCATTGCACTTATAAACGTTTGATTCTTGTAAACTTATGGCGATTTACTTGTGTGTTGTGATTAGTTGAACTTTATAGCTTCCATGTAATGTCGAATATATGTACAATCATTAACTATTGCTAGCCTAGCGAAGTATAGATCTATGGGCCAGACAAGCCTGCTTGGTTGATCTAAGTACACTTAGCTAATCGTATATACTTTTAAACGTTTGAGACTTGTAAAACTTTGTCGAGGTATGATTGTGCATTTCTGTCTTACATCCCTAGTTTACTTTGTTCTCTAACTTACAACATGAATTGACATCTTTTATATACTTATGTATCGAAAAACTATGGAAATCTCACCAACATTATGTGACTTTATATTTTAACATGTTTCAGAAAATACTCAAGCTTGATTTCTACTCTTTGAAGCTTACACATCTAGGAATGGACCTAGATAAATAAGTGAAATAAAATGACTTGTTGTTATGTTTATTAAATTTCTTTACGATATGATTGTAATGTACAATTGGAATTATGCTAAATTATATATTGAGATTATTATAGCGTTATGTGGCTGTGAACGATCTTAACTTCAACCCTCGACGTTTCCGCCGTCAGGTTGGGTTTGTGACCAGCATCTGTCGACGAAGTACGAGGCGCTGAAGAAAAGTGAAGGGCTAACAGAGGGCCAGACAACATACAGATTGAAGGTGGAAGTGCTGGGAGACGAGGGCCTAGAATGGTAAAGGATTATCAAACACTATCGTAAAACCAAAGGGAGGCTGCCAGTGTCACACCCTCAAAATCCACTTGCGGAGTTTTACCGCGAGGCGTGTGAACAAACCAGGATCACAGTCAATAGTTACTCAGAACGACTCTAAATGCCATAATTTAAACATAATTAACCAAAATACCAACGTTAAATAATGCGGAAGCGTTTTTGAAAACAACCCAAGTCAATAAAGTATAACTTATGGCAAAACAAGTGCCAAACCAAAGAGTAAATTATAATTGTTAAGTCACTTGTCTTGAAGCATAATGTCTTAAAATGAAGTGAACCGTGCAGTGCTCCTATGGCAAGCAAGTTAAGGACCTGAGAAAAGCATACTAAAATGTCAACACATAGGTTGGTGAGTTCAAGAGTTTGAGTTCAATAAACATGTAAACAGTTGCGATAAATATAAGCAGTGTATGGTAATAGATAGCTAGTCTATTATCAGTAAATATTAATACATAGTGATTTTGCAATTGAAGCTGACTGTGATAGTTGTTGCCTCCTGTCACGACTTACCATGTCGTGACAATGTTCAATAGGACAAATTGCACCCGGTTGACCTCGAGTCACACAGGTGGGGCTCGTCAGACCCAGTAGTACTACCCAAGTTTCCCCGCTATTAAATATTAACAATTCAAAAGTGTGAGGACTTTTCTCATGGTAAACAACACTATATTAATATTATACACAACTTAAATAATAAAAGCGTTCGTATAAATACCAGTATGCTATCTCCCCCAAAAGAGATTAAATAAAGAGTGGGGCATGAACTCACCTGATGTATGCAAAGGTACTTAGGGTTTATTTTGAGAAACGAGAGGATAGCCAACCTTCACAGGTTACCTAGATCATGTGAGTACATAAGTAAATAAAAGACATGTGAAACCCTAATCATACCAAAATCAAAGACTCAAGCTTCCAGACAAATAGACACGTTTGACCTAGTTGACCCGTTTGACCCGTTGGTGACATTATGAGTTATAATTCAAATAAAGCCAATGAGCACATACAACATACATGATTAACATTCAAATAGTATCATACGTATGCTATATCAACCAGGTGTATCACATAGATCATCATACAATCAAGTACTATACAAGTCATGCGAATCTAGAACATTAACATAACCACTAGCTACAAAACAACTAACATGTCATACAAGGTTCAACCATTCATCACATGCCATGTGAAGCCACTCACGACTTCACATCCTAAACCCTGCCAATCCTACTAAGTAGGGGCCTCAGATCCGCACGCGTGTATAATGATCACAACCAAATTCTTTAAGCATATACATTGCATTCACAACATCACAACAATCAATTACCAGACCCAAGCATGATGTCCTACTACTACACAACATCCAAACCATACATGATTACCAATTCCAATTATCACCCATGATTATCCAAACATGCCACACAACTAATTTAACACGTTCTATCACACTAGAATCCATCCTTGAACATAATAGCAAGTTCCTATCATTCCAAACATGATCATAACATCATACTTCAACGTTTACACCAATAAAGTTTCCCTTTTGGGAAAGAATATCCCAAAATCTATCAAACATCCAAAGCATACATGAATTCATCAATAATATACCAATTCAAGCTCATACTAACATCTAGACATGATCAACAACACTTAAACATCTCAATCTAACAATCTTCATAAACAAAAGTTTCTACTTTTGGCAAGCTATGATCAACATCATCAAATTAAAGATTTCTAGCATTCATAACATCAATCTAGCATCTAATTATCATCATGAACCCATCCATAACATCAATCCATCACTAGATCACTACTACATGCAAAATAAAGTTACTATTCTTAGTAACCTATGAACAATGCATCAAAATCCCAACTTTCTTGCATAATCAACGTATTCTAACATTCATACAACCCAATAATCATCAAGCATTCATCAAACAATCATCCATCATGCATAATCACAATAATCCCGAATTAGGGTTTGCTTCAAACCAATTTCATGATCATCCACTAAAAACATAGAATTCTTGCATAATCGACGTTAACTAACATGTATACAATCTAACTAACATGTTAACATCATCAAACAACAACCAATTCGACCCAACAAGGACTAATTTCGAATCTAGGGTTCGGCCCTAATGAACCCTTCACAAAAACTCAAAAAAACTAACCTTTAAACTTGTGTTAACTTGCAATTGATGATTCCCACGGATGTATGCCTTGAAATCGATCCAAAATCGCAGGTATTATGTTGTTCTAGGCTGAATTCGAAGTGGGGAGATGGGAGAATAGAAGAATGAAGTCGCGGCGAGGGGGTTAGGGTTTGGGTTTTTGTTTTATTAAATTTAATTTACATATTTACCCTTTAAACCCTTGTGTTTTGGTATTTTGTAAAAACTAAGCTTTAAACTCTTTGTAAAGTGTTTTTAACTTCATAATATAAAGATATAAACTTATAAAGTTCATTATATATCTTATCTTTATAAAAACACAAGACATACGAATAAATAGACACGTTTCCGCGTTACGCGAAATTCTTTAAGTAAACGTTTATAAATGTGTAAACACATAAACATAACCAATATTCACATAATCACTTAGATTCACAACAAATTAACACATTATCATTATTATTAGGTCACCAACGTTCAACGACAACTAGTGTGTGCTCACGACACGTGTATACAAGACTTAACGGAACTAACGGAGCTTGGTAACGGAAATTTACCGGATGTCACATTATCCCCATGTTGAAAGAATTTTCGTCCCGAAAATTGCGTTACATGGTGAGAGTGTTCCATCCCTGGTTTCCATCACTGGTCTACTGCATTGGCACACAGAAATCGAAATCGTGTGAGTTTTGGATGAGTTGTCACATCATCCCCATGTTGAAAGAAATTTCGTCCCGAAATTTAAATCAATACCTTCGTTGCTGGCATCGTTCCTTCGAATAGTTGAGGGTACTTAAGCTTCATTTGATCTTCCCGTTCCCATGTGAATTCCGGTCCACGTCGCGAATTCCAACGGATTTTAACAATAGGTATCTTGCTTTGCTTAAGTGTTTTCACCTCACGATCCATCACCTCAACTGGTTCCTCAATAAAACGCAATTGTTCATCCACTGAATTTCTTCTAGTGGTACGACCGTCGTTTCATCAGTTATGCACTTCTTCAAGTTTGACACGTGAAATACATCATGAATTCCGCTCAGCGAATCAGGTAGGGCTAATCGATAGGCTACTGGACCTATTCTTTCCACTATCTCAAATGGTCCAACGTACCTCGGATTTAGTTTCCCTCGTTTACCAAACCGAACTACGCCTTTCCATGGTGAGACTTTCAACAAAACCTTGTCACCAACCTGAAACTCTAAAGGTTTCCGTCTCTTGTCAGCATAACTCTTTTGCCTGTCTCGCGCTGCAGCCATACGGTTCCGTATCTGTATAATTTTCTCAGTCGTCTCATGAATTAACTCGGGACCTGTTATCTGACTATCACCAATTTCTGCCCAGCAAACCGGTGATCGACATTTTCTCCCATACAACGCCTCGAAAGGTGCTGCTTGTATACTAGTGTGATAACTGTTGTTATAAGAAAACTCCACCAATGGCAGGTGAATTTCCCAGTTATTCCCGAAGTCAATCACACAAGCACGTAGCATATCCTCCAACGTCTGTATAGTACGCTCACTCTGACCATCCGTCTGTGGATGATATGCAGTACTCATATCCAAACGTGTACCCAAGGATTTCTGCAATGATTGCCAGAAATGTGACGTGAAACGAGCGTCACGGTCGGAGATAATTGAGATCGGTACCCCTGTCTCGAAACGATCTCCTTGAGGTACAGGCGAGTTAACTTCTCCATCTTGTCGGTTTCCTTTATTGCAAGGAAATGAGCAGACTTTGTCAATCGATCCACAATAACCCATATCGTGTCACAACCAGTACTAGGGGGTAGCTTAGTAATAAAATCCATGGAGATTTGTTCCCATTTCCACATTGGAATCTCGGGTTGTTGTAATAGTCCGGATGGTTTTTGATATTCCACTTTCACCTTCGAGCAGGTCAAACACTTGCTCACGTACGTAGCTACATCCGCTTTCATGTTAGGCCACCAATAGTGAGCCTTTAGGTCATGATACATCTTGTCGGATCCAGGATGTATAGAATACTTAGATTTGTGTGCCTCGCTCATAACTAAATCTCTCAGATTTCCATGAACAGGCACCCAAAGTCTATCCATGAAATACCGAATTCCATCCTCTTTCATCACTAGCTGCTTATCCATTCCCCTTAACAATTCAGAACCAATATTTTCCACTTTTAAAGCCTCTATTTGTGCCTCCTTAACTTGTTCGGGCAGTTGGGTACTGATAGTAAGCTGTAAAGCTCGCACCCGTCGGGGTTTAGCTGTTTCCTTCCTGCTTAAAGCATCGGCAACTACGTTCGCCTTTCCCGGATGATACTTAATTGCGCAATCATAATCATTTAGTAGTTCCACCCAACGTCGCTGCCTCATATTCAACTCTTTTTGCTCAAAGATATGTTGAAGACTCTTATGATCGGTGTAGATAGTGCACTTGGTACCGTACAAATAATGTCTCCAGATCTTTAAGGCAAAAACTACTGCGCCCAATTCTAAGTCATGGGTAGTATAGTTCTTCTCATGAACCTTTAGTTGTCTCGAGGCGTAAGCTATCACCTTGTCTCGTTGCATCAAGACACAACCCAATCCTTGAATGGATGCATCGCAATACACCACAAAGTCATCTGTTCCCTCTGGTAATGCTAATATCGGGGCAGTACAGAGTTTTTGTTTTAATAATTGGAAAGCTGATTCTTGACTCTCAGCCATTTGTATGTCGTTCCTTTGTGAGTCAAGGCTGTGAGAGGTTGTGCGATCTTAGAAAATCCTTCTATGAATCGGCGGTAATATCCTGCTAATCCAAGAAATTGCCTTATCTCGCTTGGTGTTTTGGGTGTAGTCCAATTCTTTATCGCCTCAATTTTGGCAGGATCAACGTGTATTCCTTTCTCATTAACAATATGACCTAGGAATTGTACCTCTCTTATCCAAAAATCACACTTTGAGAATTTAGCATACAGTTGCTCATTTTTCAACAGTTCCAAGATCATTCGTAAGTGCTCTTCATGCTCCTCCTTGGTCCTAGAGTATATCAGTATATCATCGATGAACACAATGACAAACTGATCCAGATAAGGTTTGCACACGCGGTTCATGAGGTCCATGAACACAGCAGGTGCATTAGTCAACCCAAAAGGCATGACCAAGAACTCATAATGACCATAACGAGTACGAAATGCAGTCTTGGGAATGTCTTCTTCTCGAACTCTGAGTTGATGATAACCAGATCTTAAGTCAATCTTCGAGTAATAGCTTGATCCTTGAAGCTGATCGAACAAGTCGTCGATACGAGGTAAAGGGTATCGGTTCTTGACTGTTACTTTGTTTAACTCTCAAAAATCGATGCACATCCGGAATGTACCATCCTTCTTCTTAACAAAGAGTACAGGAGCTCCCTAAGGTGATGTACTAGGTCGGATAAAACCTTTATCCAGAAGCTCCTGAAGTTGTGACGACAACTCCTGTAGTTCGTTTGGTGCTAATCGATAGGGTGCTCTAGCAATCGGAGCTGCGCCGGGAGTCAACTCAATCTGGAATTCCACTTGGCGGTGCGGTGGTAATCCAGGAACATCTTCTGGAAACACCTCCGGAAAGTCGCGTACTACGGGAATATCCTCCATTCTCTTTTCTTCCTTTTGCTTATCGGTTACAAGTGCTAGGATAGCCACGCGGCCCTTCCGTAACAACTTTTGAGCTTTCATATACGAGATGATGCCTATCACAGCACCACTCCTATCACCTTTGACGGTAAGAATTTGATCACCAACCGGGATCCGTATAATCTTCTCGTGACATATGACTTCCGCTTGCTTGCTAGAGAGCCAATCCATGCCTATCACAACATCAAAACTCCCCAGCGTAACAGGCATGAGATCTATAGCGAAAGTATGACCAGCAAGTTCTATCCTACAGTCTTTAAGGATATGCGTTACATGGATTTGTTTACCGTCGGCTAATTCCACAGTGTACTTAGATTCTAAAGCAGAGGGTATATCACTTAAAAGACTACAGAATTTTAAGGACACAAAACTCCTATCGGCTCCAGTATCAAATAGTACCGTAGCAAAACAACCATTAACAGGGAATCTACCAGTAACAGTTGTGGGATCATTTAGAGCCTCACCTGAGCCAATGACGAAGGCTCTCCCTTTGGCTCCTCTCTATTGCCGCCATTTCCAGTGCCATTTCCACCATTGTTGTTATTATTGCCATTGTTGTTGTTGTTCCCATGATTGTTGTTGTGTTGTTGTTGTTGTTGCCATTTCCGTTCCTTCTTAGTTGTGGGCAGTTTCGTTTGTAATGCCCTTCTTTCCACACTCAAAACTTGGGGTTTCTTGAGATTGTTGTGGCCTCTTCATTAGTTCACCACGGCAATCCTTCGCAGGTGTCCAATCTTTCCACAACGTTGACACTTGAAGCTATCACACCGTCCCACATGGTGGTAGTTACACCGTGGGCATTTGGGATGTCTGCCGCCGTAACCGCTGGGTCCTTGGTTATTTGGGGCAGTTTGGTTGAAATTGCGGTTATTATCGAACCGCTGCTGCTGCTGAACTGGTGTTGCTGCTGTTGGGATTGTTGTTGACCGCCAGACGATGATGATGATGATTTGTTATTGCTGTTGCTGGGAGCATCCCACTTCCTTTTGTTGTCGGGCACGCTCACCACAGCGCCCCGTTTGGGTAACCGCCCTTGCTCTACCGCCTGATCAGTAAGTCTATGGGCAATTTGGATGGCCTGCTGATCGTAGTCGGGTTAGAAGCTGTTACCATACTTTGGATTTCAGGCACCAATCCTCGTATGTAGTGCTCGATTCTCTTATGTGTCTCATTAACCATTCCTGGACACAATGTAGCCAGCTCATGAGTACGGGTCGTATAAGCCTCAATTTCTGAACCCTTCATCTTAAGCTGCCAGAATTCCATCTCCAACTTTTGCACCTCGTTTCGAGGACAGTACTCCTCGATCATCATATCCTTGAACTCATTCCAGGGGAGTCCATTTGCCATCGCTTGTCCAAGCATCTGGACTTGCGCGTTCCACCAAGACAGGGCAGCACCCTCCAAAGTCCCGGTGGCATACTTTACTTGATCCGCCGGTGGACAGTTACATTTGGAGAAAACGGACTCAGTCTTCTCAAACCAGCGTACAAGCCCTACAGCACCCTCTGTACCGCTGTAGGTGTGTGGTTTGCAGTCCATGAAGGACTTGTATGTACACACTGGTGGTCCTGTTTTAACACACACACCATTAATCAAACATCCCCTACAGTTATAAAGGATATCAGATTTGTTTTTCTGTCATTGTTTACCTGCCGGTTGACCCCGTGGGCAGCAGCCACTGCCGCCTGAACATGCTCATTAATTAGAGCAGCCAATTCCGCAGGAGTCATGTTAATAGCACCACCACTGTTCTCCGGTGCCACGTCCACGTCCGCGTCCACGACCACGTCCACGTCCACGTCCACGAGCGTCCATTTTTTTCACTTTATATTCACAATACAATAATGAGTAACATCATACACATTTAACTCATTGAAGCGTAGTAAACAGTAAATGAAAGAAATAACGTATCATCACAACCACAACATTCATAACAAAAATAATAACCAAAGTAAATAAATTGCAATAAGTCACAATGTATTTAGCAATGTCAAAATTGAAGTTTTGTCGTTCGTGTGGGGAAACAACCCTTCCCACATAGGTTTCAAAAAAAAGAAAACACTACGTAGTCTAAGTTATATAAAGAAGTCAATCGACAATGTCTAACCCGTCACTATCATCCTCCATCTCCTTCGGTTCCTCTTCCTCGGGTCCCTCCTCGGGATCTCCTCATCCTCAGAGTCTGCGGCAGGAGCAGGAGCTATAGCAATCTGGAGTGCTGCTAGTTGAGCTTCTAGATGGCAATCCTATTATCGGCTATGGCGTCCCGCTGTTCACGAGCAGTCACGCGTCCTTGGAGTGCCATAACACCATCTTGCATATGGTGAAAACCGTTCAGCGTCTTTCCGTGTTCTTCCTTGAGTTCATCCAATTGATGTCGCAGGTTGTACACCTCTTGCTGTAGTGTACAGACATCACCCGTGAGTCGTCTTACACGATGCTGTTCAGTATCCAGTGCAGCCATTAGTGCAGCAATCAGTTGCTCGTTGGACTGCGCCGTTCGTGGGAGTGAAGGCATGGGTTGATTGGTATTGTTCCTAGTCCTTGGCTTTAGGACAGGTACGCGTTCCATAAACATGATGTGGTCAACAAACCTAGGATAAGAACGCCAGTCACGCGGAGGGTCACGCTTCATCAACGCGAATGGTTGATCCCAGTCAATCCTCTCGGGGATAAGCCAGTCTGGGCCAATCGAATCCATCATCAGGTACAGGTGCGGGAGGTGGGGATTCAGATCGTGTAGGTGATTCGGGTCGTTTACCCGGAGCTCTTGAAGACGATGCCATGCTGCAGATAATGTGATGTGTATGCCAATGAGTATACAGTCGATGGAACAAGAAACAGGTAACTAACTAACTGTGCGGTTATAGTCTAGTGTGTATGCAACCTAGTTCCCTATAACCAATGGCTCTGATACCAATCTGTCACACCCTCAAAATCCACTTGCGGAGTTTTACCGCGAGGCGTGTGAACAAACCAGGATCACAGTCAATAGTTACTCAGAACGACTCTAAATGCCATAATTTAAACAATTAACCAAAATACCAACGTTAAATAATGCGGAAGCGTTTTTGAAAACAACCCAAGTCAATAAAGTATAACTTATGGCAAAACAAGTGCCAAACCAAAGAGTAAACTATAATTGTTAAAATGTCACATTGTCTTGAAGCATAATGTCTTAAAATGAAGTGAACCGTGCAGTGCTCCTATGGCAAGCAAGTTAAGGACCTGAGAAAAGCATACTAAAATGTCAACACATAGGTTGGTGAGTTCAAGAGTTTGAGTTCAATAAACATGTAAACAGTTGCGATAAATATAAGCAGTGCATGGTAATAGATAGCTAGTCTATTATCAGTAAATATTAATACATAGTGATTTTGCAATTGAAGCTGACTGTGATAGTTGTTGTTGCCTCCTGTCACGACTTACCATGTCGTGACAATGTTCAATAGGACAAATTGCACCCGGTTGACCTCGAGTCACACAGGTGGGGCTCGTCAGACCCAGTAGTACTACCCAAGTTTCCCCGCTATTAAATATTAACAATTCAAAAGTGTGAGGACTTTTCTCATGGTAAACAGCACTATATTAATATTATACACAACTTAAATAATAAAAGCGTTCGTATAAATACCAGTATGCTATCTCCCCCAAAAGAGATTAAGTAAAGAGTGGGGCATGAACTCACCTGATGTATGCAAAGGTACTTAGGGTTTATTTTGAGAAACGAGAGGATAGCCAACCTTCACAGGTTACCTAGATCATGTGAGTACATAAGTACGTGTAAATAAAAGACATGTGAAACCCTAATCATACCAAAATCAAAGACTCAAGCTTCCAGACAAATAGACACGTTTGACCTAGTTGACCCGTTTGACCCGTTGGTGACATTATGAGTTATAATCCGACTAAAGCCAATGAGCACATACAACATACATGATTAACATTCAAATAGTATCATACATATGTTATATCAACCAGGTGTATCACATAGATCATCATACAATCAAGTACTATACAAGTCATGCGAATCTAGAACATTAACATAACCACTAGCTACAAAACAACTAACATGTCATACAAGGTTCAACCATTCATCACATGCCATGTGAAGCCATCACGACTTCACATCCTAAACCCTGCCAATCCTACTAAGTAGGGGCCTCAGATCCGCACGCGTGTATAATGATCACAACCAAATTCTTTAAGCATATACATTGCATTCACAACATCACAACAATCAATTACCAGACCCAAGCATGATGTCCTACTACTACACAACATCCAAACCATACATGATTACCAATTCCAATTATCACCATGATATCCAAACATGCCATACAACTAATTTAACACGTTCTATCACACTAGAATCCATCCTTGAACATAATAGCAAGTTCCTATCATCCAAACATGATCATAACATCATACTTCAACGTTTACACCAATAAAGTTTCCCTTTTGGGAAAGAATATCCCAAAATCTATCAAACATCCAAGCATACATGAATTCATCAATAATATACCAATTCAAGCTCATACTAACATCTAGACATGATCAACAACACTTAAACACTCAATCTAACAATCTTCATAAACAAAAGTTTCTACTTTTGGCAAGCTATGATCAACATCATCAAATTAAAGATTTCTAGCATTCATAACATCAATCTAGCATCTAATTATCATCATGAACCCATCCATAACATCAATCCATCACTAGATCACTACTACATGCAAAATAAAGTTACTATTCTTAGTAACCTATGAACAATGCATCAAAATCCCAACTTTCTTGCATAATCAACGTATTCTAACATTCATACAACCCAATAATCATCAAACATTCATCAAACAATCATCCATCATGCATAATCACAATAATCGAATTAGGGTTTGCTTCATAACCAATTTCATGATCAATCCACTAAAAACATAGAATTCTTGCATAATCGACGTTAACTAACATGTATACAATCTAACTAACATGTTAACATCATCAAACAACACCAATTCGACCCAACAAGGACAATTTCGAATCTAGGGTTCGGCCATAATGAACCCTTCACAAAAACTGAAAAAACTAACCTTTAAACTTGTGTTACTTGCAATTGATGATTCCTACGGTTGTATGCCTTGAATCGATCCAAAATCGCGTATTATTTTGTTCTAGGCTGAATTCGAAGTGGAGAGGGAGAAGATGATTCGCGGCCGAAGGGGGGTTAGGGTTTGGGTTTTTGTTTTATTAATTTAATTTACATATTTACCCTTTAAACCCTTGTGTTTTGGTATTTTATAAAAACTAAGCTTTAAACTCTTTGTAAAGTGTTTTTAACTTCATAATATAAAGATATAAACTTATAAAGTTCATTATATATCTTATCTTTATAAAAACACAAGACATACGAATAAATAGACACGTTTCCGCGTTACGCGATAAATTCTTTAATTAACCGTTTATAAATGTGTAAACACAAACATAACCCAATATTCACATAATCACTTAGATTCACAACAAATTAACATTATTCATTATTATTAGGTCACCAACGTTCAACGACAACTAGTGTGTGCTCACGACACGTGTATACAAGACTTAACGGAACTAACGGAGCTTGGTAACGGAAATTTACCGGATGTCACATTATCCCCATGTTGAAAGAATTTTCGTCCCGAAAATTGCGTTACATGGTGAGAGTGTTCCATCACTGGTTTCCATCACTGGTCTACTGCATTGGCACACAGAAATCGAAATCGTGTGAGTTTTGGATGAGTTGTCACATCATCCCCATGTTGAAAGAAATTTCGTCCCGAAATTTAAATCAATACCTTCGTCTGCTGGCATCGTTCCTTCGAATAGTTGAGGGTACTTAAGCTTCATTTGATCTTCCCGTTCCCATGTGAATTCCGGTCCACGTCGCGAATTCCAACGGATTTTAACAATAGGTATCTTGCTTTGCTTAAGTGTTTTCACCTCACGGTCCATCACCTCAACTGGTTCCTCAATAAAACGCAATTGTTCATCCACCTGAATTTCTTCTAGTGGTACGACCGTCGTTTCATCAGTTATGCACTTCTTCAAGTTTGACACGTGAAATACATCATGAATTCCACTTAGCGAATCAGGTAGGCTAATCGATAGGCTACTGGACCTACTCTTTCCACATCTCAAATGGTCCAACGTACCTCGGATTTAGTTTCCCTCGTTTACCAAACCGAACTACGCCTTTCCATGGTGAGACTTTCAACAAAACCTTGTCACCAACCTGAAACTCTAAAGGTTTCCGTCTCTTGTCAGCATAACTCTTTTGCCTGTCTCGCGCTGCAGCCATACGGTTCCGTATCTGTATAATTTTCTCAGTCGTCTCATGAATTAACTCGGGACCTGTTATTGACTATCACCAATTTCTGCCCAGCAAACCGGTGATCGACATTTTCTCCATACAACGCCTCGAAAGGTGCTGCTGTATACTAGTGTGATAACTGTTGTTATAAAAACTCCACCAATGGCAGGTGAATTTCCCAGTTATTCCGAAGTCAATCACACAAGCACGTAGCATATCCTCCAACGTCTGTATAGTACGCTCACTCTGACCATCCGTCTGTGGATGATATGCAGTACTCATATCCAAACGTGTACCCAAGGATTTCTGCAATGATTGCCAGAAATGTGACGTGAAACGAGCGTCACGGTCGAGATAATTGAGATCGGTACCCCATGTCTCGAAACGATCTCCTTGAGGTACAGGCGAGTTAACTTCTCCATCTTGTCGGTTTCCTTTATTGCAAGGAAATGAGCAGACTTTGTCAATCGATCCACAATAACCCATCGTGTCACAACCAGTACTAGTCCGGGGTAGCTTAGTAATAAAATCCATGGAGATTTGTTCCCATTTCCACATTGGAATCTCGGGTTGTTGTAATAGTCCGGATGGTTTTTGATATTCCACTTTCACCTTCGAGCAGGTCAAACACTTGCTCACGTACGTAGCTACATCCGCTTTCATGTTAGGCCACCAATAGTGAGCCTTTAGGTCATGATACATCTTGTCGGATCCAGGATGTATAGAATACTTAGATTTGTGTGCCTCGCTCATAACTAAATCTCTCAGATTTCCATGAACAGGCACCCAAAGTCTATCCATGAAATACCGAATTCCATCCTCTTTCATCACTAGCTGCTTATCCATTCCCCTTAACAATTCAGAACCAATATTTTCCACTTTTAAAGCTTCTATTTGTGCCTCCTTAACTTGTTCGGGCAGTTGGGTACTGATAGTAAGCTGTAAAGCTCGCACCCGTCGGGGTTTAGCTGTTTCCTTCCTGCTTAAAGCATCGGCAACTACGTTCGCCTTTCCCGGATGATACTTAATTGCGCAATCATAATCATTTAGTAGTTCCACCCAACGTCGCTGCCTCATATTCAACTCTTTTTGCTCAAAGATATGTTGAAGACTCTTGTGATCGGTGTAGATAGTGCACTTGGTACCGTACAAATAATGTCTCCAGATCTTTAAGGCAAAAACTACTACGCCCAATTCTAAGTCATGGGTAGTATAGTTCTTCTCATGAACCTTTAGTTGTCTCGAGGCGTAAGCTATCACCTTGTCTCGTTGCATCAAGACACAACCCAATCCTTGAATGGATGCATCGCAATACACCACAAAGTCATCTGTTCCCTCTGGTAATGCTAATATCGGGGCAGTACAGAGTTTTGTTTTAATAATTGGAAAGCTGATTCTTGACTCTCAGCCCATTTGTATGTCGTTCCTTTGTGAGTCAAGGCTGTGAGAGGTTGTGCGATCTTAGAAAATCCTTCTATGAATCGGCGGTAATATCCTGCTAATCCAAGAAATTGTCTTATCTCGCTTGGTGTTTTGGGTGTAGTCCAATTCTTTCGCCTCAATTTTGGCAGGATCAACGTGTATTCCTTTCTCATTAACAATATGACCTAGGAATTGTACCTCTCTTATCCAAAAGTCACACTTTGAGAATTTAGCATACAGTTGCTCATTTTTCAACAGTTCCAAGATCATTCGTAAGTGCTCTTCATGCTCCTCCTTGGTCCTAGAGTATATCAGTATATCATCGATGAACACAATGACAAACTGATCAAGATAAGGTTTGCACACGCGGTTCATGAGGTCCATGAACACAGCAGGTGCATTAGTCAACCCAAAAGGCATGACCAAGAACTCATAATGACCATAACGAGTACGAAATGCAGTCTTGGGAATGTCTTCTTCTCGAACTCTGAGTTGATGATAACCAGATCTCAAGTCAATCTTCGAGTAATAGCTTGATCCTTGAAGCTGATCGAACAAGTCGTCGATACGAGGTAAAGGGTATCGGTTCTTGACTGTTACTTTGTTTAACTCTCGATAATCGATGCACATCCGAATGTGCCATCCTTCTTCTTAACAAAGAGTACAGGAGCTCCCCAAGGTGATGTACTAGGTCGAATAAAACCTTTATCCAGAAGCTCCTGAAGTTGTGACGACAACTCCTGTAGTTCGTTTGGTGCTAATCGATAAGGTGCTCTAGCAATCGGAGCTGCGCCGGGAGTCAACTCAATCTGGAATTCCACTTGGCGGTGCGGTGGTAATCCAGGAAGATCTTCTGGGAACACCTCCGGAAAGTCGCGTACTACGGGAATATCCTCCATTCTCTTTTCTTCCTTTTGCTTATCGGTTACAAGTGCTAGGATAGCCACGCGGCCCTTCGTAACAACTTTTGAGCTTTCATATACGAGATGATGCCTATCACAGCACCACTCCTATCACCTTTGACGGTAAGAATTTGATCACCAACCGGGATCCGTATAATCTTCTCGTGACATATGACTTCCGCTTGCTTGCTAGAGAGCCAATCCATGCCTATCACAACATCAAAACTCCCCAGCGTAACAGGCATGAGATCTATAGCGAAAGTATGACCAGCAAGTTCTATCCTACAGTCTTTAAGGATATGCGTTACATGGATTTGTTTACCGTCGGCTAATTCCACAGTGTACTTAGATTCTAAAGCAGAGGGTATATCACTTAAAAGACTACAGAATTTTAAGGACACAAAACTCCTATCGGCTCCAGTATCAAATAGTACCGTAGCAAAACAACCATTAACAGGGAATCTACCAGTAACAGTTGTGGGATCATTTAGAGCCTCACCTGAGCCAATGACGAAGGCTCTCCTTTGGCTCCATCTCTATTGCCGCCATTTCCAGTGCCATTTCCACCATTGTTGTTATTATTGCCATTGTTGTTGTTGTTCCCATGATTGTTGGTGTTGTTGTTGTTGTTGCCATTTCCGTTCCTTCTTAGTTGTGGCAGTTTCGTTTGTAATGCCCTTCTTTCCCACACTCAAAACAACCTTGGGGTTTCTTGAGATTGTTGTGGCCTCTTCATTAGTTCACCACGGCAATCCTTCGCAGCGTGTCCAATCTTTCCACAACGTTGACACTTGAAGCTATCACACCGTCCCACATGGTGGTAGTTACACCGTGGGCATTTGGGATGTCTGCCGCCGTAACCGCTGGGTCCTTGGTTATTTGGGGCAGTTTGGTTGAAATTGCGGTTATTATCGAACCGCCGCTGCTGCTGCTGAACTGGCTGTTGCTGCTGTTGGGATTGTTGTTGACCGCCAGACGATGATGATGATGATTTGTTATTGCTGTTGCTGGGAGCATCCCACTTCCTTTTGTTGTCGGGCACGCTCACCACAGCGCCCCGTTTGGGTAACCGCCCTTGCTCTACCGCCTGATCAGTAAGTCTATGGGCAATTTGGATGGCCTGCTGAATCGTAGTCGGGTTAGAAGCTGTTACCATACTTTGGATTTCAGGCACCAATCCTCGTATGTAGTGCTCGATTCTCTTATGTGTCTCATTAACCATTCCTGGACACAATGTAGCCAGCTCATGAGTACGGGTCGTGTAAGCCTCAATTTCTGAACCCTTCATCTTAAGCTGCCAGAATTCCATCTCCAACTTTTGCACCTCGTTTCGAGGACAGTACTCCTCGATCATCATATCCTTGAACTCATTCCAGGGGAGTCCATTTGCCATCGCTTGTCCAAGCATCTGGACTTGCGCGTTCCACCAAGACAGGCAGCACCCTCCAAAGTCCCGGTGGCATACTTTACTTGATCCGCCGGTGGACAGTTACATTTGGAGAAAACGGACTCAGTCTTCTCAAACCAGCGTACAAGCCCTACAGCACCCTCTGTACCGCTGTAGGTGTGTGGTTGCAGTCCATGAAGGACTTGTATGTACACACTGGTGGTCCTGTTTTAACACAACACACATTAATCAAACATCCCCTACAGTTATAAAGGATATCAGATTTGTTTTTCTGTCATTGTTTACCTGCCGGTTGACCCGCGTGGGCAGCAGCCACTGCCGCCTGAACATGCTCATTAATTAGAGCAGCCAATTCCGCCAGGAGTCATGTTAATAGCACCACCACCCTGTTCTCCGGTGCCACGTCCACGTCCGCGTCCACGACCACGTCCACGTCCACGTCCACGAGCGTCCATTCTTTTCACTTTATATTCACAATACAATAATGAGTAACATCATACACATTTAACTCATTGAAGCGTAGTAAACAGTAAATGAAAGAAATAACGTATCATCACAACCACAACATTCATAACAAAAATAATAACCAAAGTAAATAAATTGCAATAAGTCACAATGTATTTAGCAATGTCAAAATTGAAGTTTTGTCGTTCGTGTGGGGAAACAACCCTTCCCACATAGGTTTCAAAAAAAAAACACTACGTAGTCTAAGTCATATAAAGAAGTCAATCGACAATGTCTGACCCATCACTATCATCCTCCATCTCCTCCGGTTCCTCTTCCTCGGGTCCCTCCTCGGGATCCTCCTCATCCTCAGAGTCTGCGGCAGGAGCAGCTATAGCAATCTGGAGTGCTGCTAGTTGAGCTTCTAGAGTGGCAATCCTATTATCGGCTATGGCGTCCCGCTGTTCACGAGCAGTCACGCGTCCTTGGAGTGCCATAACACCATCTTGCATATGGTGACAACCGTTCAGCGTCTTCCCGTGTTCTTCCTTGAGTTCGTCCAATTGATGTCGCAGGTTGTACACCTCTTGCTGTAGTGTACAGACATCACCCGTGAGTCGTCTTACACGATGCTGTTCAGTATCCAGTGCAGCCATTAGTGCAGCAATCAGTTGCTCGTTGGACTGCGCCGTTCGTGGGAGTGAAGCATGGGTTGATTGGCATTGTTCCTAGTCCTTGGCTTTAGGACAGGTACGCGTTCCCTAAACATGATGTGGTCAACAAACCTAGGATAAGAACGCCAGTCACGCGGAGGGTCACGCTTCATCAACGCGAATGGTTGATCCCAGTCAATCTCCTCTCGGGGATAAGCCAGTCTGGGCCAATCGAATCCATCATCAGGTACAGGTGCGGGAGGTGGGGATTCAGATCGTGTAGGTGATTCGGGTCGTTTACCCGGAGCTCTTGAAGACGATGCCATGCTGCAGAATGTGATGTGTATGCCAATGAGTGTACAGTCGATGGAACAAAAACAGGTAACTAACTAACTGTGCGGTTATAGTCTAGTGTGTATGCAACCTAGTTCCCTATAACCAATGGCTCTGATACCAATCTGTCACACCCTCAAAATCCACTTGCGGAGTTTTACCGCGAGGCGTGTGAACAAACCAGGATCACAGTCAATAGTTACTCAGAACGACTCTAATGCCATAATTTAACATAATCAACCAAAATACCAACTTTAAACAATGCGGAAGCGTTTTTGAAAACAACCCAAGTCAATAAAGTATAACTTATGGCAAAACAAGTGCCAAACCAAAGAGTAAACTATAATTGTTAAAATGTCACATTGTCTTGAAGCATATGTCTTAAAATGGTGAACCGTGCAGTGCTCCTATGGCAAGCAAGTTAAGGACCTGAGAAAAGCATACTAAAATGTCAACACATAGGTTGGTGAGTTCAAGAGTTTGAGTTCAATAAACATGTAAACAGTTGCGATAATATAAGCAGTGTATGGTAATAGATAGCTAGTCTATTATCAGTAAATATTAATACATAGTGATTTTGCAATTGAAGCTGACTGTGATAGTTGTTGCCTCCTGTCACGACTTACCATGTCGTGACAATGTTCAATAGGACAAATTGCACCCGGTTGACCTCGAGTCACACAGGTGGGGCTCGTCAGACCCAGTAGTACTACCCAAGTTTCCCCGCTATTAAATATTAACAATTCAAAAGTGTGAGGACTTTTCTCATGGTAAACAGCACTATATTAATATTATACACAACTTAAATATAAAGCGTTCGTATAAATACCAGTATGCTATCTCCCCCAAAAGAGATTAAGTAAAGAGTGGGGCATGAACTCACCTGATGTATGCAAAGGTACTTAGGGTTTATTTTGAGAAACGAGAGGATAGCCAACCTTCACAGGTTACCTAGATCATGTGAGTACATAAGTACGTGTAAATAAAAGACATGTGAACCCTAATCATACCAAAATCAAAGACTCAAGCTTCCAGAAAATAGACACGTTTGACCTAGTTGACCCGTTTGACCCGTTGGTGACATTATGAGTTATAATTCAAATAAAGCCAATGAGCACATACAACATACATGATTAACATTCAATAGTATCATACATATGCTATATCAACCAGGTGTATCACTAGATCATCATACAATCAAGTACTATACAAGTCATGCGAATCTAGAACATTAACATAACCACTAGCTACAAAACAACTAACATGTCATACAAGGTTCAACCATTCATCACATGCCATGTGAAGCCACTCACGACTTCACATCCTAAACCCTGCCAATCCTACTAAGTAGGGGCCTCAGATCCGCACGCGTGTATAATGATCACAACCAAATTCTTTAAGCATATACATTGCATTCACAACATCACAACAATCAATTACCAGACCCAAGCATGATGTCCTACTACTACACAACATCCAAACCATACATGATTACCAATTCCAATTATCACCCATGATTATCCAAACATGCCATACAACTAATTTAACACGTTCTATCACACTAGAATCCATCCTTGAACATAATAGCAAGTTCCTATCATTCCAAACTGATCATAACATCATACTTCAACGTTTACACAAATAAAGTTTCCCTTTTGGGAAAGATCCCAAATCTATCAAACATCCAAAGCATACATGAATTCATCAATAATATACCAATTCAAGCTCACTAACATCTAGACATGATCAACACTTAAACATCTCAATCTAACAATCTTCATAAACAAAAGTTTCTACTTTTGGCAAGCTATGATCAACATCATCAAATTAAAGATTTCTAGCATTCATAACATCAATCTAGCATCTAATTATCATCATGAACCCATCCATAACATCAATCCATCACTAGATCACTACTACATGCAAAATAAAGTTACTATTCTTAGTAACCTATGAACAATGCATCAAAATCCCAACTTTCTTGCATAATCAACGTATTCTAACATTCATACAACCCAATAATCATCAACATTCATCAAACAATCATCCATCATGCATAATCACAATAATCCCGAATTAGGGTTTGCTTCAAACCCATTTCATGATCAATCCACTAAAAACATAGAATTCTTGCATAATCGACGTTAACTAACATGTATACAATCTAACTAACATGTTAACATCATCAAACAACACCAATTCGACCCAACAAGGACTAATTTCGAATCTAGGGTTCGGCCCTAATGAACCTTCACAAAAACTCAAAAAACTAACCTTTAAACTTGTGTTAACTTGCAATTGATGATTCCCACGAGTTGTATGCCTTGAAATCGATCCAAAATCGCGGTATTAATGTTGTTCTTGGCTGAATTCGAAGTGGGGAGATGGAAGAAATGGTCGCGGCCGATGGGGGGGTTAGGGTTTGGGTTTTTTTTTTATTAATTTTAATTTACATATTTACCCTTTAAACCCTTGTGTTTTGGTATTTTGTAAAAACTAAGCTTTAAACTCTTTGTAAAGTGTTTTTAACTTCATAATATAAAGATATAAACTTATAAAGTTCATTATATATCTTATCTTTATAAAAACACAAGACATACGAATAATAGACACGTTTCACGTTACGCGATAAATTCTTTAATTAACGTTTTATAATGTGTAAACACATAAACATAACCCAATATTCACATAATCACTTAGATTCACAACAAATTAACATTATTCATTATTATTAGGTCACCAACGTTCAACGACAACTAGTGTGTGCTCACGACACGTGTTGCAAGACTTAACGGAACTAACGGAGCTTGGTAACGGAAATTTACCGGATGTCAGCCAGAGCAATGGGAAGCATGTCATAGTGCTCATATTAAGAAAAAGGAGATGTACAATGTTACGCGAATTACAGGGGAATTACTATTGAGTCACACGATGAAACTATGAGAAAAGTTATTGACACGAGAATTAGACGAGAAACCCAGATAGCGGTAACCAATTTAGATTTTGCCAGGACGCTCTACAACGAATCCATACACGTCATAAGAAGGATAATGGAGAAATATAGAGAAAAGAAAAGGGAATACATATGGTTGTCATGACCTAGAAAAAGCCTATGACAGTATGCCGCGTCAACTCATTTGGGAAAGTCTATAACTTAGAAGGGTAGCAGAGAGGTATACCAAAATAATAATGGATATGTATGAAGGGGTAAAAACGTGTGTGCGAGCACCAGTTGGAGACACAGACTTTTTCCGGTGGAAGTGGGACTACAACAAGGATCGGCATTGAGCCCATTCTCTTCACAATAGTGTTGGATGAGATGACTAAGTCTATGCAAGAGCCAGTCCCTGGTGCATGCTGTTTGCGGATGATATTGTTTGAATATCAGAATCTAAAACGGTGCTTAACGAGAGGCTAGAATAATGAATAGCCGCACTAGAGAGCAGAGGCTTAAGGATAAGTCGCTCTAAGACGGAATACATGCATTGTAACTTTAGTGGGGGGATGAAGAGGACACCCAAATAAGTATCTAGGGTATGACAGTACCACATACATCTAGGTTCAAATACCTGGGCTCGTACGTACAGGAGGACGCAGAGATACACAGCGATGTAGCTCACCGTGTGCAGTCAAGATGGTGCAAATGGAGAGCAGCATCAGGGATCCTGTGTGATAAGAGGTTCCCATCAAAACTAAAGAGAAAACTATACAGAGTGGCAGTACGTCCAACTATGTTATACGGAAACAGACTGTTGGGCCATTAAAAAATCGCACCACAGACAAATCGAGGTCGCGGACATGTGAATGCTGAGGTGGATGTTTAGCCACACAAGATTGGATCGAATAAGAAACGACGTGTTTCGACAGAGGCTAGAGGTGACTGGTATCATAGATAAAATCCAAGAGGGAAGATTAAGATGGTTTAGCCACACAAGATTGGATCGAATAAGAAACGACGTGTTTCGACAGAGGCTAGAGGTGACTGGTATCATAGATAAAATCCAAGAGGGAAGATTAAGATGGTTTGGGCACGTAAAGCAGAGGTCGATGGTAGCACCAGTTAGAGCAGTAAAGAACATCAACGTAGAGGGTAGGAGGAGTAGAGGTAGACCTAGGTTGACTTGGGACGAGTTAATTAGGCGAGATATGGTAGACTTGCACCTCTCTGAGCACATGATCGAGGATAGGAGTGCGTGGAGGCGTAGACTTAAAATTAAGGACTTTTAGCGGAATCTGTGGATAGGAAGGGTAGTCGTAGGCTTAGTTGCGGGACCCCTGTTTTCTTCAATCTGCCCTTTCGCGCGTTTCTTGACGCTTATTTGTTGTACTCAATTTCTCAGCTTTTATGTGATCTATACCTGTGTGTTGTATGTCGTATGTTATAATTGTTACGGTTATTGTTTTCCTTACTGAGTCGGGAGTCTCTTCGGAAGCGATCTCTCTATCTCTCAACATAGAGGAAAGACTCGCCACAACTACCCCTCCCAGACCCTGCTCTTGAGTGGGATGTACTGGGTATTATAATTATAATATATCGGTGAAACCCTAAACTATAGTTTCTAATAGTAATTGGTTGTTTTTATCATTTTCTGAAAATTTTCTAAGAAAAAGAAATATATAATTTACGATAAGTTATATTTGTATTAAATTATTAATATATGTTAGCAAAAATACCAATATAGTTGTTTTTAAAAATTTTCCAAAATCCTTATGTATTAAAAAATATAACTTATATTAATGATTAAATAAATTTTAATATTTTGTTGAATCAATGAATCAATAGATTTTAATATTATCCTTATATTAATGTATGTGTGAATGAAGAGTTGCTTATGATACAACTGTTTACTGCACTTCGTTTTCTGTGCCTTCTTCTTAATGAGTCTCTTCCCTTTTATAGAGCACCCAATTTCATCAAGGGAGAAAGTGCACTGGTGGTAGTCACTATCACTTCTGTCCCCGATCGATATTGGTGACGAATGATCACTATTAGGGGTGTTCACTTCGAGGGTCGACCCGGTTAAGGCCCGTGAACCAACCGGTGAAAAACGAGACAGACCTGTGTGAGGGTCAGTGGTTCCGATCCACGGTTCAGCTTTCTTTTTGTAAACGGTTACGGGTCGATTTCGGTACAAACCCACGAGTATGAACTCGGTTTCGGTCCGGCCCAATTACAATCAGGCAAAAAAAGTTTGATTTTTTCTTTTTAAATGTTAAATAGCTTGCCTCTGAACAACAAAAATGTAACAATTATTGTACTATCATATAATAAAAGTTGTCAAATTAATAAATTTTTTGTCGGTTGTAGATAAACAATATTGCATGTTACACCTATATTAGCTCATAAAAGGGTTATGATAACAACTAATGTACAATTTGTATTTTTATATGGTACAAATTTGTCTATGTTACAATAACAAATCTAAAAAACAAATTTGTTGATTGGTTTCATTTATATTTTTATGTTTTGTTTTTCTCCCGCCAAAAAACACGAGCCTATTATATGAGCCTCGATTTATCTTATTGTTCATGTAAATGACAATTTTGGTAAGAACGTGATAAGTAGAATATATACACTTATATGAGTTAGCACGTGTAGCATGAAAACTCTAGTTGTATTAATAATATAATTTATATTTGGATGAATCAAGAAATCACTATTATAAAACCACAATTATTGTAAACTAATCTAATTAACAAGATCAATAGTATTTATTTCAACTAAGTATATGCTAAATCTTTCAATTTGCTTCTCATACATGGTTTTTCACCCAGCTACATTATTACTTTTGTTATATATAAGTCCGCAAAACAGTTATTACATGCATCAAGTATCGATCCTCTAAGCACACATAGGCGAAGTGACATCCATTCACATGGGCAATTAACGAAAGGGTGTTGCATAAGTTCGTGCGGTCCTTTGCGCATCCAAAGTAAGAGGGAGATACTTGGTGAGATAAGCATTAGAGAATTAAATCAAATCTATTGCAGATCAGAATTCATGCAAAAGACGAGCATTTGTCCTCATATGACGTCGGGCGATGTTGGAAGAAAGATAAGGAACATTTGGTATTATCATATGATCTTCTAAAAATAAATATATACTCATTACATTGTGGCGTAACTCATGTAAAAAGTTCATACATGAAGTTTAACCAACTTTCCTTATTTTATCCAATGGAAATGGAAACCACACAGAACCTACGATTCATATTGTTATCTATGTTTTTTACATGTCTCAACTAAAAATATTCTTTATAACAGCGTATTTATGACAAAATCATTTTGATATAAATCAATAAAAACACATATACTACACACACACACACACACACATATATATATATGAGTAAATTATCATTGCATCCCTGACGTTTGTTCATTTTAACTACTTGCATCCCTATAATTTCAAAATTGTTATCTGACCTCTAACGTTTCATTTTTATATCCATTTGTATCCAAAAACCTAACACCGTTAGTTTTTCCATTAATTCTTTTATAAAAAGACTAAAATGCCCCTAAGAACCACACAATCAGACCTGCTACAAACCACTTTCTTCAATCAAGAAAATCTTCATCTTTCTGCAATTTCATACCCAAATTCACCCACACAATCACCCATTTCTTCTTCTTCTTTATCTCCACCACAATCAGACCTGCTACAAACCAATACAAGTTCAACAAAAACGACAGAATCATCATCAAAGCCGGCGAGTTTCCATACCTTGCAAGAGATCACAGTTCTCTGCCTCCTTACGAACAACATCAAACACCGAATTGATCAACTCCGAGTGTTAATATCAGAGTGTTTGATCTCCGAGTGTTAATCTCAGATCGATACCATACCATTACATTCATCGATTGAATTAATCGTACATCACCGTATTCAAATTAATTTTTGCAAATTGAGTTCGAGATATGAATGATCGTATGAATCTCACCTGGATTTGAACACAACCAGAGAACGAGAGCACATACGAGGAGGATGAGAGGGATGATATGAACAGATTTCTCTAAAAACCGGGGGCGCCCTAATTTATCCTTCTTAGGCGTCGTCGGAAACGATAACGATTCGTTTTGCGGTAATTCGTTGGCTTCTAGAGCCAATGCTCTGAGCGCCGGTGACACCACCTTTGACATCAGCGAATGGTTGCAGATGTTGTAGTAAGAGTCGTCGGAAACTCTGCTCGTGCTCACCGATCTGAACATTTTTGTTTTGAGATTTGTGAATGTTGGTGATTTGTGTTATGAAAAGTGAGAATGGAGATGAACCGAAAATGGTTACCGCATTGGCCCCTTGGATGTGCAAGATCTCTCTCATGGTCGATGAATTGTTGGGATTGAATGGAAGATGAAAGGATTTGCAGGGGGATTTGAGGGTTTGAGGGTGGGTGGAGATGGTGGGAGTGATGTGTGTGTGTATATATATATATATATATGGAGTGTAGAGTGTAGTGTGTGTTCTACGGTTGGAGACCGCCCTTCATCACCACAAAATCAGGTTGTGGCGATGGTAACGAGGCTGTTGTGGTCGCGACCGGGTGGTTGTGGCGATGGTGATGGGTCTGTTGTGGTGGTGGTGATAGGGGTGGTTGTGGTGGTGGTGATTTGAAGAAGATGATTTTGATGGATGGGACCCATAAGGGTAGTTTCGTCATTTTAATAATAATTTTAACAGAAACATTAACAGTGTTACTCATTTGAACTCAAATGGAGATAAAAATGAAACGTATAGACTCAAATGAAGATAACATGAAACGTCAGGGGCCGGATGGCAATTTTGAAACCGCAGGGATGCAAGTGGTTAAAATGAACAAACGTCAGGATGCAAATGGTAATTTAATATATATATATATATAATATATATATATTATATATATATATATATGTGTGTGTGTGTGTGTGTGTGTGTGTCAAACAAGCCCTTTTACTATATAACCTATCATGATTTTTAACTTTTCTAAAGCAAACAAATACACTACCAAATAAAGGGTAAAGTGTAAAAAACATAAAAACAAATTCACTTATGTATGAAAAAAACAATGTGATAAACAGTAAAGTATAGTTGTATATTGTATGAGTGTACAAGGGCACAATGTAGGGGCTTTCTTATATGATATCTCCATACCTTTTTAGATAGGGAAAGTGTGAGAGAGTTTTAGGGGTCGGTGTTCACCATCGATCAACTCATCTTCATCAACCACGATCTTTTATCGTTGAAGGCTAGAACCACTTCACGACATCAACATTGGCTTCCTTCTTCGTACCATGTCGTTACTCTGCATCCCATGTGTGGTTGAGGTGGAGTAGGTGGTGGTGGCACCCTTTAGATCTCACCAGAAGTTGTGGGTCGTCTCTGTTACTATCGGTGTGGGGTGTAAGGTAGCCTTGTCGTTGCCAGAGGCTTAGACTCATTGATCGCCTTAGCGGTCACGCGTTTTGTCAACCACTTTGTTACTCTATTTTATATGGTTTATTGTTCCTTCTGTATGTGAGGTCTTGGGTCAGTGATGGGCCTTGGGGTTTTGTTATATATGGGGTGTTTGGATTGCGGTGCGACTTTGACCATTGAATGTGGATGTTTGAATTGATTTGTGGTTGTTCTTTTGTTATGGTGACCTAAGAAGTGATCCTGGTAACATGCATATATTGGTGTCCCTTGCCATTACACGATGTTGTCGATGATGTTGTTCTTGATAAGAATACTATTAGTTTGAAGAAGTCGATGATGATGAACATGTGTTCATCCCATACCTTTTGTTTTGGTTGGTTTGCGGTTGTGATGATACATGAAAACTATTGTTAGGTTCCGTGGCGTGGCAGTCATTTACGGTGTGCAGCCGGAACTGATCATCTATATAGAGCCACGTTGACAATTTCTTTTGGCACTAGCTTTAACAGTTAGGTTTTGGCTATGATGTCATGAACTTATGTATGAGCCTCAATTTAAATATTTTCATACGACGCTCGATGCGCATCGGAATAAAACATTAGGTTATTTAAGTAATAAAACTTGTATTCATTATAAAATTATTATACAAAATTATACATCTTTATCATAAAGTCAAACAACAAAAATTCATAATCAAATTCAAATTTAAACAAATTCATCATCTTCATTATCATAGTTAACAATAAAAATAATTAGTGTATTAGTTACTAAACCCCACAACTACATAAATTTATCAAAATTCAAAAATAAACAATACACATATATGATCAATACACCACACCTTCATCTTTGACGATCATTAGACACCACCACACCATCATCATCACCACTGTTTCATCCTTGTCATTTCAAACTCAACCCATCAAATTAGATAAAAACTAGCAACTCAGTATCTACAAGGGAAAGAACGCACAAACCTATCAAACACATAAACACATTCAAACCAAACCCATCTCAGCGTCCACCATCACCCACTACCACATTCATCGACCACCACCATTGAAGCTTAACTTTTTTCTTTTAAAAACTAAAAAAAACCTCAAAAAGCAAAGACTCATTATTGCAAACCAAACCCTAGCTAGACATTGAAGATAACCGTTGTGAACCATTGATTTGAACCCAAATCCCCTTTCATCACCGACTATTATACCCAAAATCAAATCCTTAACACACGATTAGGGTTTCATTCAAGCTTTGATTTTCAAATTAGGGTATTTTATTATCATAATAATAATAATAATAATAATAATAATAATAATAATAATAATAATAACTATTATTATATTATTATTACTATTACTATTACTATTGTCACAACAATAATAATAAGAAATCATTTTTCATTTTACTTATCAACTCAATTACACAAATAGTACCCCGATCGGTTAAAAGTATTGTAATAAGTTACATATTTAGTCCATATTAGCTAGAAGACTAAATGTTCTTATAATTATCAGAAAAATTTAACAAAAAGTTAATTGAGAAAGATTGGTAAAGACAAAAAGTCATATCAAAATTTTAAACCTTTAAATATAAAACATTATTCATATCAAGCCACAAGAAGAAAAACACATTTACTCGATAAAAAATAAATAATTGATATAAGATGAATTCTTTTGAATGATTAAAAAATACTATAAGTCTGAATACCTAAGGAAATCCATCGATAGAATGACACCCCCTATAAATATACATTGACCTAACCCACCTGAAATATTTTATACCTACCAAGTGATACTCCTACTATTTATGCCACGCGACCTTGCTTAGGATATATATCATATCGGAGAAAATATGGCTTAATAACTTGATTTGGTTTAGTGGTTAGGCGTTTTCATTTTAAACAAATGGCAAGGGTTCAAAACCCTCCTAGCTCACCAGCATATCAATTTTTCCCCCTATATTCACGTGTGCCTCTTGCGTTTTACGCGTCAAATATAAACGTTTTTAGGTTTACTTTCATATACGTTTTGAGACGGTCTATGTTTTGACGTTCTTTTATATTTTGACGTAAGTTTTGGTCAAAAATGAGTCGGGTCAAATATAAATCATTTTTATATTTATTATAATGCACGCCTTGATATGACCTACGTTTCAATGTAACTTTTGTTTGGAAACACGTCAGGTTAAATATGATACGTTTTCATCCATTGTATAAATCTGAGTTAGTCTACGTTTCGATGCAAATTTAATTTGGAAGCGAGTCAAAGCGATTGTGATCTATACTCTATCGCGTTTTATACAACGCAATTACACGCTTTTTATGTATAGTTTTAGTGACTATGTTTCGACATATTTGTTTGTAAAACAACTCGGGTAAAATATAATACGCTTTCATTCAACGATATAAATTCGAGTTACGATACCTTTCATATAAATTTTGTTTGTAAACGAGTCAGGTCAATTATGATCTATAATTTATCACGTCGCGTACAGAGTCGCCGTAACGCACTACGGGTAAAAAAACTACTTACCTTCACATTAAAAGACTGAGATTGCTTCATCTCAAATCAATTTATTTGGGGGTCAACGGCAAATAATCTCTTGTTTGACTTCTATTTTACCAGCGTGTGGCATAAACGTACTTGTACCGTATGTAACGGTTTCCGTGAGAGTATCAATAAGTCGATCTGAGATTCTGAGGGAATCACCAAGTAATCTGCGTACCAACTTAAGCCCCTAACATTTACTAAAAACCATGTTAAACCCCCCTTCTTTCAGTAAAATACAGAGAGCCCCTTTTGTTCGATTAATTCTTTAATTCATAAGTGGATTTGAGATGTAAAGGGCTTTTTTCCACCCCTTTTGTTTGATTAATTTTTTAATTCATTTCCTTTTACTTTTTGTTTCTATTTTTATTTTATGTTTTTTTTTCATAACAGAAAATTCTCATAAACTTCACTATATAAAAATGGATAGCTTTGTAAACTACTATCCAACTTTCAAAAGCGTAATTAAATTTTAAAAGTGTTAATAATTATGTCATCATTTTTCATATTTTATATAAATTAGAAGTCTTAACATATTTTTTAGTATTTTATACTTCATGTTTCATTTAATTTTTTTTTATCTTTTGGTGTTGATACGGAGCGTTAATGAAAATTTTAGGTACTTTTTTTTTATTTTTTTCATAATTAACATGTTTTTTGTGTTTTTAATATAATTTTATATATTGAAAGTTTTGACTCTCACGTCTTCATTACCGTTACTTTCTTGAGATAAGAATATTCAATGATGATTTGATTTGATCGTTTAGTGGTCCAATTTGAAAAAAAAATATGTATAAATGACTAAATTAGAACATTTTTTGTGAAATTGAGTATAAACACTAATGTTTTGTAAGAAGTGTCCTAGGTTTACTTCTTCAAAACATATGAATGTTTTCGTACATAATATCGACCGTAACAATTATAGAAAGGAATCAAATTATCATATTCTTATATTACAATATGCACCTAATTCTTTTTTATATTAAAAATACCTTTTTAAAATCATGATTTTTCCAATAATTGTATTTATAATTTAGATACATAAAGTAACGTTAATAGATTACTTTTGGGTTGTTTAAACCTTAAAGATAGAATGTGAACACACTAGAGGTGATGATGTCGTGTAATTCAGGTTATATAGTTGAGAGAGGTGACGATATCAACTTTTTAATTTTTTTTTCAGAAAAATATCAAACATTATGTTTTAAAAAATTGTCATTTTTATAAATATCCTGATTATAACTCTTATGTATAATTAGTATTATTTGTAAAAAAAACTTTAAAAATACACTAATTTTAAATTAATTTATATTTTTAAATAAGTTTCATGTGTAAGAAAAAAATCTTTTATCAATTTGTTTTGTTTAGAAATAACATTAATAAAAAAATATCTTTCTTAATTTATTAGAAAACCATTTTTAATCTAATAAGAACTTAAATAATATTATTTGTAAATAATGTAATTATTTAATAAGAAAGAGAGAAGCGGAGAAATTTTTGTGAGATTGAATATGGTGTTGCCACGTGTTTTTCATAGTTACCCTTTTATTATGGTAGAAAAATTTATAAATTAAAATTGATATTCTAAAGTAAGATATGATTGAATCTTTCTTATTATAAATAAAATAAAATTTTTATTCAATTTTTTTTTAAAATATCATACTTAAAAACTTTGTTCTTATAACTCTCAGTTTTAATTATTTTTTGTTTATAAAATTTTACTTTTATAAAAGCACTAATTATATAATATTTGGTTTTTTTAAAAAGTTTGATGTTTTAAAAATTTTTATAATATTAAATTATTTACTTAGACATAACATTAGCAAAAAGAACTGTTGCTTAATTTATTAGAAACTATTTTAATTTAAATAATATTATTAGTAAATAATGTGGTTATTAAATAAAAGAGAGAAACATGAAAAAAATTGATGAGAAGAAATATGATGTTGACATGTGTCCCTCCTATATACCATTTTATTAAAATAGGAAGATTACATCAATTTAACTATAGTAGAGATCAAGTCTTTAGTAGCACTCTATACTTCTATCTCCTCATAAACTAGCTTATAATCTACAATCTCTTCAATCACTTTCACACCTAAGATGTGTACACCAAAAAATATTTAGGACTCAACATAAAATTGATGAGTTCATAAACATAACACTTTTCAATCACACATATTTATCGACTATAGCATCAAGCAAATATATCCATGACTGTTGATATATGTATGTCCCTAGATCATGATATGAAATGTAATAGATCTTGTTTCTCTGATTCTGATATGTAATTTGATATGATGATATTGGTTGTTTGTGATTTGTAATGACTAATATTTCATTAATGAGTTGATATTAAATTGGTTAGTTAGGTTTGTGGTTGTTAGAATTGTTACACATAATGTTTATTAATTAATACATTCAAACTTAACTTAATGAAGTTCTCATGTGAATGGCCCATGCGAATGAACCATAAGCATGAATAACTTCATATGAATGACTCAGTCGCACGACTAAACCAGGAGACTGGATCAGTCATATGATTGTAACATAAGATTGGCTCAGTCGCACGACTGAACACTCAGTCGTGCGGATGAATCAACCGCATGGTTCAATCGCACGACTGAACCATGCTAATCGTTCAGTCGCACGATTGAATAATACCAACCTATAAATACAACCCAATTCGTGAAAAATAGGAGCTTTTGATTAATTACGATTCCAGACGTACCCTAGCCGTCCAGAAGCCTGCTAATTCGTTCTCCAAGTTCATAGAACACTTTAGATCGATTCCCAATCGATTTCTAACGTTAGTTTCAATTCTTGATTGATTCTTCGTGTGTTCTCACTGATTGGATCGCCAATCAAATAGGATTCCGCACTATTTGATCTGGTTAACATGCTAATCTCTAGGTATTTCGTTCAAATACCAGGTCCTAACAAGTGGTATCAGAGCACGAGGCTCTTGATTACGTGTGATTCAATCAATATTGATGAAAAGCTTGTGTTTTTGCACTAAAAACGCAATCTTTAGTGTCAAAAGTGATCTTGGACGTTCCCTGCTCATCGAAGTTTGGTTTCTACGGACTTACACGTATTTATCGACTATAGCATCAAGCAAATTATCCATGACAAACAGATATAAACAAAGTAAGCACAATATGTTAACATAACCAGGCTATGTATGCGGATTCTACCAGCTAAACTAGTATCATACAAGCAACCCTTCAACATCCTATTAAGCATTATCACATATCACAGATGTTATGCATAGTTGATGTAGATACATGTATACCTAGTTTCTGAGCTTAATGTAATATGTCTTCATTATCTTAGACATATATAATTGAATGGGTACTTAATGAAATACAATGTGTGGTTGTGCTTATAATGTTTATTATTTCATTGATTAGTAGTTTAACGCTTATTGAACTGACTATATAGGTTTGGGGTTGTTTGAATTAATCTTAGTAATGTAATGATTAAGAAATATATTCAAACTTAGTAATATGAAGTTCTCATGCGAATGGCCCATGCTAATGGACCATACGCATGAACAACTTCATGCGAATGACTCAGTCGCACGACTGAACCAGGAGACTAGATCAGTCGCATGATTGTAACATGAGATTGGTTTAGCTGCACGATTGAACACTCAGTCGTGCGAATGGATCAACCGCATGGCTCAATCGCACGACTGAACAATGCTAATGGTTTAGTCGCACGAATGAGAAACTCTAACCTATAAATACCACTTAATTCGTGGAAAAACAGAACACTTCGAATACATACGTACCCTAGCCGTCCAGAGACCTCTAAGAACACGTTCCAAGTTCATAGATCACACTAGATCGATTACCAATCGTTCTTAACGTTTAGTTTCAATCTACAATTGATTCTACGTGCGTTCTCACTGATTGGATCGCCAATCAAATAGGATTTCGCCACTATTTGATTCGGTATACACATTTATCAGTTAGTATTTCATTCAATACACAATCCTAACAAGTGGTATCAGAGCTTTGGCTTTTGATTTACGTGTGACTAAATCGGTTTTGATACAAAACTTGTGTTTTTTCACTAAAAACACAATCTTTTTGTGTCAAACGGTGTCTTAGACGTCTCCTGTTCGTAAAGTTTAGTTTTTCCGGCATACGACAATTAGGGTTAGCAAGAAATTCGGGTTTTTGCGTCCAAAACATCTTAAACCTATGAATTTTCAAAATCCAGCAGCTTTAGTCACACGATTGACTCAATCGCACGACTGAATTCATACTCATCCCTCATTGGCACGATTGGACTCATTCGTACCTTCATTCGTATGACTGAGCAGTCTATTCGCATTGTTCAACCGCACTTGTTCATTCGCCCGACTGAGCCATCCGCATTAGTTCAGTCGCACGATTGAACCATCTGCATTGTTCAATCGCACGACTAGCCCAATCGCACTCCTTCATTCGCACAAGTGAAATAGTTTGTTCCAAAGTTTAAGTTAATAGTAATGGAGGACCAATACTCGGCATTCACAGCAGGGAGAGATTCACGGATTCAAAACCTACTGCTTCTGGAGAATGAAGTGGGGAATCACAAAAAACCCCCTAAGCTAATCACGTTAGATGATACCCATAATGGAAGCAACGTTTCGAGATCTACTTAAATGGAGTAGATCCCAATCTGTGGGAATCAATAGAGACTGGGTATAGTCTGCCAGTAGGTGCTGATGGAGTCAAACTCATACTAGGTTGCATGACTGATGGACAAAAGGTCAAGTACAATGCTAAGAATAAAGTTTATGCTCTGCTTACTCAGTCAATTCCTAAGGATATTTTTCCATCAATTTTCTGAGTACACTAAAGAAAAGAAGTTGTGGGTGCATTGGAGAAAAGATATGACAGAAATGCATCACTAAAGGCTATAAAGGCTAAAGCTTTAAAGAAGGAGTTTGATAACTTCTCTTCGATGGGTAAAGAAAGCTTGGATGATGTCATTGACAGATTCTACCACTTGATGAGTGAGCTACACACTCATGGAGTGACAACGTCTATGGAAGACAAGGCGTCGAACTTTGCTGATGGGTTGCCTGAAAAATGGGTTTCCTTTGTCTTAAATCTTAGACAGAATGGTATGCTAACGAAGTTAGATATCAATGATTTCATTCTGACGCTGAGAGAAGAAGAATTAAGGATGAAATACAGAGCCCAAAAGTCTTCTTATGATCAGAATCTGGCACTGTACAATGCGACTCCACAAGCCAAAACGTCTGGAGCACCACTTCAGACGACTTTTGTGTCAAGTTCAGCTAGTCCTTCTCAAGCCTCTACTTCAGGGTCAAAAACGTCAGGGTCGTCTAGTACCCAATACATCGCACCTGAAGCAAATGCTACAAAACTGAAGACCGAGAATCTCAAGAATATGACTATTGAGGTAGCAAAAGAGCACATGGACCTTCTAGCAGCTATCGTCCACTCCTATGATGGGCTAGTTGCTGGGAAAATTGGGAACTGTCATCTGGCAGATGAGGACTACGAGCAGGTAGACGAGACAGAGCTAGAGATGATGGACATAATGTGGGCCTTACCTAGTGCTGTCCGGAGAGCGAAGAAGTTTGTCAAGAAAACCGAACAAAACTTGGTTGCTACTAAGGACACAACTTTCGGTTTTGACAAGTCCAAGGTTACCTGCTTCAACTGTGGGGAAAAGGGGCACTTCAAACGTGAGTATGTGAAGCCCAAAAAGGCAGAAAATGGGAATCCTTTCTCATCCTTCAATCGTCAGGATAAACCCACTAGTAGTCCTACTTCGTCAAGCAAGGATCCTAAAGCCTTGACTGCTAATGATGATGAAGGACAAGATTGGAGCTTTCGGTTTGTGTCTCCGGGAGACTCCAACATTGCTAGTGTCAAGGACTTAGATGACGACTCAGCTAGTGAAGGTGATATTGCAGTGGAGCTTGTGATGTCTAATATTGAAGAAACTGCAGTTGTGATTGATCACCTACCTGAAGAAGGGACAAGTTCAACAAGTCCAGCATCACCAGAACCAGAAACGTCTGACTCTGCATTGATGGCTGATTCAACCACTCCCTCTCAGGTAAGTACCACTACTCAACTTTTCAATAATAATGCTTGTTCTGATTGTAATACATTTAGGGAAAACATTGATTTGAAAATTACTAGGTTATTAGATCACAATGATATCTTAGTAAAGGACTTACAACTGTGCACAGAAGCCAATAGAGTTCTAAAACAAAATGAGCACAGTTACAAAGAAAAGATAGACCTTTTGAACAAACAGCTTAGGGAAACAGAAGTAGTAGCCTTTAACCAAGCTAATGACATTAGGTACTATCTAAACTCCCTTGAAGACACTAAGAAACAAAAGGCAGTTTTAGAAGTAGAAGTAAATTCTCTAAAACAAAAACTGCACAGTTGGACAAGTTCCTCTCACATTGTCCAACACTTAGGGAGAGAACGTAACAACGGGGAGGGTTTGGGTTATAAAGTGGTTCCACCACCACCTGAGACCTTGATGAATGCAAAAAGTAAACCAATAAATGATAAATCCATCAAGGATCTTATGGTATCTACTCCTTTTGTAAGTGATCCAGATTCCACATGTAAATCAAATGAATCTGGAACTAAACAAAAGGAGGCCACTTCAAAGGCAAAAGGTCAAATGCCTTGTGTTAATTTGGAAAAAGAGCTTGAAAAGGTTAATATAAACTCTCGGTCAACCAAGTCTAATTCTAAACCCAAAAAGACCATTAATGTTAACCAATCACATGTTTCATGTCAAAGTCCAGTTAAACAAAAGGGAAAGGATGTTAAAAATGTTAAAACAATTAAATTTGTTAAACAAGATAAAACATCTAAACAAGAAGAGTCAAAACCCAAACAGAATAATGTCACACGGGTGTCACACACGTCTCCACAAAGACAGTTAAATCGTAAAGTCGAAAGCAGGTCATGCTACAACTATGGAGAGTATGGACACATTGCGTCTAACTATCCTTACTATCAGACACCTAGGAAGAAAGTTGAACTTCAGGAATCAAAACCTAGTTCTTCTAAGAGGACCTCAATGACTCCACCTAGAAGAGCTAGTGAACCTAAAGTTAAACCCATTAGCTAGTCGTTTGTTTATCACAAACAGGCCTTACACAAAGCTGGTTATGGAAAGAAAAATCTACCTCAATGTCTGATAATGAGAACAAGAGGACAACTGAGCTTCCCTCACCTTCTAAAGTTCAATGGGTTGAATTTATGATGTGTGATGCCTCTGGAAAACCCAAGCCAGTAAGGCTTGGGTCCCTAACATGAACTAAATTTTCAATTGAATGTGTAGGGTGTTCACTATAGTGCCGAAACCAACACATGGATCGTCGATAGCGGAGCATCCAGGCACATGACTGGGAACAGGACACTCCTATCAATTTTATTTGTTTTTTCTTTTAGTCTATTTTATTAATTTTAGCGATTTATTTGTTTCGCCTATTAAAATCCTAAAAACAAAATCGGTTTCGGTTTTAGAATTTTAGGGGGAGAATAGGTTATGTTAGCTAATATATATATATATATATATATATATATATATAATATATATATAATATATATATATATATTAAGGGAGGAGGACAGGCTAACTGCTAGAAATCAGATCGTATTTGTGATACCGATTCAATAATTTTGGAAAATGATAGTACACAGGAACAAACCATTGGGATTTTTAAAAGATTAAATTGAATTAGATGCGGAGTTCAAAGTCTAAGTCTGTGTAGTCTGAGCAATAATAAAAGGAAAAATGATAGTAAAACTGGTTACTACTAAGGTAACACAAAGAAAGTAGACCTAGAGGTTGCTAGACCACAGATGATATGTCGGTAGATTCAACACAATAGATTATTAGACCTCATTGGTGAACTCAATTTAAACTAAGCTATTCAACTGGTTGTGGGTTCCCATCTTATCACTGGTTAACACAATCAATTATTTTCAATAAGGGATGGCGAGCAAATAAACGCCACAAATGTGTGCGGATGACCACAAATAGAGCAAAGCATGAAAAAAAGAACAATAAACGCAATCAAGCCGATAACCTATGTTGTTGGTGCGTTATGTGCAAAAAGAATAATTTGTGCTCTAACAAGAAGATAGGTTGTGTGCCTCTTTGCTGCGCGGTGGCACTGACCTGAGGATAAGCATAGCCTACATATTCTAGAATTCATTGTTATTTGCCGCCTCTCTGCTATGCGATGGCACTGACCTGAGGATTGGCTTCTCTTTGAAAGCTCTAAGAATAGTCTCTTCTTGTCAAAATACCCGTAGACCGCTCAAAAATCTCTTGAGGAATGTTGATTACCATATAAGCATGGGATCCACAAACGTTGGTTGAAATAATTAAACTTAATACTTCACCAATCGTGTCAAATTTCTGTGTATGGATTTAAGAGGACAAGTATACTGACAATCATCATGGCTACAATTCTTGAAAGTCCAATCAATGTGGGGATCTAATATTACTAGTATGATTTCCTAAACTTGCTAACGACTCTAGATGAAAAACAAGAATCGAGCATCAAAAGGTTTTGATAATATGTCCCCATGATTTAACTTACCTGTATGATTCCAAACTGAATCGGTCCACTTATGATCAAAATGAATTGAAGCTGCTCTTCAGGAAATGAATCTTTTAGATTTCCATCTTAGAATTTCCACCTCACACAAAACCACAAAAACAAGTTAACAAGTTTTAGTTTTGTATTTCAGTTTTAGTTCTTTTATTTTGTTTAAATTTCTTCAATTTATTTTGTTAAACATCGGACTATGCCTTGGAATTCAATCGGGGATTTAATCACCTAAAAGGGTCACGTTTGAGGTGACCACATATGTTTTCAAATGTCAAATGAGTCACGTCTGAGGTGATCAAAAGTTTTCAAAGTTAAAATGATCATGTCTGAGATGTTTGAATGCTTAAAATGTTTAATCAATAAGTTAAAGGGTGTAATATGTCAAATGGTCATAAAGTCAAAATCATGAGTATGATTCATACGCACGACTGGGCCAGGAGTATGGACCAACCGTGCAAATAGACCATACTCATGCCCTAGACAGCTGAATGGAGCATGAGTATAACCATTCAACCGAATGGCTTACAAGATTGAGCCAGTCGCCCAAATGGAGTTGTGCGAATGAGTCAGTCGCCGACTGAAACCTAGTCGGCGACTGATGTGATCGGACTGAACCAATCGCACGACTGAGGTCCAATCACCCGAATGAACAGAGTGAATGGGTCTAGTCACCCGATTGAAATCAGATTCAGTATAAATACAGCCACAGTCGATCGCATAAACTCATCACCCCCCAATCGCCCTAAAATCGCATACACTACCAAAATTTCTTCAGACCTAATTTGCCTACTTATTGTGATATTCTGACGATCTCTGTTGATTATACAGGTATAATACAGTGTAATCTAGCCAACATTCCGTCGATATGACTCCAAAATCACGACATTCGGTCCTAACCAAGAACCGAAACTAAGTTGGACAAATAACCTAACTAAACTACGTAAAATGATAAAATCAAGGTTATTAGGTGATTAGTAGAGTGATTGCGAGTCTAATGAACCAATACACGATGTATAATTTGAATATTTAGTCAAAATTCGAATTTCATTCGAACAGACAGTAGGTCAGGCGACTGGACACCTGGATGAACTACAATCGCACGACTGAGCTGAACGAATGACTATATAGCCGAATGTGTGATACGGATGAGCTCAGTCGGCCAACTGAACCAATCGCAGGCTTAGTCACCCGATTGAACTCAATCGCAAGCTCAGTCACCCGATTATATCCAGTCGCATGTTAGGTCAACCGACTGAACTCAGTCGCATTGTTCAATTGCATGATTGAACCAGACTGAGTTCAACAAGGTTAAATTTGAACTGATTTTGGTTGTGTGGTGATCTAATGTCTATGTGTCTTGTATTACAGATCTATGGCTGATTGGTGGTCCATCAACCCCAAGCACAATATCTGTGCTCATTTAGATGCCACAACTCGGAACGGTGCCGAGTTTGCAAGGATCATTGCGTTCCTAAAGAGATCCAGGATCCACAGGGCTATATGCATACCGTGCACTCCCTATAGGTCTATACAACAGGCCTTCTGGGAAGGGGCATCGGTTGATCGTTCACATGTGCCTTACAACATCCATAGTACTATTTTTGGTCAGGCTATCGAGGTTACTGCTGATGATATTAGGCGAGTACTTGGTCTGGGTGATGATGCAGACCATCTGACCAGGCTACACCCTCTGAAAGTGAGAGGGTGCTTCCTGAGGATGAAGTATGCTGGGGATATAAATGCAGGTGTGCTGAACAAGAGCAACATGTGTCCCCAGTACAATTACTTAGCACATGTGATACTTAAGTGCTCAGCTTCAAGGAGGGGTGGCTTTGATGATCTTTCAGACCAGATTCAGAATGCCTATGTGGCACTGGTGCTGAACCACCCTTTCAGCTTCTCGAGCATGATATTCTCCTACTTATAGAGAACCTTGAGGCCAAGGGCAAGGAGGACTTCTGCATGTATCCAAGGTTCTTGCAGATGATTATTGATGAGAAGCTGCCTACCCTGCCTAAGGAGAGCCACGATGTTGTATCGCTGGAGATTATGGATGATACGACCTTGGGCCGCATGAAGGTCTATAGGGGGAAGCAAGTCAAGCCCCCTGTGAAGAGACTCTTCGGGCATCTGGCCCAGGCTGATTACATGACGCCTGCAAGACGTAGGTGGCGCCACGAGAAGAGTGATTCAGATGTGGAGCAGATTGCCCTCCCTTCTGATGACTCCGATGACGATGACAGTGACACTGGTGGAGATTCTGGGCCCGCTTCAACTAGGGGCCCCACTACCCATGTTACACCTCCACACCTGCTCATGGAGACACCACCACCGCTGGTTTCCATCAGGACTTTCGTCCTGATGAGGAGGAGGACATACGAGGAGCCTTTGACTCGTACTGTGGGGAGTAGGGTGGTTGCCACCGACCGAGGTATTCAGGAGGCTGGAGGACGCCCTAGCGAGTCTGGGGAGACCACTACTAATCCCACATATACCCCAGACCCGCTCAACGTCCTAGGGGGAGCATCCACCTCGAGGGGTTCGAAGAAGAAACGGATGGCCCAGCCCCACGAGATGAAGATGAAGAAGAGGAGGATGACTTTTATAACCACCACCACTACGACCACCACTACCACCACTCCACCTACCACCACTACCACCATTCCACCCATCACCACTATCACACCCACTCTATCACTTACCCACATCCCATCCACCACCATTACTACTCACCCAACACCACCCACACATATCCCACCACCCATCTTCTCCATAGCTACCACCACCAGCCACCAAGCCGGTTCTTCATCCCGCACCACATTCACCACAGGACCCACTCTACCCTCAATTAGGGTAGAGGAACAGCTGGCAGCACTAAACCGCATGGTGCTGAAGCTGCTAGCTGCTGATGAAGAGGAAAGCTGCACAACTACGTCAGCTTGTGGAGCTAAATGCTACCCAAGCACAACAGATTGCTTAGCAAGCACAACAGAATCCCAACACCAAGAGCTAAATGACCAATCAGTGAAGAGAATAGAGGAGGTGGAGACCTCTAACAAGTCTATCATGCTCAAACTAAAGGGATCTAAAGATGAGCCAGTGAAGATCAGAGAAAGAGATGGAGATGATGGTGATGATGATGACAGTGATGATGATGAAGATGGTGATGATCAAGGTGATGACAGAGAGGGAGGTACAATGATGATGCATGTGATGATGATGATGAAGGAGAAGAAGATTCATCTGCTACGGGTGCCACATCAACAAGTGAAAGGAGGACCAAGAAAGCTCAAGACAAAGGTGCCTCTACATCAGCCCTGTCAACAGAGGAACACATGATTCAAGACGAAAGTAATACATAGTTGTTTATGTAATTTAAAATCATGTGTATTTGAATATTGTATCAAACTAATGTACATAATGTTTATGTTTTGTTAATGAGTTTATGTTTTGTTTATTGACTAATGATTGATGTGTTACATGTTTTAAATCAAGAAGATCCAAATTTTCAAAGCGATAAGTACGATGTTGCTCCCCTTAAGCAGGTCAAGACTCAACTCACAATGATTCTTGATCTGCAAGGGATAGTCAGGAGATCTGTGAGTTACACTCCTGAAGAAGGAGAAATAATTCATAATCTCACTGATGAGCAATTGGCCGAAATGTTTCGACTCAATCATGACGAGATCGTGAAGGATGCTCCGACAGTAAACGTGGAAAGTGATGATGAGCTAAATGATATAGACGAGATAGAGATTGAGGATGTCACGGCCCAACATTATCTAGAGTATACTGACAATAAAGGAAATGTAGTTCCAAATATGGGAGACACCCTTGTCAGTGATACATTCGAAACTCTGGATAAAATGGAGCAGGAGTTAGAAGGACAAAGACAAAGCCCAAGCCTCAGATGCCGATGTCAACATCAGAAAGGCTGAATGGGCAGCATGTTTTGCAAAACTTAGAGCCCAACGCAGTGCTCTAACATCAAATGTCTAGACCAAACTCTATAAAGTGAAGAAGCATCAAAAGGTGTCAGGAAAAATTATAGCGTGGGCCTATTTTGAAGATCTTAATGTTTATGCTGTTAAAAGAGAGAAAGGGATCGAGTACTTCAGATTTCCACACGATCTGAAGACTCTTTCGGGTTTTAAGCTTAACCAGCTAGCAAAGTTAAAGTTGCTATATGATGACCCTCGTAAGATGTCAGGCTGGTTTGAAGCTGCTTTAAAGAAAGAGTACCATATCAGGTGGGTCAACTTCAAACCTCAACAACCAATGAGGTATATCAGAAGATCTAAGGTTAATGCCATTACTGGAAAACCAAAAATAATGCTGAAGTGGAGTCCTCCGCGCACGATGTCAAGAATCCCTCTACGGGAAATGCCACAAGACTTCACTCCACACTTCAAGTGGTGGTACTACGACTGGAGAACAGGTGAGTCAGTCATAGTGTTGAACAAAAATGGTAGTATGGAAACTATCAGGGTGTTTGACCCCATGTGGCTTACTAACTTGTCGGCTGATGATGTCTACACCTTGTACAAGTGGCCACTGTTCTATGACGCGCAGGATATTGTACAAGCCCTCCAATTCCAAAACGTGATCAGACTCTGCTTCGCATATGAAATACATGCAGGAGTTACAAGAGAGGAGAAGTACAAGAAATATTAGGAGCTTATGAAGAATGTAAGACAATAGATGAAACTAGGTCCAAGGGGGAGTTTGTAGATACATGTGTACCTAGTTTCTGAGCTTAATGTAATATGTCTTCATTATCTTACACATATGTAATTGAATGGGTACTTAATGAAATACAATGTGTGGTTGTGCTTATAATGTTTATTATTTCATTGATTAGTAGTTTAACGCTTATTGAACTGACTATATAGGTTTGAGGTTGTTTGAATTAATCTTAGTAATGTAATGATTAAGAAATATATTCAAACTTAGTAATATGAAGTTCTCATGCGAATGGCCCATGCTAATGGACCATACACATGAACAACTTCATGAGAATGACTCAGTCGCACGACTAGACCAGGAGACTGGATCAGTCCCATGATTGTAACATGAGATTGGCTCAGTCGCACGACTGAACACTCAGTCGTGCGAATGGATCAACCGCATGGCTTAATCGCACGACTGAACCATGCTAATGGTTTAATCGCACAAATGAGAAGCCCTAACCTATAAATACAACTTAATTCGTGGAAAAACATTACATTTTGAATACATACGTACCCTAGCCATCCAAAGACCTCTAAGAACCTGTTCCAAGTTCATAGATCGCACTAGATCGATTACCAATCGTTCTTAACGTTTAGTTTCCATCTACAATTGATTCTACGTGCGTTCTCACTGATTGGATCGCCAATCAAATAGGATTTCGCACTATTTGATTCGGTATACACGTTTATCAGTTAGTATTTCGTTCAATACACAATCCTAACAGTTGATCCTATCAAGCAAGCTTTTTAAGTGATTTTTGCACAAGACACGAGTCACAAACTTATTAAACATTCTATCAAGTAGCCCTTAAATATGAACACACAAAATCTAGGGTTTGATAGGCTTGTGAGTCTAAACAGACTTATTATTGTATTAAGAGATATATATATATATATATATATATATATATATATATATATATATATATATAATTGGATATTTATAATTTTTAATGACACGTAGCTTAATGATAAAAGTTAGTAATAATTTGTTAATGCCAAGATTTGAATCGTAAACTTCCAAAAGATGCAATGCATCCCACCTCCCACTTGAACCACTACGCCAAGAGATCATTGATGGATATATATATATATACATATATATATATACACATATATTATATATACATATATACATATATACATACATATATATATTATACATATATACATATATACATACATTATATATATTATATATATATATATATATTATATATATATATTAATATATATATAATATATATAAACAATTAGAGATATGATTATGTGAAAACTAGTTTTCATTTAAGCACTAATTCCATTATTTTCTTTAATTTGACTACAACTTTTTCATACGATGATATTTTTTTAAAGAGACAAATTGGATTTTAATAATTCAAACTATTACTCATTGGTCAGTAAAAATCTATACTATTAATTTGGATGCTATAATCCCAACTTTTATTTTTATTACCAACGGTAATCTCTGTAGTATTATTACCATACATTCACACTCAATTTTTATTTACATTATGATCAATTTAACTTGTATGTTTTTTAATTTCATTGATAATCGTTATTGTGAACGAAATCAAGTGCAAATCAAGCGTAAATGTTTAATAACTATGTTAACAAGACTGTTGTTGGTAACAAAAGTAGAAGTTATGATTATTAGCGGACAAATTAATAGTATGAGTTATTATCAGACAATGAACAATAGTTTGGATTATTAAAATCCAACTTGCCTAAACAAAATTACACCATTATTATCAAAAATGATTTTTATATCAAACTACATTATAGTATAGTATATTATATTATATTATTTTGTATCGTAATACTACATATATGTGTATTGACGCATAATTTTTTTTGATATAGCAATATTATATCATATTAAAGATAAAATATTTAAAATTTAGTGGTGTAATTTTTTATTAAAAATAATAATGTATGAAAAAGTTATAGTTGTTTATATTTTAAGAAAAAGTAGTTCTTAAGTTTCCATTTTAAAAGTGGTTTTCAAGTGAACACTTATTAAGTTTTATACAACAAATTTTCATAAATTGTAAGATTTAAATATTTGTAAAACTAAAAGTTTATAAACCTTAATGGTAATATTTACTTATGTTTTATTATAACATTTTTAATTTAATACATTTTAAGATTGTAATATTGTAAAACTAAAAGTTTATAAACTCTACAATGGCAATATTTACTTATGTTTTGTTATAACTGTTTATATGAGATACTTAATCAAAAAAGTTTGTCTATAAGGTGTTGTTTGTTTTTACTACAGGATGACGTCTGCAATTTATGGACCACATCTGCAGGCACCTGTAGCAGAATAGGTGGATCAAATGTCTGCAGCCTGTAAGAAAAAGACTGTTTGTTTTTAACATTTACAGAGTGTTAAAATAATTTCACAACCAATCGAATCTTAGGGGAGGGGGGCCAACAGACGCAGGTGGGGGGAGGGGGAGGGGGAGGTGGGCGCAGGTGAAAGGGAGGCGGCCAATGACCAGCGAGTGCAGGTGGAGGGAGGGGGAGACGGGCGCAGGTGGGTGTAGGGGGAGGGGAAGGTGGGCGCAGGGGAGGCAGTCGACGGGCGCAGGTGGGGGGAGGGGGAAGGTAGGAGCATGTTTGGGTGGGGGGAGGCGGCCGGCGGGCGCAGGTAGGGAGAGTGGGGAGGCGGGTGCAGGTGGGGGGAGGGGGAGGCCGGCATAGGTGGGGGGAGGGGCGGCGGTGGTCCGGCCGGTGGGGGTAGGTGGGTCGGCGGTGGTCCAACATGTGGGGGAGGTGGGGCGGCAGTGGGGGAGGTGGGGCGGTAGGATGGGGAGAGGTAGGAATGTATTGAGAAGTTGAAAAGAGATTAGAAGACCTCAGAAGTGGTAAGTCCACATCTTCTCCACGCAGACGTTAGGAATACATTTTTTAATGAAACATCTTCCATAAATCAAACAGTCTACGCACTCAAAACCTCTTTTCGTGTCTGCGTGCTCGTAGATGAAGGGGTGACGAAGACCTTTTGAAGAAAAACAAACAACACATAAGTTAAGTGTGTCAAAAAATATATAGTCTAATAGTATAAAAGTGTATTGATTTTCCTATCAAGTAATGACGATCTAAGTTCCATCATAGAATGTCATAATTTCAGAGTAGATTAATTTCTTTTGAGTTTTTGTTGGAAAAAATAGGCTAACTTTAAATGAATGATATTAAGTCATCATATGATTTTTTAAGAAAATATTCAGATGGTAAAGTAATGTCATGTCTAACTATAAATTATAAGTTCAATCCTACATAATAGAGCTATAATCATTTTAAGAGTAAAGTTTTCTCATGTTCTTTAGTAGAAAAAGCTATTTTAAAGGAAACATTTACACATAAATACTGATACTTGTTCTTAAAAAAAGTCAAACTGAAATTAATTTTATGAGTAAGATTAAGTGTTGTGGATGAGTTTTATCAAAGGCTTCATCCATGTGGATACCACCTTGATCGTGGAAACCTTTAACACCCGGATATTTTTTGATGCCGACGAAAGAAGAAAAAGAAATAAAGTCCAAAGTCGGGGGACCAAATTTGCCAAAACGTGAGAAAGTTCGGAAGAGAAGGAGAATAAGAGGGGAGGGCAGCCCACACCCTCCCCACATCTCCAAAACTTCAGCAAAGAAAAGAAAGAAGAGAGAAAAAGGAGAAAAGAAGAGAAAAAGGTTGGTTCCGGTAGATTCAAGCTCAAAATCGTCATGTAGCAGGTCCAATCGAAGCTCTAATTCTCGGTGTTATTTGTGTGAGTTCTAAGACCCTCTTTTAAATGTTTTTGGTTGATTTTTGGCCTGGAACACATCTGAAACCAGTTTTTGAATGTGTGTGTTTGACCCATTTGTATGTGTTTGCATGTGATGCGTTTGGAGTTTGTTTCCGGGCTTGTGTGTGCTTGAATGGTGTTTTAGTATGCATTCCTAAGGTTTAGAATGGTTTATTTAGGCTTAGAATAGGTTTGGATGAGCTTGGAGGTCAAAAATGGTAGATTGGGTTCAGGATGAACTGCATTCTGCATCAGCTAGGGCTATGCGACCGAATGGAGGCCATACGGCCGAATGAGGTGCGATTGAGGTTAATTCGCACGATTGAGGAGTCATTCGTGCGATTGGGGGGCTAGTCACATGGGGAATCATGCGACTGAGGGCCCATTCGCATAAGTGCTCATCCGCATTAGTTTCATCCGCATGAGGTCCATTCGCATTAGTTCCATTTGTATAGGACTCATCCGCATTGAGTCCATCCGCATGAGGTCATTCGCATAAGTGTTCACCCGCATTGGTGATCATCCGCATGAGTTTCATTCGCACGATTGGGTGTTCATCCGCATAGGTGTTCATCTGCATTGATCCATTCGTATGATGTTCAGTCGCCTGGAGGTCATGCGACTAAAGGGTGCCTATACGCCCAAATAGAGCTGTTGTACCCGAGGAAAAGCATAGTTTAATCACTGACTTTCGGGGGAAAGTGCAGATGTAAGTTTTGACGTGGAAGTTCCCGTAAGTTCATGTAAGATGACTTTTGAGGTCATAGAGATGATGTTGGGCATGATGATGATGTTGCATGTTTATGCATGATGTATGTTATGTATGATGTTGTCCTATATGATGATGACTGCGTATGTTGATGTTCCTTATTATGATGTATGATTATCTTTCCTGTGGCTTTACGTGTTATGTTAATGAATGAAATGAAGTATTATGTAACGTAAAGTGAAAGATAATGAAAAGAGGAACATGATGAATGCATGCGTTAATGAATGATGAAATTAATGAAAGTCTTGCAAGCCTTGTATGTCGGGACACGCCCCTTTGTAAGGTGTTAGCCTAATGGTGTGCGGGTTCGCTACCCCAGAAGGATACACATCGGGGTCTTTCTTTGTGATTGACCATTTGAATGGAACCATTGTTGCTTGCCTTCGGTACTGTGGCCATGAGGTGTTGTGCACCGTAATGGAAGGTCTATGATAGGCTTTGGCCCAGTACCAACGGACGGAAGGGCATAGCATATGATAATGGTATGCCTGAACTTTATCTTAGGTACTGTGGCCACGAGGTGTTGTGCACCGTAATGGAAGGTCTATGATAGTCTTCGGCCTAGTACCTAGAGACTGAAGGGTAAAGTTCATGGTTTGAAGGAAAGAAAAGATGTAATGATGAACGAATGAATGATGAAGATAATAATGATATTATCTATGTGTACGTATGATGTATGATCGCATGATTGTAATGAACGGTTTAACAAAGGAAAAGTATGTTTTATTATAAAACTAGAACTCACTCAGCAACCCTGACTTTTATGTGTTTTCAGTTGGCAGGTAATGATTGCTGAGGATGACACGGGATGGCTACTCAGCTCTTTTGGATGACATCCATTTATATAATGCTTTTGTGATGTAATACAACAATGTATTTTGTAACTGATTAATGATGTATTATTTTGCAAAAGTTTTTATGATGAAATAAGATGTCATTTTTGAATGTTTCCGCTGCAATGTTTATGTAAGATAAATGAAAATGTATGTTTTTGTGCGATAACTGACATGCTGTAAGCGCTCTGGGAACGAGGCCTTACAAGTTGGTATCAGAGCCATAGTTTAAGTGAAATGGGTAAAATTTTAAAATAAACCTTAACTTAAACTGAGAATGGGACGGAAAGGGATGTGATGCCAATCTGAGTAGTTGCGTGCCTTCAGGTATTTTCGTAATGTTAACCGGTATTATGTGCATATGGTATGTGGTTATGTGTTGTATGTAGATTTAAATACTGATGTAGTCAGGACAGGTAATGCTTAGGGTATGAAGAGTAATGTAATTGGCTAATCACAACTAGCCACTGTAATTAGGGACTTACTATACTTGACATAAACTGAGTTGTTCCCTGAATGACCATGTTGGTGTTTGAATCTTTCAATGTGCGTGTGAATGGCTGGTGGTAGATCTTCGAAAGCCTCTCATGGTGGTGGTCATGATGGGCTTGGTGCTGAGTCGGGACCCAAGAGGGGAAGACCCTGGACAGAAAAGGTGGTTCATGAAGAACCCGCGACCCCTCATTCAGAGGGTGGTGATGAGAGTGCAAACCTGAGAGCCTCGGTGAAAGAGGCGGTGGTTAAAGAGGTACATCAGGTCATGCAGACAATCTTACCGTCTGTAATGACCGAAGTGATTAAAGCAGTACGGGAAGGAGAAAGACAAGAAAGAAACAGGTCCTCGGGAGGACGGGAACAACCAGAGCCTGAGACGGTTTTATCTGATGATAAAGAGGAAGAAGAAGAGCCTGTGCAGGAGGCAGCACGAGGCTGTAATTATGGGGCATTTCAACGATGCAAGCCCCCTACTTTTGATGGAAACGACACTGCTGCTGCTGCTCACCGGTGGGTGAGAGAAATGGAAGCGGTATTAAACATCTGCGAGTGCCAGGAGGATTAGAAAGTAAAGTTTGTTGTCCACACATTTGTGGACTCGACTCTGTGCTGGTGGGACAATATAGTCCAAGCCGAGGGTAGTAGGGCTATTGGGAGAATGAGATGGTCGGAGCTGAAAAAGTTGGTGATTAAGGAGTTTTGTCCTCACCGGGAAATGGACAAGGTCGAAAGAGAGTTCTTGCAACTGGAGGCGGGAACCATGACACACCAGCAGTACACCACAAGGTTCAACGAGATGGCACGTCTGGTGCCGGATCAGGGGACACCTCTGTCATAGAAGATTAAGAGGTACATTCAGGGTTTGTCAACGGATATCTGTAGGCACATGATCGTTGCCCGACCGAGCACGTTTAGGTTGGCAGTGGATTTGGCGGGGAGACTGTATGATGAGAGGGTCGTGGTGGTGGTGGCTGAAGGTGGCAGGAAGGGTGGAGGTGATCAAAACTGGCAGGGAAAGATTTTTGGTTGAAGTGATGCCTCGACGGGTAAAAAGAAGGCACGGGTGGACGACCGTCGTGTGGTTACATCGGGGGCAGGCATGAAGAAGTGTGGTAGGTGTGGAAAGGAGCATAGCGAGGAGTGCAGGCTGGGGTCAAACTTTTGCTTCAAATGTGGGAAGATGGGGCATATAGCTAGGGGCTGTCGTATGGTCCAGTGCTTTAACTGTGGTGAAGAGGGTCACATGAGTAGGGACTGTAAGAAGCCGAGGGCTGAGGGTTCCGGGGCGAAGAAGTCGGGAGGTGAAGGATCGATGGCGAGCGCCAGGACATTCACTATGACACAGGAGGAAGCTAGGACAGACCCTGATGTTGTGTCCGGTACGTTTCTGGTGAACCAAACTTTAGTTTCTGTGTTATTTGATTCGGGTGCCAGTAAAAGTTTTATTTCTGCTGCTTTTTGTGCTAAGCTGTCTGTTAGTAGTAGACGTGTTGATGCGCCCTTTGATGTAGAAACTGCCATAGGTAAGTCTACCAGGATTTTTGAGATGATAGAGAACTGTAATGTGGAACTAGAAGGTCATAAGTTTCCTGTTAGACCGTTTATGATGACCTTAGGTGGTTTCGATTTGGTTCTTGGGATGGATTGGTTGGCGGACTCCAAGGTGAACATCGTGTGTTGCAAGAAGATGATTCATTTAAGAGCGCCTGATGGGAGTTTGGTGACTGTTTATGGGGATTGGGTCACGACGATCCCGAAGGTAATCTCAATGGTGGTGGCGGGAAAGTGTATGAGGCATGGATGTAGCGCCTACTTGGCTTATGTAAAGGATGTGGATACGCCAACACCACAACTATCCGATGTTCCAGTTGTGTGTGACTTTCCATACGTGTTCCCAGAAGACTAACCAGGAGTGCCACCTGACCGAGAGATCGAGTTTCAGATTGATCAGATACCGGGTGCCCAACCTGTTGCCAAGGTACCGTATCGGTTGGCCCCGATGGAGATGAAAGAATTAATGGAGCAGTTGCAAGAGCTGCTTGATAAGGGGTTCATTAGACCGAGCATCTCTCCTTGGGGTGCTCTGGTCCTGTTTGTGAAGAAGAAAGACGGTAGTATGAGAATGTGTATTGACTACCATGAGTTGAACAAGTTGACAGTGAAGAACCGATACCCCTTACCGAGAATAGATGATTTGTTCAATCAGCTTCAGGGTGCCAGTTGGTTTTCAAGGATAGACCTTCGATCTGGTTACCATCAGTTGAAGGTGAAAGAGCAGGATGTCCCTAAAACAGCTTTTTTCACGCATTACGGTCACTATGAGTTCCTCGTTATGTCATTTGGTTTGACTAACGTGCGAACTGCTTTTATTGATCTGATGAACGGTGTGTGTCGGCCGATGTTGGATAAATCAGTGATTGTGTTTATTGATGATATCCTGATTTATTCGAAGAGCGAGATAGAGCATGTCGGTCACATTCGGGAGGTTTTGAAGACGTTGAGAAAGGAGAAGTTGTACGCCAAGTTCTCTAAATGCGCATTCTGTTTGCGCAAAGTTTAGTTCTTGGGTCATGTGGTAAATCCCAACGGGATTATGGTGGACTCGGCAAAGGTGGAGGCAGTGATGCAATGGAAGTCCCCAAAGACGCCATCCGAGATTTGTAGTTTCTTGGCTTTGGCGGGCTACTACAGAAGATTTATTCAAGACTTCTCCAAGATCGCTTCTCCACTAACCAGGTTGAACTGGAAAGATGTGAAATTTGTATGGGGTCAAGCTCAAGAGAACGTGTTCGGAGAATTGAAGACAAGATTGACTCAAGCTCTTGTTCTGTCATTACCCGATGGAAGCAAAGATCTGGTGGTTTATTCTGATGCTTCCTACTCGGGGTTGGAGTGCGTGTTAATGCAGAGATGGAAGGTTATAGCCTATGCATCCTGACAGTTGAAGGTTCATGAGGTTAATTTACTACTCATGACTTGGAGCTAGCAGTTGTGGTATTTGCATTAAAGATTTGGAGGCACTATCTTTACGGGACGAAGTGCACCATTTTCACTGACCACAAGAGCTTGAAGTACTTCTTTGAACAAAAAGATCTGAACATGAGGTAGAGACGATGGTTAGAGCTTATAAAGGACTATGATTGTGAGATCCACTACCATCCGGGCAAAGCCAATGTGGTGGCAGACGCCCTTAGCCGAAAAGAGAGGCCCGAGCTGATTCGGGTGAAAGCATATCAGCTGATCATGACCTCAGATGTGATGAAGCAAGTCAAAGAGTTTCAAGATGAGGCATTGAAAGAAGATCATCTTAACTCTGAGAGAGTGAGAGGTCTGGTCGCAGAATTGGGTGAAAAAAGCTTAGTGTTAGAACTCGATTCGGGAGGATGTGGATTCCTCGTTTTGGGGATCTACGGGTGAAGATTATGGATGAAGCTCATAAGAATCGATACTCTATTCATCCTGGTGCTACAAAGATGTACCAAGACATGAAGAAAAATTATTGGTGGCCGGGTATGAAGCGTGACGTAGTAGAGTATATGAGTAAGTGCCTTACTTGCTTGCAAGTGAAGGCCAAGCATCAAAAGTCGTATGGGAAGATCCAACCTTTGGATATACCGAAATGGAAATGGGAGCACATCACCATGGATTTCATTACGAAGCTGTCGCGTACACCGAAAGGGTATGATGCTATATGGGTGATTGTTGACCGCTTGACGAAGAGTGATCACTTCCTACCGATCCGCAAAACGTATTCATCTGAGAGGTTGGCTTATCTGTTCATCAAGGAAATTGTAACTGGTCATGGTGTGTCGGTGTCTATTTTTTCCGATCGTGACACCCGGTTTACATCCAAATTCTTAAAGAAATTCCATGACGCCATGGGGACGAGGTTACATATTAGCACGACTTATCATCCCTAGACTGATCGTCAGTCAGAAAGGACCATTCAGACATTGGAGGACATGCCTCGGGCATGTGTGATTGATTTTGGGGGAAGTTGGGATGACCACTTACCGTTAGCTGAATTCTTATACAATAACAGTTATCATTCCAGCATTGGTATGGCACCTTATGAGATGCTATACGGTAGGAGATGCAGAACACCCGTCTGTTGGGGTGATATTGGTCATAAAGAGTTAGGGCGCGTTGAGGTAATCGAGGCTACGAATGAGAAGCTTGAAAGGATCAAAGCCTTCATGAAGGCAGCCAAAGATAGACAGAAGTCGTATGCCGATAAGCGACGCGGGCCGATTGAGTTCCAGGTGGGTGACTGGGTTATGTTGACGGTCTCACCTTGGAAGGGTATCATTGGGTTCAGAAAGCGGGGCAAGTTGAGCCCAAGATACATAGGCCCTTTTCCGAATCATTGCTCGAGTAGGAGAGGTGGCCTATAAATTGGAGTTACCAGAGAAGTTAAGTGGAATTCACCCGACATTTCATGTATCTCATCTAAGAAAGTGCTTGGCAGATGAAGACATGATTGTTCCACTGGAGGATATCAAAGTATACGAACGACTCAATTATGTGGAGCAACCAGTGGCAATCATCGATCGAAAAGAGAAGAGGCTGAGAAATAAAGTGGTTCCTCTTGTGCTCGTACAGTGGAAACATAGGAAAAGATCCGAGTCAACATGGGAGACTGAAGAAGAAATGAGGCAGCATTACCCACGTTTTTTCAAGTAATAACAGGTTTCAGGGACGAAACCTATATAAGGGGTTGGACTTGTAACACCCGGATATTTTTTGAAGCCGACGAAAGAAGAAAAAGAAATAAAGTCCAAAGTTGGGGGACCAAACTTGCCAAAACGTGAAAAAGTTTGGAAGAGAAGGAGAATAAGAGGGGAGGGCAGCCCACACCCTCCCCACATCTCCAAAAACTTAGCAAAGAAAAGAAAGAAGAGAGAAAATGGAGAAAAGAAGAGAAAAAGGTTGGTTCGGGTAAATTCAAGCTCCAAATCGTCGTGTAGCGGGTCCAATCGAAGCTCTACTTCTCGGTGTTGTTTGTGTGAGTTCTAGGACCCCTATTTTAAATGTTTTTGGTCGATTTTAGGGCTGGAACACATTTAAAACCCATTTTTGAATGTGTGTGTTTGACCCATTTGTATGTGTTTGCGTGTGATGTGTTTGGAGTTTGTTTCCGGGCTTGTGTGTGCTTGAATGGTGTTGTGGTATGCATTCCTAAGGTTTAGGATGGTTGATTTAGGCTTAGAATGGGTTTGGATGAGCTTGAAGGTCGAAAATGGCAAATTGGGTTCGGGATGAACTGCATTCTGCATCAGCTAGGGCTATGCGACCGAATGGAGGCCATACGGCCGAATGAGGTACGATTGAGGTTCATTCGCTCGATTGAGGATTCATTCATGTGATTGGGGGGTCAGTCGCATGGGGAATCATGCGACTGTGGGCCCATTCGCATAAGTGCTCATCCGCATTAGTTTCATCCGCATGAGGTCTATTCGCATTAGTTCCATTCGCATAGGACTCATCCGCATTGAGTCCATCCGCATGAGGTCATTCGCATGGGTGTTCACCCACATTGGTGTTCATCCGCATGAGGTCCATTCGCACAATTGGGTGTTCATCTGCATAGGTGCTCATCCGCATTGGTCCATTCGCATGATGTTCAGTCGCCTGGAGGTCATGCGACTGAAGGGTGCCCATACGCCCAAATAGAGTTGTTGTACCCGAGGAAAAGCATAGTTTAATGACTGACTTTCGGGCGAAAGTGCAGAGATAAGTTTTGACGTGGAAGTCCCCGTAAGTTCATGTAAGATGACTTTTGAGGTCATAGAGATGATGTTGGGCATGATGATGATGTTGCATGTTTATGCATGATGTATGCTATGTATGATGTTGCCCTATATGATGATGACTGCGTATGTTGATGTTTATTATTATGATGTATGATTATCTTTCCTGTGGCTTTACGTGTTATGTTAATGAATGAAATGAAGTATTATGTAACGTAAAGTGAAAGATAATGAAAAGAGGAACATGATGAATGCATGCGTTAATGAATGATGAAAGTAATGAAAGTCTTGCAAGTCTTGTATGTCGGGACATGCCCCTTTGTAAGGTGTTAGCCTAACGGTGTGCGGGTTCGCTACCCCAGAAGGATGCACATCGGGGTCTTTCTTTGTGATTGACCATTTGCATTGAACCATTGTTGCTTGCCTTCGGTACTGTGGCCATGAGGTGCTGTGCACCGTAATAGAAGGTCTATGATAGGCTTCAACCCAGTACCAACGGACGGAAGAGCATAACACATGACAATGGTACGCCTGAACTTTATCTTAGGTACTATGGCCATGAGGTGTTGTGCACCATAATAGAAGGTCTATGATAGGCTTCGGCCCAGTACCAGGAGACTGAAGGATAATGTTCATGGTTTGATGGAAAGAAAAGATGTAATGATGAACGAATGAATGATGAAGATAATAATGATATTATCTAAGTGTATGTATGATGTATGATCGCATGATTGTAATGAACGGTTTAACAAAGGAAAAGTATGTTTTATTATAAAACTAGAACTCACTCAGCAACGCTAACTTTATGTGTTTTCAATTGGCAGGTAATGATTGCTGAGGATGGCACGGGGCGACTACTCAGCTCTTTTGGATGACATCCATTTATGTAATGCTTTTGTGATGTAATACAACAATGTATTTTGTAACTAATTAACGATGTATTATTTTGCAAAAGTTTTTATGATAAAATGAGATGTCATATTTAAATGTTTCCACTGCAATGTTTATGTAAGATAAATGAAAATATTTCTACTAGTATCCTACTTTATAATTTTTTATTTTTCTAATCATTTATTAATTCAACTAACTCAAACATCAAACACCCTCTAACTGCTCATTAATTACCACTTTAAATGACACCCATTACCTATTACACAAGAAATATAAACCCATAGTAGTTAAAAAAAATTGACTATATAATTTGTTTTCTTCTAAAGTATGCCCCCTCTGCGACAATTTATATTTGATTATATAAGGAGATTTTGAAAACTTTTTTTTTCATTTTAAATTCACACCATAGAAACAATATTGAAATTGTTACAATTATACCTAGATATGTTATCTAATATTTAAGTATTACATTCTTATTACATGCAACAATTCCTTGATATAAATTTAATTAATAAAAAATACAAATCACAATTTTTTTACAATAATATTGAAACCACATGCGCATATGAATAGTAAGCAACAACCAAAAAACTATATTAACATGACTATTTCAAAAGTTTTGTATCAAAACTTTATTTATAAACTTGCATATATAGGTAAAGGTAATATTAAAAGTATAATTGAAAAACAAATCTTATTAAATGAGTAAATTAACCTTATTAATTTTGTTCCAATTTTCAAGTTGTTAGAAATAATTTAATTGGACTTAGAAATTAACAAAACTAGTGAATCTAATTAATATAATATAGTGTAAATAAAGAGTAGACTAAAATGCAATTAGAAAAACACGTTACAAATATCAACGTCATGCAAAAGCGTGAATGGTAATCTATCTTGAATTTTGTTTAAGTGGTGCGTGACATACACGTACTTACATTGCGCGTAGAAATCTGCGTGAGAGAATCCAAATAGTCGATCAGCATCTTTGATGGAATCCACCAGCTAATTTTCACACCAACTTAATAAAATTAATAATAACCCCTTCTTTATTTAAAAGACATAGAAACCCTTTAAGATTCGAAGTATTCCTTTTCACGCCATATCTTCAAATACCTCCTTTAAGACCATTTCATTTCGTTTGTATTTCATGTTTTCTCTAACAAGAATATTTGACCTTCATGTTACAACGAAGCCGTACAATAGCATCAACGTAGTTAATGATGCATTGTGACGCTGTCTACGAACTTTGTTACTTTCGATGTTTCGATGATACTAACAAATAAAACAAAAGTATGAAGCTGGTGCATTTCGGTTTTGAAGACTATAATATAAAAAAACATCATGCCACCCACGTGCCTAATGAATTATAAGTAGTATTATAGATAAAAAATAAAACATAACTCTTTGGGTTATGATACTCCATCTGTAAACTTATTGGTGTAATTGTTAGTGATCAAATTCATCCAAACTCATGCAGATGACACATTGATAAACACGTGTTAGCCTATCAGAATGAACAATAAATATAAATAATACAACAAAAAACACCGACATTCACAATTGAAATTACACATAAGGGTAAGATTATAGTAAAAATGTATTTACTTTAAAAAAGTCTAAGAATGATTGTTTTCTTGATACGGATTTTTCTAATTTTTAAAAGAATGATATTTTAATCATTGTATCAAATATGTCAGCTTATTTATGTTTTATATATATTGTATCAAATATAAATTCACAGTGTAATATATTTTACATAATTTATTATATGTATTTATTATTATGTTTTACGTTTTAAATTATTTTGTGTTATTTTTGTCATGGTTTCTATAGATAATATAAACTTGTATCTATCATTATGTTTTACAACTAAAAGTATACAGTTATATTATTTCACTAATGTATTTTTCAAAACTCATAGTATTCAAAATAACATTATGATGATAAAAAAAATACAATGAGATTATTGTGTTATTTTGTTATTGTTCTTAATTTGTTAGATTAATTAGTTGTTAATTTATTAATGTGTTTTGAATATTAGAGATACAAAATAATGTTATTTTACTATAGTTTTTTTAAATCTATTATTTTAGAAAAATACAATGGTATTAAGAAAAAATACAATAAATAGATATAAGCCTAAAAATGTAAAAAAATTTATTTATATAATACTACCTTACTCATTTTCAAGATAATAAAACACTTGTTTTTATGGTATAAATTTTATAAAAAATAATGTCATATCTGAAAGTTATATATGTTTAAATAAATATTTTATTATTTAAAAAAGTTACAACATAGTAAAAAAATACATCTAGTAAGAAAATGATTTAATAAAAATAACATCTAGTATGGGAATTCACATCCTCAACATTGTACATCTTTCTGCTTTCATCAAAGAACAATTTCTAACATTCGGAATACACCAAGTGAGCTTTTAATACGATTTCCAAGTTCGCTTGTTGTTGTTATCACATCAATCCAACCCGAACTTATTGTTTCTCGCATAAGATGAAAATTATTGTCGTGTAAATGGGCTATATGCTCGGCTTTGGGTTTACTTAAGGCATTAAAGCTCTTGATCTTCGCTAAAATTTCTTCTTGTGACTTTGATGTCACGGACGATCTTTTGCCTTTCCTCATTCCGCCTCTTGGATTCAATATCATCATCGTTAAGGTCGATGTTAGGAAATTGAGCTTCAATTTTTATGGTGTAGTGACCAGATTCATTTGTCTTTGTCTTTTTTATCGATTATGACTCGCTACTCCTTGTCAAATGTTAGGCCCGAGCGGATGAAAACAAACAATCATCCACACCTCCATACGTGAAAAGCTTTTTTTCCGTTTGTAATCAAAATTGGTTTTCAATCACATCTTCATCACCATCACCACTACACCAAAAAGTGTCGGCTCTTCTTTGGTAAAAGAAATTTATTTTTTCATTGCATGGTTTAGATTTCTCTATTTTGAATATAATTCTTTGTTTCTCGCATTTTCTATAAGTTTGAAAATGCACGGCAATCTACATATAATAAAAAATTAAAACAAATAATAAATTAAATTTAACCTTCTTTCGAAGGACGTCTCGATTTTATTCATTCTTGATAACCCGGTCTTCCGAACAATATATTCATGCCCTAGCTAGCACAACTTCTTTTACATCAATCCATCTTTTAGCTTTTGCCTTACTTTTGCTCTAATTTCCTTTACAGTTTGGTTGGTCCTCCTCATCCTCATTCTACCCTGGCACCTCTTTTTACTCCCTCGACGAACAAAATGTTTATTCACTAGAATCATAGTCTTCACGTCGATAGTCTTGAAAATCGTTTGGGTTTGTTTGTGACATAGGAACGTGTGGGTTTTATGGCATCAGAAAGTTTGTGTATTAGTTATAATAGGGTTACATTTGGAATTGAAGATAATATGTCGATGTGTCAAATGGGTGAGTTTATTGACACGGTGGTTGTGATGTTTGATTTTTATTTACGAGACTTTCAGGATTTGGTTGTTTTTTAAATGGAGCATGATGATGATTACCTAAAAAATAAGAGATTGAATTATATTTTAGAGATTGGATTGAAATAGAAGTAGTGTGTAAAAAAATAATATTAAATGGTATTTATAATGTTATAAGTTTTTTTTTGTTTTTTATTCTAAATGAAAAACGGTCCTGTGGTAACGTTACCCAACAGTTAAGAAAGAGTGGCTTAGCTCAGTGGTTCCCGCTAATATTTCTTTGGCTCGGTGACAAAATTCTTCACGGGGTTCAAGCCCACATAGGGCTAGGTTTCCCCACACCATGTCCTCTAACAGAGTAGAGAGAATAACGATTAGATACGTGGTCCGTAACCCAAATCAAGAAAAAAACATATATCGATGACTTTTCTTTATATAAGAACCCGTTTGGTCTTTTAACCCTAACTCGAGCTTATCAAGATTAGAGCTTTAGGTTGGTCCTAAATTGTTATGCCTTTCCCCTAGTATGAGGATGCTTCATCACCAACCCTTTATCATTTTAATCGTGACATCAGCCTGCTAGCCATGAACAGTTGATATTTACATTAACTTATTATTGATAATAATATCACTCAACATCAACCTTACATTTTCCAATCAAATTGGTGTAGAAAGCTAAAAGAAATAGGAATATCAAGCCGTCACGTAACCATTCACTCCTCCATTTCTTTTCTTTTCTTTTTTGAATGTTTGAATGCCTAGAAGTAATCCTATCTATTGTATTTCACTTAATAGCGGATCTTAAACACTCTCACAAGAAGAGTGGGGGCGTATATAAACTTTTTTTAAGAGGACGGATTCAATATACGTAAAAAAGTTAACATTACTGAGCCAAAAATTTACATTACCGGACAAAAAATTAACACTACTAACGAAAAAAAGAGAGGGCGCCCCCGACCCCTATTATCCTTCGCCCTTGAGTCCACTTAGATTACATCATACCTAAATTATACTAATATTAAGGGTCTTCATCAGTTCGTTTATCGGGTTATTTGGTTCGCTTTGTTCGGCTTTGAAAATCTTTAGGCATAATCGAAAACCGAACCAAAACAAACAAAATTGGGAATATGCCTAAGCGGATGAAATTTAACATAATTCAATTCGATTTGGTTTCAGTTAAAAAATTAAAAACTGATTTCAACCACTCTAAAATTAAATAACTTTGGCATTAGATCCAACCCTCACTCCACTTTCTTATCTCGACTCCTTGGATGTACATATCAATATGACGTTAGAACATGGTTAACGAGATTAATAGTTTTGAACTCATATTTTTACTTGTAATTATTTCTCATAAATCAAACTGCATGAGCTCTTTAAACAGGATTATAAATGCGTTAACTGGGTCGTGCTCACAAGTTGATGGTTGAAGTACTAAACTTAACGATAACATTAAAATTATATTAGACGTATGAACTCGAATATCACATGAGTTGTTGCAAACATTAATACGACCCATTTAACTTGAATTTTTATTTACTTTTTTGCATATCGATACTTTAAAATTTCAATTTTCCAACAAATATATGAAATAATTACATTTAGACTTTAAAACTTATGTTACTTTCACGTTTATATTTAACAACTTTGGCATGAAACACCCACTCGGTTTAGTTTATGACATCAAACACATGTAAATAAAATCAATATCAAGTAAACGGGTTAACCCGTAAATCCGTCAAGTTGACTCAAATACGACGCATTTAGCTTAATAAGTCCGTGGGTTCGACACAAAATTAACAAACCTGTTTAGGCTAAACACAAACCTATGGGTTATAAGTTAATTTTATAAATCTACTCACATACATATTAAGAGGGTATAAAAAGCACATAAATGAATCATGAAAGTCTCAACGAGGACATCCTTATCATAAATAATATATTCCTCTTATAGCCGGTGACTGTTTAAATGTTATAACGTGTAGGTTTGATAGTTGTTATTCCCTTTTGAATAAAATAACTTGAGTTCGTTTTCTATAATATAGTTGTTATTCCCTTTTGAATAAAAAGTTGTTTCACTGCAAATATTCCAGCATCAATTATTTCATATTCATATTAAAGTAACAATAATAATACATTTCACGTACTACTGACAATCTGCATAATATCTTCGTTTTATTTATTTTTAAAACGACAACTCACACGTTCGTATAACATGACCCTGATATTATATCATAACTAATTACACTAGTCCGTTAAAGACGGGCCTCGCAACTCTAATTTTAAATTATTTTATTATTGGACCTAATCCTCACAAAAATTGTTTATTTTTTTATTTATTTATTTTGGTTATTATCTTAATGACCTCATCTAATTTCTTAAATTTATTGGAACATTAATAAGACTTTGGTGTTTGTCTGGGGAACATGTCTATCAAGACGTGTGCCTAAGCTCATCAAGTTGTTAGTTTGAATAAAATTATAATATAAACTATATTGGTATTAGTTGTATTAATCTTCCGCATGAGCCACTAATCTATTTTTATATTCATGTTTAAAACGTCAAAACAGTTAATTATATCTGAATCTAAAATTGTTCAACTATTACTTTAATAATAGACAAATAAAATGAAATAAACTTAGAGTGAAATATTACAAATATAATTTATTTTACTAGAGTAGAATATCACAAATATAAATAATGTTCTTAGAATACTAAAAAGATTATAACAGATAATCAATGTTTCGAGGAACAAACAAAATATTAAACGAGTGTTCATAGACTGACATAATAATCAGATGACGGCAATACTGAATTTAAAAAATATTTTTATATTAGATTATTACATTAAAATTAAATATGATAATATTATGTTGGTAAAATACATCACCACTATTTTCCTAGATTACTTGTCAAAAAGCTTCATTTAAGTATGATTTGTTTAAAGTTCAAATCTTATAACCAAGAAAAGAATTGATAATTGTTTTGTATTCAAAGTGATATAACCACTAAGTCGAGTCACTCGTCAAAACCGACAAGTTAAATCAACACTAGTTTAACCCATACCGATCGAACCAGTTAAATATCAGGTTAGGTTTCTATCCAATCTAACCGGTCCACCTTTAACAACACTAACCTTAATAATAAAAAAGTATAATCATTGAGATCACCATATTAATTATTGATTATTAAAATAGTTTATATTCTCAAGACAGAGTATTCTAGATCCACATGTTTGCGTAATCGTCTAGAAATAAAACCAACTTGTAGACTAAAAACAATTAATTTTACATGGAAATTCTACAAGTACAATTTGAATCTATTAATATGCATATTATAAGACATTAGGATGACGTTCACTTGTGAAAAGTAAATCCTAACAGTTGAACACTCCTGTCCAACATTTGTTAAGCACTACACAGTTTGCAAGTGACATTAAAAACCATTTAATTTATAGAACTAATAGCATAAAAACTAGTAATGTTATTATTATGACAGAAACAGTTTTCTATTTTTTATCCTATTAAAGTCCTTGAACTTGTTTTAAGTACACAAAGTTAGAAATATTTTGAAATAGTGACTCGTTATCTAGCTGATTAAATGTAAAGAATGGTACTTTGGTGTTAATAAGCAAGGGCGAAGCTTAGTATGGGCCGGGGAAGCCAGGGGGGAGGGGGTCTTTGTTTCGTCAGTAGTTTTAATTTTTAATATATATAAACTTCACCTCCTGTAAAATAGTTTACTTCCCCCGTCTACTTTATGGTATGATTCAAGGTCCGTCACCATTAAAAAAACATGTTTGTTGATATTTTTTTAATATAAGATAGTATAAATTTATATGTAAGATAGTAAAATTGATGAGGTAGTATTTCACGTGTAAATAACGGTGTGTGTGAAATTCATGTCAACATATATATTCTAGATAGTGTTACTAACTTATGATTATATATTAATTTTTATTTTTATTTAATAGTAGATCGTAAAAGATACTTTCTTTAAAAAAGATATGATTACGTCAGTTTTGAAAACAACTAAATGAGAATAAAAGAAGGCAAAACACCAAAATTAGAGATTGGTCCCCCACTAGAATGTGCTCCCAACCACAAAATCGGGAAACCTATTATAGAATATAGATTATTATGCTCTCGAGAAATTTTAGAATTTTTCCATTTGTTTATGAAAATCATTGAAAACTAGTCACTTGATGTTAATAAGTTTTATTATTATTATTGTTATTTAGATTATTTAAATAAATTATTATAAAACACTCTTAAACATAAAAGTATCAGTAACGGTAAATTTCCTCAGCACGATCTTAGCAAAACCAATAGAACGTCGACAAAACTAAGTCATTGGAGAAACGTATGTGGTAATCTTGTTTGTGATAAATTATTTACAGACTTCATTGAGGGTTAACCGACAACCAAATTTATCGACCAATCAGTGACAACTTACACAACGTCATCGAAGTTGACCTTCTTCGTGAGAGTAGCAGCTTACCAATTACCAAGTGGTCCTTTTTTTGGAATGATAGGTGCGTGGTTAGAAGTTAGTTACACCAAATTAGTAATAATTCATCAATATCAAGGTTTAAACTTTAGATCTTCAAGACAGCCAAAACCTCTCACCTTTTTTTAACTGCTAGTAGAAAATATTTCCCCTAGTAATCCATTACTAATGTTGCTTTGGTGATATATTGGGCATTTACCCTCGGTTTTTGCATATGTCTAACATATTCAATCTAACATTTTAACAAAATAAAAGATAATAAGATATTTTATATAAATTTTGCAAGCATAAACAAACAAACGTATACAATAAAATTTCACTTATAACAAAGTTATAGAAAAAGTTTCGAGGAGGATATAATGAAAGCAAACCTTTCCACTATCCTGAATGATAAAAAGGCTACTCCCGAATGAAAGCCCTCACTCAAAAACCAATTGCATGACAAGATTAGAATCCGGTATATTACCCAAGTAACATGATGCATAACACAAATAACATTCAACATATATCAAAAGATCACAATAATCGCAAGTACCAACAAGTAGTAACAATTAGTAGCGATGCCCTATTGATAACATAAATGTGTTGAAAGAATGTATAGTATTGGCAAATAAGAAGACAGAAAAAACATGAATGAGGTATCAAAAATCCTCTAAAAAGTACCTATGTATACCTTTAAACAAACCTAATTATGTCAAGATCGTATTGAGGCAAAACCTAGGCTAGGGCATCTAAAATTGTAGTAAAAAGCAAGGTCTTCAAGGAAGAAGTAAGACAACTCTGTACACTTCTATTACTCTCCTAAGTTTCTATAACATTTATCCGACACCTCTAATAACTCGTATTTCAGAACATGTCTTCAGATATGTGCAAATCTAGCCTAATTTGCTCATCTTACGACAGTATGGGTATGCCTTTACTTATCCTACTTTCGAATATGATAGTTTCCTTGGTTCTTACCTGTGACGTTATAATTCTTATCTTCAAATACCTAAATTATCTAAACATTCTCTCCATTATCTTTTCAAAAATGTAAGCCACCCCTATCTCTTCCCTAAAGACTCCATACCTTATCCGATCATTCCTCTTGTGCCGACACATCCTACTTAGTGTCCTCATACCGAAGATCTCTAAATTTTTTAAGCATAACGACTTCAAATAGATATTTTTATTACCTATTTTAAACAATTATAGTTTTAAAAATATATAATGTCATTCACAATGTCAACCACATTATTAATACAAATAGTTCAACAACATACATATCTAGTTATTTTCATAATGTCAACCAAATTATTATTAATGTAAATAGAAAATTCCATTACCTTATGCAAAATATCAAGTCACAACACAAAGTATCATTACTACTACTACACGTATCTCATCACTATATATGTGTATGTATGTATGTATGTATGTGTGTGTATGTATGTGTATGTATATATGTGTGTGTATGTGTGTGTGTGTGTATGTATGTGTGTGTATGTATGTGTGTGTATGTAGGTATCTACGTACGTACGTATGATGTATACGTACGTATGTATGTACGTACGTATAGTTATGTATGTAGGTATGTATGTATGTACGCACGTACGTACGTACGTACGTATGTGTGTATGTATGTATGTATACACACATATAATATACATATATAGGAGATGTATCATTTGATAACCAATTTTAGAGAGTAAACTCATGAAAGACGGTTAATCAAATCAAAATCATTATTTTTATTGTTAAAATAACATTATTACACATATACAACATTATGATATTTTATGTATATATGTAAATATAAAATTGTATGTGTTAAAAACCTAACACATATGTGTGTTGTAAACTACACATTATGTGTCATATGTAGATACAATAAATTATTTTGTGTGTATGTGTTGGTTTTTTTTATAAACTATCCCAAATTATGCAAACAAAAACACATTCAACCAATTAGATTTTGCCAACTATTTATTTCTTTTAATTTAAGAGGGCAAAAATGTATTTTAACCTTATTTTTCATTATATAATATACTTAATTAGGGTTGCAAACGAACCAAACGAACACGAACAAGGCCTTGTTCGTGTTCGTTCGTTAAGAAATAAACTTGTTCATGAACTGTTCACGAACACTTACTGAATGAGATTTCTTGTTCATGTTCGTTCATTAAGAAAATGAATATGTTCATGAATTGTTCACGAACACTTACCGAACGCAAATGAACACAAACAAAAGCAACGAACACAAATAACTGTTCATAAACATGACGAACACAAAAAACTCATAACACAAACGAATACAAATTATTATAGATTTATTTTAGAATATAATTTATATTTTTTATTACAAACATTACACAAAATCAATAAAAATAATAAGTAGTTAACATAAATATCAAAAAAAATTTGATATAATAGTCATAAAAATAACTGACACATCACATAATAGTTAAGAATATAAACGAACACCTTAACGAATAAACGAACACATTATCGAATGTTCATAAACGAAGATTAACGAACATAAACGCACATATTATTGAACGTTCATGAACATAACTGAACGAACGCGACTTGTGTTCATGTTCGTTCGTTTAACTAAATGAACAGAATTTTTTTGTTCATGTTCGTTCGTTATTTTCTTGTTCATGTTCGTTCATTTACTAAACGAACGAACATAAACGAACTTCCCGCCGAATGGTTCACGAACTGTTCGTTGAACGTTCAGTTCGTTTGCAGCCCTATACTTAACACAACTTCCACTCTTCTTCTATAAACCATAATAACTTTTTTTATATGAGTTTGTTTTTTATAAAAAAAATATATCATAAAACCTAGCTTTTTATCTTTAATTAAAGTGTAGTTTTATAAATTCAAAAAAGTAAATATTATTTTTTTAAATACCACTTAAATATTTCAGTCAAAACTAATTTACACCATAAAAAGATCTATAGCCATCTACACATGTGTAAACTTACCAATTTGCACACACATGATTAAGTGACTTTTTATCACACCACTGGCCCATGAAGGGTAAGACATCACAGGCTGGCAGATTACATGGCAACGAAAACTAACCATCACAAGAGCTCACAAGGGAAAAAAATCACATGACATGACATTTTACTAGCTTATTCGGGTTGTATAAGTCTAGCCTAAAACATAAGGTAAAAGTGCATGACCATTTAGAGGGGTTGGTCATTTACCACACAAACACACAATGAGAAGAGTGTTATTAGAATATTTAATAGATCAAAGGGGGAACTGGTAACACACTGGATTGATACTTAGAACACAAGCAAAATATGAGACCGAAATAAGAACAAACAACACAAGTAAATGGTTTTCAAGAATGTTGTATATGGCTCTAAATTATTTTACAATTGTTAAAACATACAATTCAAAGTTACAAAGGACCTGAGATACTTTATACTACATCTTATAACCGGTAATACTTTGAAGGCTAACTAAAAATATCTGAACTAGACAACAAAATCAAATGTAAAGTCAAAAGGCAAAGACAACAATAGTGTTATCTCTATCACAGAGAATCTTGTGCAACACTAAAGGACAAAACACATCAATATCAAGTATCATTTGATTAGAGATAACTTTGAGAAGAGATTAATCAAACTAGTCAAAGCTAACACAAATGAACAATATGCTGATTTGTCCACTAAAGCTTTTGATAAACAGAAATTTAATTATCTTGTTTTAGCTATTGGGATGATTAACTTTGAGTAACTTTTCTTAAAGCTTAATCATATTATTTTTAAAATCTGTGTGTCTTAAGTTGTCTATATGTATTATCTTCATAAGCCCTTGTTTTCTCTGGAAGTAAAATCTTTTTAGAAGAAATTCCTTAGATTTTTAAAATTTTTGATCTTTTATCCTTTGGAAGATATGAATTTACCTTCGGAAGATATGAATTTACCTTCGGAAGATATGAATTTACCTTTGGAAGAAATTTAAGTATTTAAAACAACCAACTATTTAAGAAGAGTTACCTTCAGAAGAAATTTCCAAAATATCTTCCGAAGCTTAAATTTACTTAAGTACTTTTATGTTTTAAAGAATAATTTTCTTCCGAAAGCAATTAACTCTCGGAAGCTTTATTAAAACTTTCAAGTTTTAATCTCTTCCAAAGCAAAATTTTCTAAACTCTTTGAAATATCTTCCGAAGCCATTTTTCCTTCAGAAGCTTTTCATCAAAACTTCCGAAGTAAAATTACCTTCAGAAGATTTTAGTCTTCCAAGAAAACCAACTCTTGGCCAAAAGAAAATTTCTTTTTCACAGGTGGGACAGACATTCGAATTTTAAAGTTTATCCTCTTTCACTAATTTTGTCTGAGATCCATTTCATATATATATCCAATGGTTCCCCCCTCTTTCACTCTCTTCTTCCTCTGTACTTCTCCAAAACCTAAATTCACCCAGAAACCAACTTTGTTCTTCATTTTTCTTCTTCCTTAAGCTTTCTCAAATGGCCAACCTAAACTACAGAAACGATCTTGATTTCTCCATGCAACTTCACAAGCAACATAATCAGGTTGCTCTATTGAACTCTAAGAAAGATCCTAGTTTCTTAGAGGTTTGTAGTTTTCTGGCTCTGTCAAACTACTTTACCTCCCTAACCATTGATCTTGTTCTCAATAAAGATCATCTGCTTGAGTTCTGGAAGACCTGTCAAGAGGTCATCCTGGATGGGAGAAGACACTGTCTGCTACAATGCAAGGAAATACAATCTTCATCACTCCAGCCATCATCAACAACCATCTTCAGCTGGATGATGAGAAAGGTGAATTGTCCTTTCCAATGGAAGCTGTCAACCACTTCTTTCGAGAGATGTGCTATGAAGGAGATTTCTCTAAAAAAACCTTCAGTAAAAGGAAGGTCTCATCCTAGTGAAAGTACCTACTACATGTGGTCATCCACAGCTTGTCCAACAAGCATGGGGGTGGGACTAGATTTCTAAGGATCTTTCCTTTATAGTACATAGAATGGTTTAAGGGTTTAAGTTCTGGTACTCTCAATCGGTCTATAAAATTTACTTGCAAACTTGGACTCTTTAGAGTATTATATGTTTTCTAGATATGTTCGATATATTTTTAACTGTGAACTGGACTCATAGTTAAGGGAAACAGATAATATTCTTAAATTGGGACAGATGAAGCCCGACATCTTTAAAATCATGAAGAAGCCAACTGTTGGCTTCTCTGGGGTAGAAACAACTCTTTTTCCCAAAATGTTAGAGCTCATTGCTCAAGATGACAACCTAGCTATACAAGCTAGTGTTGAAACCACACCTTCTACCTCTCAAACACCCAAACAACCTCAAATCACCCTCACCTACCAAAAAAATCCAAATGAACCCCTGCATAAGCTATTCAGGTTGTGTAGGAATATCTCTACCCATACAGGGAGAAGTGGACACTAAAGTTCCCACCACTTCTCCTGAGGAGCAAACCACTCCCATTTCATCAAGAATCAGTGTTGAGGTTCCTCATGCTCAGCCTGATGAGCTCATTAGCCCATCAGTCTTAAGCCTTCACTCTGAGTCTTAACACTCAAGTGAATAAGCTTCAGGGGAAAGTTACCATCCTCAATCTTTAGATCTCAACCAACCTATTCCTAACATTGAATTCTACAATGATGAATACATGGGATTCAGTGAGTATCATGAGTCTCTCTACTCCTCTACTCAAAGAAAGATGAGTACTCATGCCTCTCCCCTGCCTAGCCCACATCATCCACCTACCACTAAGGTAGATCTCTTTAATCCTGTTTAGAAGATCCATATGGAAAAGGCTCTTACTTCTCCAAGTGATTACATTATTAAGACCTCAACCATGGCAACTCAGCCCATTGACACTTCACTTGAAACTGTTAGTGAGCAGGGTAAATCCAGCAGCCAAGAACATGATGCTAGTGGTAAGAGTGATGACTTTGGTCCAATTCTCTCATCCTCCAATGATTCTTATGAAAATGAGGAGAATTTGAGACTAAAGGTTCAAAAACATGCACATACCTAGTCTCTAATGTTAGTCACTTGGAATATCAGGTGACTACCTTACAAAATAAGGTCAATGATCAGCAACTTGAGATATCTTATCTCAAGGAACAACTAGCTGGGCGACCTCTAAGGAGATCTCATCTAGGAACACAAAAACCCATGAAAGTGATTGAACTAACTCCTAACTCACTTATGCAAGAGGGTGATGCTACTAAAAAACAAGAGAAAGTCATGCAATCGCAGAACCTGGAAGTTCTTCATAGAGTATGGACATTGAGGACTCATCATCCTCACTTGAAATTGTCCATACTCAACAACTTCCTTAAGTTCACATTTATGTGGACTCTCTAGACTCTCTCTTTTAGAGTTTCTTTGAGGAAGGTATTCCAAGGGATATGTCCCCACCCCAAGGAACTTCAAATTACATAATTAGGTGGATATATGATGCTGACAGAAGAGCTCTCATTCTTTAAAGAGTTCAAAGGCATCAAGAAATCTTCAAATTTCAGAACTTGAACTAATATGAAAGATCTTGAAAAGATCAACATACCACTTGTCAATCTAAGCCAATCTAGGCAGGCTGGCTCAAAGGATTTAAGATAGAATTACCGAAATGTTCAGCCAAAGAAGAAGACAAAGGCAATTAGGTAATGTCATTGGTCAACTGAATGTTGAGGCAGACCCTAGAATTAGCTTCAAAGGGAAAACCTTGACCGAAGGCCTAGTGATAGAGCTTGAAAGCCCTATCACACCTATAACTACTTCAACAATTCATCAGTGAGACATCTGTTAGTGAAGGTGTATCACAACCTCTCTCTGGCTAGAGCATGGATGCAACTCCAAGTAATGAAGGACAAAGCTCTCTCCATCCTGAGTCACAAAGGTTTGTAGGTGACAAAGGAAAAAGGAAATTAAATTGACTCTTGAGGAGATTGAGAAGGAGGAGAGAGAGAGGAAGAGGAAGCTAATGGAAGATAATTCCATTAGGTCTTCAGGATTTATGCAAGTTGCAATCAGGGTTGTCCCTAGACCAAATACTCAAAATGATGAGTTAAGGGCAGCTATGATTACTTACTTACAAATTAGGAACTATGATATTGATCAAATCATCTCTCTCCCCTTAGAGGAACTACATGAACTGGTAGACATGGAAATGTCTAGAGAGAGGAAGAAAGCAGAGGATGCAAGATTGCTCCTTTAGTTTAAATAAGAAAAAAGACAGAAGAGACTCTACAAACATATTCCTACTCTCTCTCCAATTCAAGAAAGCCTTGTGCAAGATATTGTGGCTACACAAGAACCTTAGGTAGATGAAGAAACTGACAGACAAAACATGATCAACTATTTGAGTGCCACAGGTTTTTACCAGGCAGTTGGACTTCTTCCCTTGTACTTTGAGTACATTGAGTTTGAGTATCTCAAACAACTTGATCTTGAAGTACTCAAAGAACAAAAGGCTAGAAATAGAAAGATGAGGGAAGCAACAGCCAAATCAAGAGCCATCATCAATAAAAGTCAATAGAAGTCTGCTGATAGGAAGAGGATGATGAGCTTCTTAAAGTTGTATCGATTCTCTAGAAGAAGACTTGGCCTAATGTCTCTATCCACCATGGATGAACACATAAGGGTTATCAAGCAGAAGATTAATAGAGGAGAGCTCATTGATTTACACTTGTAAAAAAACTTGAGAGCAATATACAACATTCTTAAAAACCATTTACTTGTGTTGTTTGTTCTAAGTTTTGTCTCATATTTTGCTTGTGTTCTAAGTATCAATCCAGTGTGTTACCAGTTCCCTATTTGATCTGTTAAGTGTTTTAATAACACTATTCTCATTGTGTGTTTGTGTTGTAAGTGACCAACCCCTTTATACGGTCCTGCAAAAATCCCATTACAAAATATTTAAAAGTTCAAAAGACAGTGAATCAAATTGTCTAAAATGCTTCAAGACAAGTAATAGGTAGTCATGATACTAGGTCATCCATACGTATTTCTCCAACGAAACCAGGCTTCTATCAAAGATTACCTGAAACATGCTCAAAAAGGTGTTGGGTCAACTATAAAGTTGGTGAATTCAAGTGCTTAAAGTTTAAAAACAAAATGACTATTAAGAATCCATAATTTAATTTTAAAAACATAAGTATCACTATTGTGGATGTCATAATCAACCTTGCACTCAGTTTCGGCTAACCTCTTTGAAACTTATGTCATTGCTAGTTAACCCGTATTGAAAACTAAGGCTCAAACAGTGAACCATACCCGCTGAATGGTTCACCATAGTATCTTATAATACATGTTACATGACACAAACGACCCCACAGTGTGGTACCCTTCCTTGGGGCATGACAGAAGGCACTATGCGTGGGGGATTCCCCAAGTAGATCTACCCATGTAGAACAAGTGGTTCACATAAGAATGAATGATTGTGATACAAATACGTTATAACATTCACCACAAACATAGAGGTATCACAATATAGCACATAAATAATTTCAATTCAAACATAGCATGTTCTATCCCAAAACAGTAGTAAAAAATAAAAAAACTAAACTCACCTTAAGGTTAAACAGCAGTTTCTTCAAGTGCAGAAAATGTTCAAGTCCTAGCACCCTATCATCAGAGTACAAGTAGTAAGTTATATATTCTTAGACCATTATGGGTGTAACTAGGTGTGTTTTATGGTCACAAGCTCATCTAGCTTCTTTTCCTCGGTGTTTGCGTCAAAAAGTTTTCTTTTTAGGAAAGTTAAGGTTTCAACACATGAATGACAAGTTTTATGGCTCTTATCAATTTGTTAGGGTGATGATAAGTTTACTAAGAGATCATAGTTATATTCTAGTCAAATATCAGTTACAAATTGTAGAATTTACACTTTGGTCCCTCAAGTTTTAAAATTTATAATTTTTACCCTAAAGTTTGTTTTTCATCTATTTTCTTCTGCTCTTTCCACAAAAATCTCATCTTGGAACTTCTAACTTACTGAATTAGCATGAATTTATTGGTTTTAAGCTTGTTACCCTATTTTTAAAATTTTATCTAAAAATATCCAAGTTTAGCTTGTTTTTGTTAAATAAATCCATAAAAATCACATATTAACTCAATAAATCACTCAATTCGATTTTTATCACTAAAATACTTATTTTAGGACCTAAAACTTTATAAAATTCAAAAATTTTTAAGATTTGGCCGTATTTGAGATTTTTTCCGCTTTGAGTGTCTTTAATTTCACCCATTTACTCCATTTTACTACTCCTTTCAACATATTTAATAAATGTCACGAACTTTATGTATTTAATATCACCAAACCACTGTAAAAAAAGCATTCGATCACGGTTTTTTACATACATAGCATCTTTTCTTGCATTTAAGGGTGAAACGCTACATTTACAAATGTGTAATCCTCATAGTTTGAGCATAAATGTCACAAATCTTTTCGTAGCTTTTGAAAAAAATTATTGTGATGTTCATATACTGTTTTTTGAGCATATTATAACATGGTTTGAGGGGGTTTTGGTGCTTAAACTCATTAGAAATGGGGTTTTTGGGGGTGCAAACAAGTGCATCAATCTTGGTTACCTTCAAAAGATACCTTTTAAGATGTAGAGAGTTCTCAAAATGAAGTAGGTGTCACATAAAGTTTCTGTTTTTGGACATAGAAAGTAAGATTTTGTAGAAAAAAGAGAGGAAAACTCAAGAAATGACTTTATTCGAGTACATTGTTGCTTACACTCCAGAAGTTTTGTTGTTTTTGGATCGATTTACAGAGTATGAGGGTTGTTGATTCAATAGTTTGAGCTGGAACACCTTGTATCTTGAAAAACCTTGCGTGAAAACCCATTTTAGTTCACCTTCTTGCTATGTTTGCTTGTGGTTGATGTTGTGATGAAGCTCTCTTCCAAGATTATGGCTAGAATGGTAAAGAAATGCAGAAATATTGAAGGATATTAGGTTGAACTCATGGGGTTAGAGGGAGAGAGATGAAGGTGGATTTGAATTTGCATGTACGGGGAAAAGAAGAGTAGAGTGTGGTTGTGGGCTTATGGTTTTCAAGGAGAGTGAGGGATGGTGGTGGGGCGGCCAAATGAGGGGGTGGGGAAGAGATTTTTTTTACTATTTTTTTGTATTTTGTTATGTAGTGTAGTAGATTGTAAATTTTAGTTTTTATAAAGTTTTTAAGAGTGTAACCAGACATATGTATGTATGTGTTCCGTAAATGTGTGCGTCTACACACATATGATTTGTTTTGTTTAAAATTTTAAATTTTAGTATAGATTTTTTATCCGCTTAATGATTTCTAGATTAAAGCAAGTCATAGTGGAATATTCTAAGACAATTAAGCATATAAACAACTAGCATGGAAGAAAAAAAAGGAAAATAAAATAATGCTAGATTAAATTGAAGTTGAAAGTAGAACTTAGAAGTCGGTTGTTACACTTTTATGTGTAAATTGAATTTTAAGAAAACTCTAAACAAAGGGTGTATTGCATAAATTCAAGGGGATAAAAACCAAATCCAATAGAAAGTCTTAATCCTAGTATAAAAAGTTTAATCGAACCATAATATGTTAAAAAAACCATAAATACAAAGTCCGTAATGGAACATGAATTTAAAAAAAGTTCTAAACACAAATTCTGAAATAGAAACATAAAACCTAGTATGTAAACTTAGTATAAAACCACAAAAATACACTCTCATTAATTGTTTTTAAAAGCCATCGATCAAAATGGCTAAAAAATGATCAATTGACCGTTTCACAACAGTCATGAGGAAGAAGAATGGTTCGGTGGGAGTCTGTTAATACTTGCATTCATGGAGCAAAAAAGCTTGTCGCATCTGAAGGGTAGTGTTCTCGATTGGTAATTTTTGTGGCGACTCGGGAACAAAACCTACCACATCACGCACAATTAGTTTGATTATCAAGGACTTAATTAACTACCACTAATTACATGGCTATGTTTATCACCTACAATATTTTTATAACGAATTATCTAATTACCATTATTTAATAGCCTATAATTTGTCTCATGACACAAATCTAAAAAAAACTTTAGTTCATCTAAAGACATGGGTGAAGTTTCAATGTGAAATAGTCTCTTTGTATTCTACAATTTCAATAACTCTTTTTCTTTTATAATCATCCATAAAAATATTATTGAATTAAAGACCAACTTTGTCCTAATTTTAATATTTCATATTTGTAAAATGTAATTATGTAGCTTCTTCTCATTAACCTCTTTTTAGAATTATAAAGTAACACACATATGAACATACATTACAAGGGTTGTTGGATCTTCAATGAAGTTAATTGAAATCATTGGCAGACAGAGGCAACAAACGCCCTCAGATTCCACTGTTCCCTTCTTGGCCTCGTTTTTCATGCTATAAAACAAATATGCTTCTCATTTACTTAGACTAAAAAGAGTTACCCAACGTATGAAAAGAATATCCTTTTGGGGATTTTATATACACACTTACAAACTTTTATAATATCTTATATCACCCAATTTTTTTAATATATCATATATACCATCGGAAAACTTCTTGAATATCATAGATACCTTTAGTGAACTTTCTAAATGGTATATATGCTCAACCTAACATTAAAATATCATATTTGCTTAGAAATTATTCTAAGTATCATATAGATACCCTTAGAAAACTTCACAAATATCATATGCTCAAACCAAATTTAAAGTATCATATATACCTGTATAAATCTTGTTAAATATCACATATACTAAAATCAAAATATCATATACAGCCTTCTTTAATCATTAAAATTTCATATTTATCAATTTTAATTTATTGCATAAAAAATTGATTATATAATAATTCACTTCATGTTTTTTACAATACATTCAATTTACCGTATTTATTTTATTATGTATTATTGTTAGTACTATATTTATTATCATTTATAAACTTTAACAGTAATAATTATACTTTTTAATAATATTATTATTTTTAGAATATGCAGGGAAAATGATATTATAAATAAAAAAACTAGTTAAAAAACATTGATAGAATATATTTACTAAAAATACTATTTTTTTTATAAAAACATCAAGTTTATTTTAATTTATTGCAACTAAATTTTCATTAAAATTTATAAGAATTTGAAATGTTAAAAATCTTACCTGAAAGTACAATTTAGAAAAAATAAGAATATTAAGATTTTTTTAAAAATAATTTTGGTTCCACCTAAACCTCATTAATAATTGATGTCTCTATATATACATAGAAAATATATCAAAAGCACATTAGTTATTCCTAAAACTCTTTTTTAAAATGATGAAATTAAACTTAAATTAAATTGTATTTTTAGGCTTTCAAAAGACCAAGATGGACAAAAAAAGAATAACTAAGAGAAATAAAAAAAATACCAAGATTCGAAGTCCAAGCATTGGGTCGTACCTCATTAGGCACGACCTCACACCTAGTTTGAAAAACACCCCGTGTTAAAATTAGCACACATCCGTGTTCATTGGTCTTAAAGGACAAAAGTACTGTCCCTCGAAAAGTGAGCACGGGGGTGTGCCCCACCACCAACACGGGGTCGTGCCCTCTTTAGCATTGGGTTGTGCCCGATAAACTCTACATGTAAGAGCCAACCAACTTTTGCATCTATTGTAATAGCAATGGGTCATTCCTTTTATGGCATAAGGTCATACACGGAACTGCAAAAAGCTTATAAATAACAACTTATTTGTAACACTTGAGGAAGCTTTTGGAGGGGCGAAACTCTACTGAACTCTCTTAGGAATCCAAACTTGAAGGATCTCGAGAGGCTTAGCAGGTGCATTCAACACTTAAAAGAAGCTCGACATTGTCTAAACATAATCCATTATGGATACCCAATTTGATTGTTCTATTTTACCAATGATTTCATAATTAATTTTTATATTAATTGTTATTATGTTCAAGCTCATTATGAGCTAAACTTTTATTATCATATTAATTGAATGAAACTTATGTAATTTATGATTAATTAATGGTGTGTTTTATGTTATGTTAAAGTTATGGAAATCCTAGATAAACTTTTGATGGGTATCATCTACATTTGAACTTGAGGTTATAAACTTATGGTTTGTAATTACGAATGCCATACAAGATTGAAAAACCTATTAACTGGCTTTTATTACGAAACTGTTGTTCATAATAATTCATGGCTAATGAACTAGAAATTGTTATTAGAATTATACCAGCTTAACTTTCTGATTATATGGGTTTCCTTTTATTAGTCTGAAAAATCTAGTAATTATTATGGTTTTCCAAAATTAATGATATATTAAATAGAAACTTGATTAACTCTCTTTCTCTAAGTTATGTTCTTAGAAATCATATGTTAAAAGGATGCACAAGCATTACCTACATCACTAGGGGCTCAGTGGTTGATACGTAAGTTACTCGTTGCAACTTTTGTAGTCACTACAGAGTTGGTTTACGTAACTCTATACTGGCTCGCGTTTGTAAACATTAATATAACTATTTAAATCTATATCTTTAACCACACCACGTAATTCATTATAGTTATATAAGTGTAATCTCAATTAGTATGATAGTATTAATTCCCAACTTTATCCCCAAAAGTCTCCAAATTTACTTTTCAATTTATTTGAATTAATTGTTTGAAAAATTAAAAATCTGGTTACCTAAAAGCAATTAAGCATTATATCAAATAAAAACCAAATATGATAGTCAATCATAAGAATTGTTGAATAGAATTGATATGTTTAAGAATTGATAGTTGGTTCTTACCAATAATATATTAGCGCACAAAAGGTGCACTTGTCTTTTGTATATATACTTTGGTATAAGTAAAAACCATTTCTAAAACTAAACCTGTGAATTTTTTTATTAAAATATATATATCATTTACACACATCAATATGTAATTTTTTGAGAAAAAAAGTTATGAAAAATATCGTCCTCACTATTTTCGAGCTCTTATGTTTGGTTAAAGAACTTCATTTTCAAATATGTAAATACATGAATTAAAGGGATTAAAAGGGAGGTTATGACTTCACCCAATGTCCCTCTCATTTTGTTTTTAGAAGAGATGGAGATGAGGGGATTTTAATCCCATTTCAAGTTTTTGGAATTTTTACACAAAAGAGGTTGAAGTGCGGCTGTTAGCAATGAGTGCCGGATATGTGGGATTGATTTCCTCACTGTCTTTAGCTTAAATTTTTGGTTTTTGGTTATAAAAAAAAGGTAACAACTCCTGCATGTTAATGTTGAAAATTAAATTAAAAAGTTAAGAACTCTTAATTGCCTTCGGTTAAAAACTTTGGTTTCTAGTTAAAAACAACTAAATTGCCAACAACTAGGGTTTTTACTTTTTAGCAAACAAGGTATAGACTTTCATACATAATTTAAGCCTCAAGTCATGGTTTGGGTGAAAATTCAATGCTATTTTTTTACCGAAAGTCCTTGTTTCAGACGAAAGTGTATACAAGAGTCTAATATATGAAAGTCCTAGTTTCGTATGAAAATCTAACCGAAAGTTTGCAGACATTCTACTAAGAAATATGCGGAAGTTCTTACACTTTTGACTAAAACCTTATAGAAGTTCTAAGACTTGAGGACGAAGTCTAGGCGAAACTTGTTACTTCCATGCCATTACAAGCTACGCAAAAGTTTACCATTTCATATGTCAACCCCTGTTATGATTGCGAAGGGATACAAGAGTGTTGTTCGGGAGAAGATCATTTGGTCTACGGTGTTAAGTAGCTTTATTTCTCAAGTGAGTTTAGACGCCATCTTATTAGTTGTTTTTGGGCTAATATACATGTTTTAATAAAATAGTTATAGTTTATGATTGGATAGAAGGTATAGGCACTTGCTTGATTAATAAGACTGATTTGTATCGTGTGCCTATTGACTTGTGATTGTTTTTTCCTGATTATGTGAGACGAATGGGTAAACGAATTATACAATGATTTATACGAAAATGTATTGTAAATATGGATATTGTGGTGTCTTGTATGCGTTGCAAGTTGGATTTGATGATGGTTATTGACTTGTATGTGTTATAAGATAAGGCAATATGGATTCAAAGAAGTCGTGTATGTGTTGCAGGAAAATTTTAATGAGAACTTGTATGTGCTACAAGGTATGGTTAAAAGGATAAGACGGACTTGTATGCATGACAACGTGAGAAGAATTAACAAAGCCTTATGCCGATATAAGCATACTTGTATATACTATAAGCATATAAATAGAAAAATTATCCATGATACAATACAATTTTAAATGTAACAATATGACGTTTGCTAAGTATATATATGATATTTGATATGTTTTTAGGGGTATATTTTAAATTTTCTTGGATGTATATGATATTTTAAAAGTTTGTAACGGTATATATAATTTTTTTCACTCGTTGGTTAGTCTAAAGTAATTTAGTTGCTTATTATATTGTATATGGCCGAAAATTACATTAATGATCATATAATTGTTGCCTTCACACATACACTATAAGCAAAAAGAAATGACAACAAACATAGGGGACAAATATCGCATGAGTTTTATACGCCTATTATTGGTAGAAGGAATGGGTAGAGTTCATCGACCAACAAATTTGTTTGTGTTGTTTCTTATTAGGTTAGATAATCATGTGTTACATGATTTGAAATAGTAAACATCGTATGTGAAAACATGAAAGTTTGAATTTGAATGTGAATATAAAATTATGATATAGTAAAACATATCTAGATTTAAGAAGATGAAACTGTGATGTAAATTGAAGTGGAGATATTGTTTTATAGTGAGTAATCGTTTATTATATTGAGTTTAAGTTTATGAATCTCGATATTTTTAGAATGTTTGCTTATAAGAAGATAATATTTAAAGTATATTAATCTTAACAATGATTAGCTGAAAATTAAATTAAATTTTAACAAAATTAACTCTTTTTAAAAAAAGCTTTTAGTGAAACATTTTATTTATTTAAAAAAAGTTAATTTGATTAATATAATAGTATGAGAATTTATTAAGGAAATTATATACTAATTTGTAACTTTTATTGCAATGAGTACACGCCTAAGCGAACATACTAGAAAAATATCATGTGTTTTATAAAATTTTTGTTTATTAGTATAAATTATATAAATTCAATATGATTATATAACTCTTATTATATTAATAATATCCTTTAATCTTGGCTTTAAAGGACATGAAATGCTCCAAGGCATTAGGGGTGCTGAAAGTTGATTTGGAGGCGGGAGCTCGAGGCAAAGGTGCTAGCCACAAGTAAACAACATGCCAAATATTTTCAAAATACTTTTAATCCATTTTATATAACTTTCTTTTTTTACTTTTATCCTAATAACAAGTAAAATAATAACAATATAAAAATTTATACATATAAAAACACATAACAAAGCTAATGCATGACATACATAATAGACTGTTCATAGTCATTTCTTCGTTCACATCTACAAAATAAACATTATTTTGTAAATTTGTTTTATCTTTATTTAAATTTTCTCACATTCCATTCATCATATATCTCTATCTCAATTAAATGACATATATTTATTCTTTTGCCAATATTATTTATTTATTCTTCCACTTATCCGCTAAAAATATTTAAAAAATATAGGGATCAATAATAAGTCTCTATATGTGAAGAATGAAGTTGTTTTCTCAAATAATAATAATAATAATAATAATAGTAACAGGGATGAAGTATACGAACGATGAATGGGAAATGGAGTGTGTTTTGATGACTTTTACTAAAATTTAAGGACGAGGATACATATGAGAAATGGATTGGGAAAGCTTTAAAAAATCTTACAGAAATAAAAAATAAAATGAAGCATAAAAGTAGTTTTTATTATTTTCATATATTTATGTATTATAATACAAACAAATAAAACACACGAGTTTAGAGAAAAACATTTTGTTTGTTGTATACATGTTTCACTTGTTTCCCTTTTCGTTATAATTTAACCAATAATAATAATAATTCGTTTGTCCGGCAAGAAAATGAAGTTCTAAATCAGCTCTTTTTCACATAACTCATGCAATTGGTACCCTACAGAGGATGCTACAATTTGGTCCCAAAATAAATTTTCTAAATTATGCATAAAATTACTAAATTTGGTTGTGATCGATGGAAATCACTGATTTCAAGTGATTTGCATAAATACATAGAAAAAATAATATCAAAATTAGGGGTAAGTTGAAGTCGAACAACCTAAATTAGCCCAAAGCAATAGAATTTAGGCTTATGGTTGGCCCAACATATCAAAGCACAAGCCACAAACCATAAATCATTTTTATAACCACACCGCGTAGATTATAAAACCATCATAATTAAATTAATCGTCGAAAACTGATGTAACTTTTAGCTTTTTGTTAAGGTTTACTTATACGTGGGCGGGCGTGTTTAATAGTTAAATCTAACAAGCCCGAAATTTTGACACAAACCAAAAATCGTGTCAGAAATAAGGGCTCAAACATGACATAGGTTTTTGCCACATCATGAGACGTTTAATCCAAAATTTATTTTATTTTATCCCTTCACATACTAAAAAAGATAAAAATAAAAATGTGTATAAAATAAAAATAACATGTCAAAAAAAATTAATACTTTGAAAACTAATAACCTTGATGTTTGTTTCTTCTGGATTTTAAAAAATTCACACCCCTAGGTGTTTTGCGTGTAAATCTGCTGCCTTGGTTTAAGTATACTGAGAATGCATATCTTTAGTTAGTTCTTCCTGGGGATAACAATGAGAATGAGACTATAAATCCTTCTTAGTGAGGTATAATTAATATAACTGGCAATCTACATGTTCTTACAATGCTAATAACATGTCAAAACCTTATGACGCGATCACTGGACAAAACTAACACATAACTGATTATAAGGATTTCGTGTTAACTTACATTGCTATAGCTCGGAATCTGTCCAGTTTTGCTCATAAGATGTAACATCGCCACCGCCTTCTTTTTCCCTCTGTTAGTTCCATTCTGGGAAATTTCGTATACATGCTCATACACACCGTACTGAAGTGCAACCACCAGGTTGTTGTTATTATTCGTACAAAGCTTAAGAAGGACCGCGGCTGCACATTCTTTATTCTTCGGGGTCCCATCTCTCATAAACTTAACTAATGTTTCAATAACACTAAGTTGTCCAAGTTCTTTCCTTCCATCTGGATGTTCTGCTAGTAATAACAAAACAGAAAGAGCCTCATCAACCATATCTAAACCTTTGTTTTCAAGAATTTTTAACAAAGGTTTGATCGCGCCTGCTTCTACAGCCTTAGCTTTATTCGCTTGTGAAACGGTTAAGTTAAATAAAGCTGTGGCTGCATCTTTCTTGCCTCTAATAGTCCCTTCTGCTAACAAATCAACCAAAGGTGGGATCCCGTTTGATGACCCGATTAAAGCTTTGTTTTCATCAAGCATTGATAAGCTAAACAATGCTGCTGCTGAGTTTTCTTTAGCACCAACAGTTCCATTTTGTAGAATATCAATTATAGCAGGGATTGGTGCTTCATCAGATACTTGTTTCTTGATTTTTTCGTCGATTGAAAGATTTAAAAGAGCGGTGACTGCATGTTCTTGAATTTTGGAATCCGGGTATGAAAGAAGCTGGACAAGCGGTGGAATCCCGCCTTTTTCGGCTATCAAAACTCTATTTTCGGGAGATTCTCGTGAAATCATACGAATCTTGGTGACTGCTTTTCGTTGTACTTGTAACTGGCCCGAAGATAAGTTCTGAATCAAGGTTATAACTTTTTCAGCATGTGCTTTTTTAGGTGGTGGAGGTGGTGGTTTTTTTGGGATTTGGTAGTTGTTGCTCTCACACCATTGTGATATCAAGTTGTGTAACGCAACGTTTGGTACTAATGCGGTGTGTGCTAATGGTAGTCCTGTTTTTGGGCAGTTTCCGCGGTCAGAATCTAACCACTGCTGTATGTTTGCTCTCTCATATGTCTGCAATGAAATATAAGACAAGAAATGGTTACAGAACTCTTAACTAGAGATCTAGAAGCACACATTGACTTATCAGGTCGGTCTACCTTTATTACTTCTCATATCAAAATCCATAATGTTCTGTTACAAATTCTATATGATCAAAATGACCTTCATTTATATATATTTAATGTTAGTAAAATATACAAACTTTGGTAATTGTAATATTAAAAAGAGGAAGTTTAAAATGCTAAACCATTATAGCATAATTATAAGAAATTTCATCTGATAGTTTTGCTAGAAGTAGAGGGCGTGTTTTGAAGCAACTGGTAAGGTTGTTGTTTTGTGACTTTGATGTCATGGGTTTAATTTATGGTAACAGTCTCCTATACAAAGTGTAAGGTAAGGTTGCGTGCATCATATTGCAAAGTGATCCGACCCCTCCGCAAACCCTACACAAAGTGGAACATCCACTTCGTGTGCTAATACATCACAATCACGTATATCCTCAAATTGTCGTTGTACTTCCTCATCGCCTAGGATTACAATCTAAATACAAGTGTAACCCACAAATTAATTAGCGTTGTTAATGGTACTAGATGTCTAACTATGGCCACACGGTCTAGTAATCTCATATAGTATGGTTTGGACGACTGCATAATGTATTTTTAAGAATTTGATACGAGTAACGGCTCGAAGGATGAGACATAGTCTTGTAGCCTATGCAGATGATAATCAAATGTTATCACTAGAGATGATAACAGTGGGATTTCATAACTAAAGCACTTCTCTCATTACTTTCTTCGGATGGAAGTTTTCCAATCTCCACAAGGACTTCGTCTACCTCAATGTACGTATGTCCTTTATATGATAACTGCTTATTAAAATGCAAACCAGTGGAATACTCGATGCTCACGACATGACACTTGATTCCCAAATCCCAACTTGGGTAACCTTCTTAGTCGATTTCACTATCTTCTAAATGTGTTTGTCATATATTTAAAATGTAGCACACATGACAACTTTCAATCTGTAAATTATATATGAACATACCTGACCAGTGGCAACGATAACAGGATCCCTCATTATCTCCAGCGTGATCGGACACAGGAATTCAAAAGGGATTGCTATCGATGTGCTTTTTTTCAGCGTTCTATTGCATGGAACGGGATCATCAAGAACATTAACCTGCTCAATCCCTGCAAATCTTTTAAACCTATCAAGAAGATCTATGATGTTTTGAGTTCCTTCGGCATTCTGTCCTCTTCGTTCTTCACAAGCTTCCTTACAGCCACAGTTTCAATCCTCAAATCCTCGAGAGTATTCAAAGGTAACGGTTTGCTAGCTTTTCAATACTCTCACATTCTGCAATTCGGTCGTTGTCAAAAGACAATACCGCCCTCATATCCATCGTAAGCTCCATATCTTGACTGTCTATTCGCTCTTTCGCTCGCTTGAGTTGCATACACATTAGCTCCACCTGCAACAATTCAAGGTCTTATTTTTAAACACCATATTCCTTCATCATCATGATCATGATTTTTTAGTTTAATTGTCGAATAAATTACCGTTTCTGTGACTTCTTCTGAAATCCCAATTTCTTTATATGGAAATCCATCCATTGCTTGATTCAATTTATCATAAACTGTATTGAATCTGTTCACCATTGCCTCAGCCTCCAATACCTAAATCAAACATAACAAGCGATCAATAGCCGTTGAATTCGTGTTCACAAGCCCTCAAAACCGAAGATCATGAGACGGAATCTAACCAGATAGATCTTGCTTCCAGCTTGACAAGTTTTCAGCAACTTCTTCGCGAGAATAAACGATTTCTTCAGTTTATGCAAACACGAGATGCAAACCTCTGGAATATGAGCATCGAGATCTCGAAGCTCCTCTAACAACGGCAGACAATGCCTCAATCGCCGAACTAAGGTTTGGCTTTCCTTCCTTTGCGTTACTCGAAACTCCCCTAATGATTTAGTACCTTCGATGATTCCGATCAACTCTTCGGCCAAATCCCTAACAACTCTCGCGTTCGATAACACATTATCTTCTTCCATCTGTGAATCCCCTTTCTCACCATCTGAAATTCAAATTACGTCTGTAAAACGACATCTTTTCATCCGAAAATCTGAGGTTTTCTTCATGACTTTGAATCGAATCGAGATTTAATGTTCGATTTTGGAGATTGATAGTTGAATTTGAGATGATTTGAGATTGATGAACAGAGAAAATAAATTTGGAAATGCGATCATATGAATCAAACATTTATTTGCGGTGTTTTGGGTTATGTTTTAAAAGTTAGTTGCTTACGTGTGTAACCAACTTAATATATTGTTAAACTATCATAAAAAGTTTGTAATTCATAAGATAAAGTCACAACTATCATAACATAAACTTTTACCTTTGTTTTGCTATAATCCTTAACAAGTTGGTTGGATCAATTAGCATCTTAACTTAATAGGTTAAAAAATCCTATGGATTAGATCAAGCAACCATGAGATTTTTATGATGATTAAGAAAGCCCTTTTTAATGTTAGATTGGGGGAGTTTCAGAAAAGAGTTTAACAGCAAGCCATGCTATCAAGTATCATGTTATGAAGTCTGATTTAACTTATATGATCTAATTTTTTATCATCATCAAAATACCATCAACTCATATAAATAGCATTTTTACCATCAAATAGTGTCCTTTGGTTAGTGTCACAAGCCCACAACAAATATGGAAAAATCTTAAAAAGAACACTAGAAACCCTAGAAATACAGGGAAGAATCAAAGTATCTGTAAACAAACTTTCGAACCGTTAAAACTTTCAGATCATCAACAAGCAAGCCTAGCAACAAGCCCATCAACAAGCTAGCCCAACTACAAACATTCATAGCCCAAATCCTACACAAACAAGAAGCCCAACGTCAACATAGAAATAAAAATAAACCAAGATAAAAAAAATATATTGAATTATACTATTTACACCCTCGTGTAATTCAATATCCAAAAGCATTAACATATGAAGTTCAGATGTTTTACAATCATGCTGCTTAGGGAATAAGTCTTTAGTAAACTCATCAGTTGCTTGTTGTTTAGAAAAAGTAGGAACAATGGTAATGACCATGGAAGAAAGTTTTTCACATAAGAAAAAAAGGTCAAGTTCAAGATGCTTGGTTCTTTCATCTAAAATATGATTAGTAGCTATGGACACAACTGCAATATTATCACAGTGCAAAGGAATAGGTAACGACATAGACACAGACAACTCCTGAAGCATATTAATTAGCCAAAGAACTTTACAGGTTGCTACACACATAGCATGGTATTCTGCCTCAGTAGAAGATCGAGAAACGATGATTTGCTTCTTGCTTTTTCAAGAAATTAAAGACTTCCCCAAAAACATTGAAACCCCCTAACAGATTTTCGAGACCCCAAACATTTACCCTAATTGGAGTCCGCAAAAGCAGACAAATTAAAAGAATTAGTTTTTGAGAATAAAATACCATGACTATGAGCCTTTTTTAAATATCTTAAAGACATAAAACAAGCTTCAAATGTGACTTGGTAGGATTATGCATATGTTGGCTAAGAGATTGAACTAGGTAAGAAATATCAGGTTTAGTATGAGACAGATAAATAAATTTGCTATAAGCTTCTGATACTTAAAAATATATTTAAAACAGATTGCTCCCGATGACACATAGTAGCAATGATGCGATGCTTCTCTAACAAGTTTACAACTTGTCATTCCAAACTCAACAAACAATTCCATGCAATATTTGCATTGAGAAAGCAAAGACCATGTTATTTGTACAACTTCAATTTCCAAAAAATATTTTAAATCACCTAAGTCCTTAATTAAAAACTCAAATTGTAAACACTATTTTAGGTGCTAAATTTCAGATTCATTATTTCATGTGATTATAATATCATCTATATAACAAGCAAAATAATCAACACGAAATTTGAAGATTTGACAAACATGGAATAATCTGTTTTATTTTGCTTAAAACCATTAGCTAATAAAACTCCTACAAGTTTTACGTTCCACATCCGAGTAGCTTGTTTTAGCCCGTATTAATTTGCACACACGACTGTCATTTTTTGAGAGATATTCCTTAGGAAGAGTCGTATAGATATCTTCACTTACGGAATCATACAAAAATCATACAAGAATGCATTATTAATGTCAAATTGATAAAAAGGTCATTCATATTGACCAGCAAGAGATATGGTGCACCTAATAGTACCACTTTCACAACGGGAGAGAAGGTTTCATCGAAATCTATTCATTCCCACTCGCTATAACCCTTAGCTACAAGCCTAGCTTTATATCGATCTATCTCACCCGTAGATTTGTATTTTATTTTGTAAATCTATTTACAGCTCATTGGTTTCCTATCCGGGGGAAGGTCAACAAGGTTCCAAGTGTCATTTATATTTAACACACTCATCTCATCATTTATAGCACTAATCCAGTTATTGTCCAAACATCCTCCTTATATTTACAAGCTTCAAAACTCTTGTTTAAACCAGATTCAAAAAGTTAACCTTCAAAGAAGAGATAACAGTAATTTATTGTCTTTTCAATGCCATATTTGACTTTTTCTTCAGATATGACATCATCTAGTTTTTTTGGAATAAATCTTGTTCTAGTGGATCTCCTGGAAGCTAGTGATTTAGAAAACTGATTAGTTTCCTCGGGAGTATTAACATGTGCATTAGCTCCTAATGAGGGACCAACCTCATTAGTACCTCCACTGGAACTAGAAGGCTACTATGAAACAGCCACGCCCCCAGTACCGTACAATATCATGAAATCTTATCGGGTGTGTTAGGAAAGAAAGAATCAAAAAGATATAAGTTGTTTAGCTGAGAAAATATAGTGGAGTCTATTATATTTGTAGAGATTATTCTTTTAAAGGGAAAATATTTTCATAAAAGTTAACATCTCTAGAAAAGAAAAAAGTTTGTTGGTCCAAACTCCAAGCTTTATATCTTATTTTTTATTTGAATAACCATTGAAAACACATTAATGGGCATGACTTTCAAATTTGTTTGGATTATTTAGCACGGTACACAAGCATAAACACCCGAAAGATTTCAAGTGGACAAGAGAGGGTTTCAAAACAAAGAATAGCTCATTGAGAGACCTACTATTTAACATAGATGAGTGAGTCATGTTAATTAAATAGGAGGCAGTTAGCACATATTCGGACCAAATTTTTAAAAGAACTCCACTTTGAGAAAGAAAGAGATTGGGTGACATTCAACAAATATAGGTGCTTTCTTTTAGCCATCTTGTTTTTCTAGGGAGTGTAGGAACATGAGGTTTGATGCGTTATCCCATTTAGACGATTAAATTCAGCAAACTTTGCATTCATAAATTCGTTCCATTGTCACTTCTTAACACTTAAATAGTTTTACTTAATTGATTTTGTAATAGGTTTGTAAAACTTCAATGTTTACAAAACTTAATCTTTATGTTTCATTAAGAACACCCAAACAACCCTAAAAAAATCATCGACAATGCTTAAATAATACCTAATTAAAACTTCTTTACTTTGAACTTTATAGGGATCCCAACGTATTGTTTTTGAGTGAGAGACCAGCCTTTAGGCCATCTAGGCTCCTTGCTATCTCAGTCTTAGTGTTTGAGGAACAACATCTAAGTGAACAAGGTCACCTATATGATTTGATTTATGATTTTTTATAAGAAAGGGCTCTCTATGTTGCTTGGCCTTATGACACACATCACATAGTTTTAGAGCAAATGGATGATTTTAGATTCAAGATTTTTTTTAAATGTTCAGAACTTGGTTAGATGTTTGACCAGATCTAGAATTCCAGGTATTAGAAGGCTCAGAACTAAGAAAATACACAATTTCAGGTTGTGTAGAGTCACCAACGATGTACATCCCATCAACTTGGCTACCAGCCATGAGCTAGTTTGATAACAAAACTAAGATTTACATTGTATTCTGGGATAACAAAGAATTAACCGTAATTCTTTTTCATTGATTTTAGCATTTATAATTTTGGTAACAGTTGTACTTGTTCCATTAGGATGATGTACTCTAATCTTAGATTCAGCAACATATATATGGTTGAGTAACTCTATATCACTTATTATCATATGCTGATTTGCCCCACAATCAATGATCCACTGTGTTAAATTATTCATGGGCAGACAAGAGGTGTAGCTAAACATGTTTTCGAAGGAGAAGTTTGAGGCTATACCTCCCATGTTTGAGTTATTAAATGAATCTCCATGTTTGTTGTTTAAAAGACCTAAGAGTTGATTGATTTGATTAGTTGTTAAAGCTTTCAATGTAGGAGAAGAGACAATTTATTTTATTAACAAAATTGTTGGAGCATATATAGTCATATATAGTGTGTCTGTCGCTTGTCAAATAGTCTAGACTTAATGTAATACACCTGATATGTTGTAAACATATGAAACTGGGTCATTCGCAGGAGCATATGTGAATAAGACTCAGTCGTACGACTGAGCCATGCTAATGGGCCAGTCATGCGGCTGAAAGATGGGATTGGGACATTCATAAGACTGAACCATAAGTATGGTCTAGTCGTACAATTGAACCATACGCATGGTCCAGTCGTACGATTGAACCATACGCATGGTCCAGTCGTACGATTGGGCCCAGTCACATCTAATATGGGGCTGAGGCCTATATATACCAGTTTCATGTGTAGAAAGAGGAAGGGTTTTGAGAGGAGTCTGCCCAGAGCCTAGGGTTGCCGGATGAGAGGGGAGATTATGCTCGATCTCTCCTTGCCAAGAGTCTTGATTCTTATGTTGTAATGAGCTTGTAATCATGAGGTTTTATCAATGAAATTATTTTTGATAGTTCGTGTTATTGATTTGACTTTTGGTTTTGGTTGTTTATCCCTCCGTCAAGAACACGCTCGGATGTCTACCGATCCAGCCAACTTCACAAAAATTATTTTGATCTTATTAGACCCAAAAACTCCTTTTTTCGGTTTCCCTATGGGTAATCAAAACACATTTCAATGATATGACCAAGTTTATTGTAGTGAGTACATTTAAGATTTGGGTTTCGTCCTCTGGACTTCTTTCTTTTTTTTCAAAAAATTAATTTGACTTAGACACAAAACTAACATTTTGACAAGATTGCTTTGAGGACGGATTTGAGTTTCTGTGGGACTCCTTTCTTGAAATTATCGAGAAAGCATTTCTAATGGTCGGTAGAGGGTCCTTAGTAGAAGGTTTGCTTTTACGGGCTGATAGATGTCTTCCAAACTCATAAGAAACTGCATTAGCTTTATTAATTGACTAAAGTCATTAAATTCTTTTACAGCTTTACATGTAAAAGAAGTTAATTGTAGTATTTTATCCATTTGTTTCTATATAGTGTTAAGTTTATGATAATATTCGAATACAGAATTGCCATTTTGTTAAAGTGAGTTAATTTCTGATGTTAACCAAAGATTATCGACCCATCAATTCTATCATATGCCTCCTTAAGTTCAGTCCAAACATCTAAGGAAAGTCTAGAGAACACTTGCCCACATATAACTCCTCGAAAACATAATTTAAGATCCAAGTTAAAATTATAAAGTTACCTCTTTCTCATTGACCTACTGATCACACGTCAATACTCCAATGTTTAATTAACCTAAAAATGTGAAGTTATATTGTGATTATCATGAAATAGGTTCAAGTTATGTGTGTTTTGATTTATAGTAATTTGAAGCTAAAGGATGCTTATTTTGGAGGAAAAAACAATAGAAGGAAGTATAAGGGTTGAAGATGGAAATAAAAGAAGTTATAAAAAGACCCAGAAAACCCTAAACTGACGTATGATATGTCGGGTATGGGCGAATGATACGCCGGTCAGCGTATTGGCGACGTATTTGTGTGCGTATTTGAAGAAAATTATAGAAAATTGGGCGGCTGAAAATAGGGTTAGGAATATGATACACCTAGGGTCGGCGTATCATACGTCGATCTTCAACCAACTCCCTAATTTCAAGTGATTTTAAGGTGCTTTTGGTGGTTGCAAGCTTCCTAATACACACAAGAATCATCTTTGATGTTGATCATCATCAAAACAAAATTGAAGATTCAATGAAGACCATGAGTGGCTAGTTCATTTGTGATTGCTTCTGGGAGAATCGATTATGTTAAAGTAAGACTTTTTATGTGTTCATTAGGGTTTCATTAGACAAGGGCTTTTGAATATAAGTTTAACTTTCAATTACGTTATGCATGTGTGTTCTTCAATTCATTCAAAGTTTCGATCCTTAGTTCAAAGGTTTTGTCTTTACATTAATTGAGTCACAATCATTAAACACTTTCCACATATTCCTTGTGAAGATGACCTTACTTACCCTTACACAATAAAAACAGCTAAGATCGGTTATTTGACTTGTTTTTTAGCGAGTCACGACACCAGATCACCTGCTAAGACTTTATCATATTTATATTTATACATGTTCCATCTATGAATCCAATTTTATTTTTAACTTGTAAAGCAAGTTTCATAGCATTTGCCCAAACTGTGTAATTCTCAGTTCCCTTAAGCTTTATATTAATAATGGTTAACACACAAGAATCACTTAGATGGAGATACAATGGGTTACTAGGGTCAAGCTTTCCAACAAAGTTGTTATTAGAATTATCAATTTTATCAGCCATTTTCTAATTATTAGCCTAATAACAAGCAAGCACAGATAGAACAACCAAGATCAGCATCGGGTTTTCACACCAATCAAGTTGGCAAATCAAGGATTAATCATGGTTGTTTAACATAGGCATACAATAAGACACACACAATTGATGCACACGTTATATCAATGCAACAAATAGACAAGGGATGGCTCTCCCTATTTCATGAATCAATTTCGTACCCCTATCAACGATAGAAAATGCCCAGACACGATAATAATGAGCAATAATACAAAAAAACAAAAAGAATTAAAATTATAGAGTTATATCTTTTCCATTTTCCTACTAAGACTTTATCATCTTTATATTTATATATTTTCCACCTATGAATCCTATTTTGATTTTTAACTTGTAAAACAATTTTCATAGCATTTGCCCCGTGTAATTCTCTATACTTTTAAGCTTTATATTAATAATGGTTAGTACACAAAAATCACTTGGATGGAGATATAGTGGGTTATTAGGGTCAACCTTTCCATCTAAGGTGTTATTAGAATTATCATTTTTATCAGCCATTTTCTAATTATTAGCTTAACAACAATGATATGCAGAACACTTAAGCAAGCGCATATAGAACAACCAAGATCAGTGTTAGGTTTTCACCACAATCAAGTTGGTAGATCAAGGATTAATCATGGATGTTTAATGCAGGCATACAATAAAACACGCACATAATTGATGCACACGTTATATCAATGCAACAAATAGCTAGGAGATGGCTTTCCCTTTTTCAGAAATTAATTTCGTACCCCTAACTCGGATAGAAAATGTCACACCCCAACCTTGACGGCGGAAACATCGAGATGTGAGGGTTAAGATTGTTCACAGCCACATAACGCTATATTTACATGTAAATATTAAAATTATAAGTTTCAAAAGGAATTACAAACATAAGTCTCAAACATGAAATAATTCCCAAACAAAGCAAAACATAACATAGAGAAACATAATCCTTTTATTTCATTAACTAGGTCCAAGTCCTAGATTATTGCAAGTTTCAATAGATCACTTTCAACTTGAGCATGACATGAAACATGATAAAAATAAAAGGTCAATAAAATAGTTGGTGAGTTTCAAGATTTTTATACATAAATATAACAAGGTTACAAGTAGCAATTCATGTCATAGGTTATAAGTTAGCAATGTTATAGAACACATATCGTTACAACCAAACCTCGACTTGATTACATATTGGCTAAGTGTATTTGGTTCTCATGATGAACAAGCATACGTCATCAGGAGCCAGCAATACCTCGGCTTTAGCACCAAATAGGCTTGTCAGGCCCAAAGATCTAAGACGTCGCCAGACTAGCAATAGTTAATGATTGCAAACAAAATATGTATCTCATATAATCACTTACAACACACAAATAACCATGACAAAAATATAAAGATGAATTGCATGTGTTGTACAAGTTTAAACGTTTACAAGTGTATGATGTATAAGTATCATGTTTCACCCCAAAATGGTGTGAAAAATATAAAAAAGGGGCAAGGAAACTCACATGGCAGATAAGTATGTAGTGAAGTTTTAATATGAATAATAAACGTCATTCCAAGATGTATCGTCACAAGATACCAAAATATATATATATATTACAAGATTTTAGGTTGATAACAAGGTTAATGATTTAATGCGAACTAGGGTTTTAAGTGGACTTTTTGGGGCGTGTCAAATAATTACGTTCAACGTTTGGAATTCATTCATATTTACTTGGTAAAATATATATTCATATATTTATACTACAATTAGAAAGGAAATACTTATAATAAATTTGAGAAGTTTATATATATAAAGCTTGAATAATGTTTATTACTAAAAGAAATAAGTACAAGTTAAATAATACTTCTTGAAAAGAACGTTTGGGCCAATTTATTGGTCTTTATTTATAATCCATTTCACAAGAATTATTCCAAATCATACTTTGTTTAAATGTTTCAAGAACATATCTATTTAAACTTAGAAAATTATAGGAAATCATTGGTGGCTTTTTATAAATATTTGGTGTTTATAAAATTAATCAAAAATCAATGATAATGTAAACAATTACTAATTTAAGGATTTCAACTATTTAAAATTATTTTTTTATGAAAATAAACTAGTTATAATATTGTAACTAAAATTTATAAATAAAATTTGCTTAAGTGTTTAAAGAAATAAAATAAAAAATACATAGATACCTTCTAAAGTAAACTAAAATTATAAAAAAAAATTTTATAATTCATTAGGAATTTTATATAGCCTTTTTAAAGGCTAAAACCTTTAAAAAAATTGCATGAGGGTGCCCAGGTTCGAACCCAAGACCTCATGGATGGAATGCAAGGTGCTAACCAATGAACCAAGGCTTTCAACCATGGTTCTTTTAGGTTTTTAATTGTGTAATACGCAACTTCCAACAACCCCCGAATTCCATGTAAACCCTAGAATCATAACACCCGGTTATTTATTTATTTTGAAGCCGGCGAAGGAAGAAAAAAAATAAAGTCTAAAGTCGAGGGACCAAACTCGCCAACGGGAAAAGTTGGGTGAATGGTAGTATTTAAGGGAGAGGGCAGCCCTTACTCTCTCCCCACACTCACATTTTCAGCCAAGAAGAGAGAAAGAAGAGAGAAAAAGGGAGAAAAGTTGGTTCGGGTTGGTTCAAGAGAGCAAAATCGTCGTGTAGCGAGTCAAATCGAAACTCTTCTCATTGTGGTCATTTGTGTGAGTTCTAGGACCCCTCTTTTACACATTTTTGAATGATTTTGGGGCTGAAACACATCTGAAAATTGGGTTTTTAAGAGTGTGGGTGTGTTTGACCTGTTTGTGTATGTATGTGTATGTGCATGATTCGTTTGGGTCTTGCTTTTGAGCTTGTGTGTGCTTTAATGGTGTTGTAGTATGCATTCACAAGGTTTAGGATGGTTGATTGGGCTTAGAATAGGTTTGGATAAGCTTGGAGGTCAAAAATGGCAGATTGGGTTCGGGATGAACTGCATTCTGCATCAGCTAGGGCTAGGCGACCGAATGAAGGCCATACGACTGAATGCGAGGCGAATAAGGTTCATTCGCATGATTGATGGTTCATTCGCACGATTGAAGTCCAATCACATGGGAGTCATGCGATTGAGGGCCCATTCGCATAAGTGTCCATCCACATTAGTCCATTCGCATGGTACTCATCCGCATAGAGTTCATCTGCATTAGTTCCATTCGCATGGGTGTTCATCCACATTGGTGTTCATCCGCATGAGGTCCATTCGCACGATTGGGTGTTCATCCTCATAGGTGTTCATCCGCATGAGGTCCATTCGCATGATGTTCAGTCGCATGGAGGACATGCGACTAAAGGGTGCCCATTCGCCCAAGTAGGGTTGGTGTATTCGAGAAAAAGGTAGTATATGTACTGGCTTTCAGGGGAAAGTGCAGATGTAAGTTTTGACGTGAAAGTTCCCGTAAGTTCATGTAAGATGAGTGTTGAGGCTTTAGAATATATGTTGGGCATGATGATGATGTTGCATGATCATGCATGATGTATGTTTGATGTTGCCCTGTATGATGATGATGACTATGTATGTTGATGTTCCTTATTATGATGTATGTTTATCTTTCTTGTGGCTTTACGTGTTATGTTAATGAATGAAATGAAAGTATTATGTAACTTAAAGTGAAAGATAATGAAAGAGGAACATGATGAATGAATGCATGCATTAATGAATGAATGAATGAATGAATGAAAGGCTTGCAAGCAAATATATGAGGTGCACACCCAATGAAGGTGTTAGCTCAACGGTATGTGAGTTAGCTACTCTGAAGGATGCACATTGGGGTCCAATCTTTGTGATTGACCATATGTATGAGATCCTTGCCGCTTGCCCTAGGTGCTGGTGTCAGCTTCGTGCACAATGTTCGGGGTCTATGAAAGACCTCATGCCCAGTTACCAGCTTCGTGCACAATGTTCGGGTTATAGCATATGGTATTGATTCGGAATGAAATGGAAAAGGTAAGTGATGAATGTACTTGCCCTAGGTACTGGAGCTAGCTTCATGCACAATGTTCGAGGTATGTGAAAGACCTCAGGCTCAGTTACCCACTTCGTGCACAATGTTCAGGGTAATGTATATGTCATCGAAAGTAATGAACGAACGAATGAAAGAATGGAAGTATGAACGAAAAAATGATAATGATAATAATGATGTTATCTGTATATACGTATGATGTATGATCATATGAAAGTAAAGAACGGTTTTAACGAAAGAAAAGTATGTTTTATTATAAAACCAGAACTCACTCAGCAACGGGACTTTTATGTGTTTCCAGTTGGCAGGTAATGTTGCTGAGGATGGCACTGTGAGGCTACTCAGCTCTTTTAGGATGGCATCAATTTATATAAGGCTTTTGTGATGTAATGCAACAATGTATTTTGTAACTAGTTAACGATGTATTATTTTGCAAAAGTTTTTATGATGAAATGAAATGCCATATTTGAATGTTTTCGCTACGAATGTTTTATTTAAAATAACTGCAAATGTATGTTTTATGTGCAATGATTGACCAGCTGTAAGCGTCCCGAGAATGGGGCCTTATGAGTTGGCATCAGAGCCAAAGTTTAAGTGAAATGGATAAATTTTCAAAATAAACCTTAACTTAAACTGAGAATGGGACGGAAAGGAATGAGATGCCAATTTGCGTAGCTGCGTGCCATCAGGATTTTCTTAATGTTAACCAGTATTATATGCGCATGGTATGTGGTTATGTGTTGTTTGTAGATTTAAATACTGATGTAGTGAGGACAGGTAATGCTTGGGGTATGAAGAGTAAAGTAAGTGGCTAATCACAACTGGCCACTGTAATTAGGGACTTACTATACTTAACATAAAGTGAGTTGTTCCTTGAATGACCATGTTGGTGTTTGAATCTTTTAGTGTGTGTGTGTGTGATAGCTGGTGGTAGATCTTCAAAAGCTTCATGTGATGGAGGTCATGGTACCAAACCGTGACCCAAGAGGGGAAGACCCAGAGTTGAAAAGGTGGTTCTAGAAGAACCCTAGACCCCTCATCCGGTGGATGGTGATGAGAGTGCCAATTTGAGAGCCTCAGTAAAGGAGGCTATTGTTGAGGAAGTCCACCAAGTCATGCAGATGATCCTACTGTCTATAGTGACTGAAGTGATAAAGGCTGTACGGGAAGGGGAAAGAAAGAAAGAAACAGGTCCTCAGGAGGACGGAGCAACCAGAGCCTGAAACGGTTCTATCTGATGATAAGGAGGAAGAAGAAGAGCATGGGCAGGAGGCGGCACGAGGCTATAATTATGGGGCGTTTCAACGATGCAAGCCCCCTACTTTTGATGGAAATCACACTGATGCTGCTGCTCACCGGTGGGTGAGAGAAATGGTAGTGGTATTGAACATCAGCTAGTGCTGGGAGGATCAGAAAGTAAAGTTTGTTGTCTATTCTTTTATGGACTCGGCTCTGTGCTGGTGGGACAATATAGTCCAAGCCGAGGGGAGCCAGGCTATTGGGAGGATGAGATGGTTGGAGCTAAAAAAGTTGGTGATTGAGGAGTTTTCTCCTCACCAGGAAATGGACAAGGTTGAGAGGGAGTTTCTGCAACTGGAGGCGGGAACGATGACACACCAACAGTACACCACCAAATTTAATGAGATGGAACGTCTGGTGCCGGATCAGGTGACGCCTCTGTCACGGAAGATAAAGAGGTACATTCAGGGATTGCTAGCGGATATTCGCAGGCATATGATCATCGCTCGACCGAGCACGTTTAGGTCGGCGGTGGACTTGGCAGGAAGGTTATATGATGAGAGAGTCGTGGTGGTGTTGGCTGAAGGTGGAAGGAAGAGTGGTGATCGAAACTGGAATGGGAAGAGGTTTGGTCGGGGTGATGGCTCGATGGGTAAAAAGAAGGCACAGGTGGATGAGTGTCGTGTGGTTACATCAGATGCGGGTATGAAGAAGTGTGGCAAATGTGGGAAGGAGCACAGTGGTGAGTGTAGGTGGGGGTCGAATGTCTATTTCAAGTGTGGGAAGCCTAGTCATATGGCTAGAGATTGTAGAGGTACGAGGTGCTTCAACTGTGGGGAAAGTGGTCATATGAGTAAAGACTGTAAGAAGCCGAGGGCTGAGGGTTCTGGAGTGAAGAAGACGGGAAGTGAAGGACCAAGGGCGAGTGCCAAGGCATTCACTATGACACAGGAGGAAGCTAGGACGGACCCTGATGTCATGTCCGGTACGTTTCTAGTGAACCAAACTTTAGCTTCTGTGTTATTTGATTCGGGTGCCGGTAAAAGTTTCATTTTTGCTACTTTCTGTGCTAAGCTGCCTGTTAGTAGTAGATGTGTCGATGCGCCCTTTGATGTAGAAATTACCATAGGTAAGTCTACCAGGATTTCCGAGATGATAGAGAACTGTGACGTGGAGCTAGAAGGTCATAGGTTTCCTATTAGACCATTTGTGATGACCTTAGGTGGTTTAGATTTGGTTCTTGGGATGGATTGGTTGGCGGAATTTGAGGCGAACATTGTGTGCCGCAAGAAGATGATTCGTTTGGCAGCGCCTGATAGGAGTTCGATAACTGTTATGGGGATCGGGTCACGACGATCCCTAAGGTAACTTCAATGGCGGTGGCGTGAAAGTGTATGAGGCGTGGATGCAGCGCCTACTTGGCTTATGTAAAGGATGTGGATACGCCAACACAACAATTATTCGATGTACCAGTGGTGTGTGCTTTTTCAGACTTGTTCCCAGAAGATTTACCAGGAGTGCCACTAGATAGAGAGATTAAGTTTCAGATTGGTCTGATACCAGGTGCCCAACCTGTTGCCAAGGCACCGTATCGGGTGGATCCGAAGGAGATGAAGGAGTTGATGGAGTAGTAGCAAGAGCTGCTTGATAAGGGGATTCATTAGACCAAGTATCTCTCCTTAGGGTGCTCCGATCCTATTTGTGAAGAAGAAAGACGGTGGTATGAGGACGTGTATTGACTACCGTGAGCTGAACAAGTTGACAGTAAAGAACTGATACCCCTTACTGAGAATGGATGATTTGTTCGATCAGCTTCAGGGTGCCAGTTGGTTTTCAAGGATAGACCTTTGATGGGGCTACCATCAGTTGAAGGTGAAGGAGCAAGACATTCCTTAAACAGCTTTTCGCACGCACTATGGTCATTACGAGTTTCTTGTCATGTCTTTTGGTTTGACCAATGCACCAGCTGCTTTTATGGATCTAATGAACCGTGTGTGTCGGCCTATGTTAGATAAATCAGTGATTGTGTTTATTGATGATATCATGATTTATTCGAAGAGTGAGATTGAGCATGCCGACCACACTCGGGAGGTTTTGGGGACATTGAGAAAGGAGAAGCTGAACGCCAAGTTCTCCAAGTGCACATTTTGGTTGCGTGAAGTTCAGTTCTTGGGTCATGTGGTGAATCCTGATAGGATCATGGTGGACCCAACAAAAGTGGAGGTGGTGATGCAATGGAAGTTTCCTAAGACGCCATCTGAAATTCGTAGTTTCTTGGGTTTGGCGGGCTATTACAGAAGATTTATTCAAGACTTCTCTAAGATTGCATCTCCACTAACCAAGTTGACCTAGAAAGATATGAAGTTTGTATGGGGTCAAGCTCAAGAGAAGGCGTTTGAAGAACTGAAGGCGAGGTTGACTCAAGCTCCTGTTTAGTCACTACCCGATGGAAGTGAAGATCTGGTGGTTTATTCTGATGCTTCCTACTCGGGGTTGGGGTGTGTGTGTTAATGCAGAGAGGGGAGGTTATAACCTATGTGTCCTGACAATTGAAGGTTCATGAGGTTAGTTACCCAACTCATGACTTGGAGCTAGCAGCCGTGGTCTTTGCACTAAAGATTTGGAGACACTATCTTTATAGGACGAAGTGCACCATATTCACTGAGCACAAGAGCTTGAAGTATTTCTTCGAGCATAAAGATCTGAACATGAGGCAGAGACGATGGTTGGAGCTCATAAAGGACTACAATTGTGAGATCCACTACTATCCGGGCAAAGCCAATATGGTGGTGGATGCCCTTAGTCGAAAAGAGAGACCCAAGCCGATTCGGGTGAAAGCATATCAGTCGATCATGACCTCAGATGTGATGAAGCAAGTCAAAGAGTTTCAAGATGAGGCATTGAAAGAAGATCATCTTAACTCTGAAAGAATGAGAGGTCTGGTTGGGGAATTGGGTGAAAACACGCTTGGTGTTAGAACTCGATTCGGGAGGATGTGGATTCCTCGATTTGGGGATCTACGGGTGAAGATTATGAATGAAGCTCACTAGACTCGATACTCTATCCATCCCGGTGCTACAAAGATGTACCAAGATATGAAGAAAGATTATTGGTGGCCGGGTATGAAGCGTGATGTGGTGGAGTATGTGAGTAAGTGCCTTACTTGTCTACAGGTGAAGGCCGAGCATCAGAAGCAGTATGGGAGGATCCAACCATTGGATATACCGAAATGGAAGTAGGAGCACATCACCATGGATTTCATCACGAAGCTACCGCGTGCTCCGAAAGGGTATGATGTTATATGGGTGACTGTTGACCGCTTGACGAAGAGTGCTCACTTCCTACCGATCCGCGAGACATATTCATTGGAGAGGTTGGCTGAGCTGTTCATCAAGGAAATTGTAACTCGTCATGGTGTGATGGTGTCTATTGTGTCCGATTGTGACACCCGGTTTACATCCAAATTTTGGAAGAAATTCCACGATGCCATGGGAACAAGATTACATATTAGCACGGCTTATCATCCCCAAACTAATGGTCAGTCAGAAAGGACCATTCAGACATTAGAGGACATGCTTCGGGCATGTGTGATTGATTTTGGGGGAAGTTGGGACGATCACTTACCCTTAGCTGAATTCTCATACAACAACAGTTATCATGCCAGCATTGGTATGCCACCTTATGAGATGCTATACGGTAGGAGATGCAGAACACCTGTCTGTTGGGTGATATTGGTCATAAAGAGTTAGGGAGCGTCGAGGTGATCGAGGCTACGACTGAAAAGCTTGAAAGAATCAAAGCCTTCATGAAGGCAGCCAAAGATAGACAGAAGTCGTATGCCGATAAACGACGCAGACCGATTGAGTTCCAGGTGGGTGACCGGGTTATATTGAAGGTCTCACCTTGGAAGGGTATTATTCGTTTCCGAAAGCGGGGCAAGTTGAACCCAAGGTACATAGGCCCTTTTCGAATCATTGCTCGAGTAGGAGAGGTGGCCTATAGACTGGAGTTACCAGATGAGTTAAGTGGGATTCACCCGACATTCCATGTATCTCATCTAAGGAAGTGCTTGGCCGATGAAGACATGATTGTTCAACTGGAGGATATCGAAGTAGACGGACGGCTCAATATGTGGAGCAACCAGTGGCAATCATCGATCGAAAAGAGAAGAGGCTGAGAAATAAAGTGGTTCCTCTTGTGCGTGTACAGTGGAAGCACAGGAATGGATCCGAGTCAACGTGGGAGACCGAAGAAGAAATGAGATAGCATTACCCATGTTTGTTTGAAGAATAACAGGTTTTGGGGTCGAATCCTATTTAAGGGGGGTGGACTTGTAACACCCGGTTATTTATTTATTTTAAAGCCGACGAAGGAAGAAAAGATATAAAGTCCAAAGTCGAGGGATCAAACTCGCCAACAAGAAAAGTTGGGTGAATGGGAGTATTTAAGGGGGAGGGCAGCCCTTACCCTCCCCCCACACTCACATTTTCAGCCAAGAAGAGAGAGAGCAGAGAGAAAAAGGGAGAAAAGTTTGTTCGGGTTGGTTTAAGAGAGCAAAATTGTCGTGTAGCACGTCAAATCGAAGCTCTTCTCATTGTGGTCATTTGTGTGAGTTCAAGGACCCCTCTTTTACATGTTTTTGAATGATTTTGGGGCTGGAACACATCTTAAAATCGGGTTTTTAAGAGTATGGGTGTGTTTGACCCGTTTGTGTATGTATGTGTATGTGTATGATTCGTTTGGGTCTTGCTTTTGAGCTTATGTGTGCTTGAATGGTGTTGTGGTATGCATTTCTAAGGTTTAGGATGGTTGATTTGGGCTTAGAATGGGTTTGGATGAGCTTGGTGGTCAAAAATGGCAGATTGGGTTCGGGATGAACTGCATTCTGCATCAGCTAGGGCTAGGCGACCGAATGAAGGCCATACGGCCGAATGAGAGGCGATTGAGGTTCATTCGCACGATTGATGGTTCATTCGCACGACTAAGGTCCAGTCGCATGGGAGTCATGCGACTGAGGGCCCATTCGCATAAGTGTCCATCCGCATTAGTTTATTCGCATGGTACTCATCCGCATAGAGTTCATCCGCATTAGTTCTATTCGCATGGGTGTTTATCCGCATTGGTGTTCATCCGCATGAGGTCCATTCACACGATTGGGTGTTCATCCTCATAGGTGTTCATCCGCATGAGGTCCATTCGCATGATGTTCAGTCGCATGGAGGACACGCGACTGAAGGGTGCCCATTCGCCCAAGTAGGGTTGGTGTATTCGAGGAAAAGGTAGTATATGTATTGGCTTTCAGGGGAAAGTGCAGATGTAAGTTTTGACGTGAAAGTTCATGTATGATGACTGTTGAGGCTTTAGAATGTATGTTGGGCATGATGATGATGATGTTGTATGATTATGCATGATGTATGTTTGATGTTGCCCTGTATGATGATGATGACTATGTATGTTGATGTTCCTTATTATGATGTATGTTTATCTTTCCAGTGGCTTTACATGTTATGTTAATGAATGAAATGAAAGTATTATGTAACGTAAAGTGAAAGATAATAAAAGAGGAACATGATGAATGAATGCATGCATTAATGAATGAATGAATGAATGAATGAATGAAAGGCTTGCAAGCAAATATATGAGGTGCACACCCAATGAAGGTGTTAGCTCAACCGTATGCGGGTTAGCTACCCCGAAGGATGCACATTGGGGTCCAATCTTTTTGATTGACCATATGTATGGGATCCTTGCTGCTTGCCCTAGGTGTTGGTGTCAGCTTCGTGCACAATGTTCAAGGTCTATGAAAGACCTCAGGCCTAGTTACCAGCTTCGTGCACAATGTTCAAGGTCTATGAAAGACCTCAGGCCCAGTTACCAGCTTCGTGCACAATGTTAGGGGTATAGCATATGACATTGATCCGGAATGAAATAGAAAAGATAAGTGATGAATGTACTTTCCCTAGGTACTGGAGCCAAGTTCGTGCACAATGTTCGAGGTCTATGAAAGACCTCAGGCTCAGTTACCCACTTCGTGCACAATGTTCAGGGTAATGTACATGTCATCGAAAGTAATGAACAAACGAATGAAAGAATGGAAGTATGAATGAAATAATGATAAAGATAATAATGATGTTATCCGTATGTACCTATGATGCATGATCACATGAAAGTAAAGAACGGTTTTAACGAAAGAAAAGTATGTTTTATTATAAAACTAGAACTCACTTAGTAACACTGACTTTTATGTGATTCCAGTTGGCAGGTAATGTTGCTGAGGATGGCGCTGCGAGCCTACTCAGCTCTTTTGGGATGGCATCCATTTATATAAGGCTTTTGTGATGTAATTCAATAATGTATTTTGTAACCGATTAACGATATATTATTTTGCAAAAGTTTTTATGATGAAATGAAATGCCATATTTGAATGTTCCGCTGCGAATGTTTTATTTAAAATAACTATAAATGCATGTTTTATGTGCAATGATTGTGCAATGATTGACCAGCTGTAAGCGTCCCGGGAACGGGGCCTTACATCATTTAACCCCAAATCAAACCCCAAATCGTTGGTATCAAACAAATTAAGTTTAGGGCTATAGTTCCTTATACAAATTCGATTGTATTGATGAGTTTAATTACCCGTTTAGATTTCGGATCGATGCCAAAAACAACCAAGAACAAGTCGCGACCGTGAGTGTAGAAAGTCGAGAAATCTTCAACGATATCCAAATCAAAGGTGCAGATAGCTTCGTGTGGTGGTCCAGACTGAAAACCCTCTGTCAATTTTGATTCTTAAACACCAGAAGGTGGTGTTCGACTAGTTGCAGTCTCGCGATGTAGATGACGATTGAATTCGTTGTATGTGTTTGTTTCAAGTTCAATTGAAGGTTGCAATTGATTAAAGATAGATAGATGATTGTTTAAGTTCGTTTAACTAGATTATTATTAGAATTTATTGCTCGAACGTTCGTGGGGTTTACGTCGCCGGTTACTCGATCGATTGAGGGTTGTAACCGCTTCATAAACATGATTAAATGGTACAATCTCATTCGAAACCTGTACATGAATTAATTTGAAACGTTTTGGGACCATTTCCGCACGGTTTTGACAGGTTTTCAAGGTCACCGGAGCGTGACCGGAGTTTGACCGGAACTTGGCCGGAAAAACGAGGGGGCAGGGGGTTGGAATTGTAAATTCGAATGTTACACTTTGGGCCCCTCATTTATAACTCTTTATTATTTTATGCATAAACATCTATTTTAAGTTTATAAATTGTCAAAACAACCCCTCAACTTAATTTAGGTTTAAAGTTTAACTAATTTATAAATTTTAAGCTATTAAAATTATCATTATTACTATTATTAATTATTATTACTATGATTATTATTATTGTTATTAACATTATAATTTACTATTATCATTGTTGTTGTTGTTATTATTATTATTATTACTATTACTTTAATTATTATTATTATTATATTATTATTATTATAACAATATTATTATCATTATTATCAATGTTAAGCAAATTAATTTATTAACTTCCAATTCAACTCAACATGCATAACAAGCCCTCAAAGTTTCATAAATGACATAAGTGGCCCTTACAAGAACTTAAAAAGTTAATCCCTAATTTAACAAAAATACGAGATGTTACAGAAAATGCGTAGATATGATAATAATGAGCAAGAATAGAAAGAAAACACAAAAGAATAAAGAGAATGGAACAAGAAATCCTCACAACAGGTACCTTGTAATAGGGATATTCATAGCAAAGTATTCTAAGATTTGTAACCTTCTCTTAGGGTTACAACTTTAGCCAAAAGAAAGAGGAAGATCTTGACTAGCTCAGCACTTCACAGCCTTGAACTCGATTAGGTATCCCTCACCTTCAACTTATCAGCAACAATGACCTAGCCAAGATGCATAGTGACAATCGACAGTCCTCTCAACCCACACATAGAATATTAAGGGTTTTAAGATCGAATAAACCTTTCACAAACAAGCAACTTCCAACAGATACAAACGGAGAGTCACCAGAATACAACCACAGGTTGGCACAAACATATGGAAAATAGAACTTATGGTTTAAAGAAGGAACCCTAATTTTGATAATAGAAGCGTGAATCGATGATGTTAATAGCAGAAGATTGAAACACCAAAATTGAAATCAACAATCAATCAGGATACCATGTCACAAAACCAAAACAAATATGGACAAATCTTAAAAACCACCAGAAACCCAAGGAATATAGGAAAGAATCAAATTATCTATAAACAAACTTTTAGATTATCAATGTAATGATCTAAGTCTAACAAAAAAGATATAATAAGGACAATAAATAATCATTACCATGATGACACAATATGGACAAAGATCAATGCAGCCGAGAACAAAAGAGAGAAATGTGATATTCGAGTGAGAGGTGAGATCTCTAATGCACCAACATCAATATATATATATACGCCGATCAACAGAAACCCTACAAATCAAGCCCAACAATAGCCAAGCCTAGCAACAAACATCCACCGCCCAACTCCTACAAAAACAAGAAGCCTAACATCAACATAAAAATGAAAAGAAACCAAGTTAAAAAAAAAGGTTGAATTATACTTTTCAACAATAGGTATTTCATTCATTCCATCTCTAATACTATGATGTAATATCTTTTATCTTTACCCTATACTCTTTTATACACAGACCTCTTATACCACATATATTATGCTTATAATAGGGTTTCAACCTGATCTAAACAATATGAAAAGAAAGGTTTGATAATGATAGTGTTATAGAATTCAAATCTTCGAAACTCAAAAAGATCATCAATAAGAATACAACTATACTAGCTTATGGGATTTGACTTAGGAATACCTACCTATTCTTAATATATATCTTTATTTGGTGATATGTAATTTTATTTTATCTTATCTTATTTTACTACTGTAATAAATGAGTATCTCAATAGTACACTTGGGATAATTCTATACTATTAAAATTTTTATTTTCCCATTCAAACTAATTTCACCCTTTTCATAGTAATTAATAATTTAGATACTAATTTATTCATATATTTATGACTATCATTTTAATTTTTGTTTATTCAAAGAAATAATTAAATGTTTCCTAAATCACTTCTCAATATACAATACATATATAATATCTTTTAAAATTGTTTTAATATAATAAGTCATTTTAGTAATTAGAAGTATATACAATTTTATTATTCATATTTTTATTATCCAATTCATGTAATACATAAGTTTTTAAAAATAACTATAGAATAACTTATTGCGGAAGATTATCTATAAACAACTATAATGCACTGCTACTTTGTCTTTAGAAGAAAACTAAATTTTTAGTTATTAATAACTAATTAAAATAAAAAAATATTGAATAAAAAGTATTTTTTGTTTATTAAATATCAATTCATAATAGTTTGGCATCATTTATCTCATAGTATTTTCTAAAATACTTTCAATTACTAATATCTTATATTTTTACTTATCTATTACACTACAAGAAAAGATATCTATTCCCTCAAATACCTATTTTTACTCATCCATTACACTAAAAATTTTAGACAACACCAATCTTTTTTCTTGTAGTGTTAGGCTCTATATTATAAAAAAAATAGAGAACTACCTTAGTTGTTTATTTATTGGTCTACAACATTTCAAAAACTTCCCGTAAGATAATTCCAATATATAACTTCAATCAGGTTTCAGATATGAATATGACCCTTTTTATGATTCCACAATGCTATCAACCCTTCGTATTTGGTGCACGTATTCTAATAATTTCTACTTATTGGATAACCTAGCCATCAAAAATACTTTTATTTGTCATCAAAGATATTATGTGAAAATAACATAGAACTACACTTTTTCTTTCTTAATAGCATGGCATCTAAAATAGGTATAAGGCATGAATCACATTAATCACACATTGTGTCACTCAATTGTTAATATTGACCAACAAGTAAATGTATTTGATCATATCAGTCCACATGAAAATGATCGTTTATATAGTTTAAATCGAGTATGAATCGAGTGTAACGAGGTCAAAAGACATCTCTCACACTTACCGGAGAGGCAAATGCTAATTATGTGTTGATTATTTTTTTTACGTAGTTCTTGTTGCCACATTGATTGTTGAGGTCAAATCGGGGACTCATGTTGACCAGACTTAGCCATTCTCGAGCTAGAGATGCACGTGAAACATGAAGAGAATACATTAAAAGAGGTCCAACACCATATTCTTGTAAGGCCCCGATCCCGGAAACCTCACAGTTGGTCATTCATAGCAATTAAAACATTAATCATTACAAATAAACGAGCTTAAGCATCGGAAATAATTTATCAAAAGCCATTCATTTCATTTAAAACACTGTTGTTAAGCAATACATCATCATTGACTGTTTACAAAAGACTTGTTTATATGCATTACAAAACAACAGCAACACAGAGTACGAATGGATGTCAGACTTTCCCTGCCGAGTAGCTTCACCGTCGTGCCATCCTCAGCAATAATTACCTGCCAACTGAAAATGTATAAAAGTCAGCGTTGCTGAGTGAGCTCTAGTTTTACAAGTAATAAAATACTTTCTATATGTTGTATAAGAAAATACTCTTTTTTGTAAAATACAACTCTGTACTGTATATGCGAGCACGCATCAACTATATGAACAAATATTGTTCGTTCTCTTTACTGTAGGCCTTGTCTGTTCTATAAACTTTCATCTTTATGTTTCACTTTCTGTATGGACGAGTGATCAATACCCCAACTATATGCGCGATGGAAAACGGGTGATGGGCCATCTATATCCCTCGAAAGGGTCAACTGTATCCCTCGAAAGGGTCAACTATATCCCCTGAAAGGGTCAACTGTATCCCCCGAAAGGGTCAACTATATCCCTGGAAAGGGTCAACTGTATCCCTCGAAAGGGTCAACTGTATCCTCGAAAGGGTTCTGTGTACTATGTACAAGGCCAACCCAATCACCCAGGACACGCTGCAAAGGTCCTGTCAATCTCAATTGATTGACCCTGTGTGCATAATAGGGTAGCTAACCCGCAGCGCAGTTGAGCTAACGACAACATGGTTGTGTACCTCCTGTAAGCTTGCAAGACTTGTTAACATTTTCATTAATGTTCCTCTTCTTTCTTTATTGCTCTTTCACTTTATTATTACGATATACTTTACGTTACGATAATAACATACCACGTAAAGTCACATACTATGGGTAATAATAATAATAATAGCAATAACAATAATAAGAAACAATCATAATCAATCATATCATGCATGAAACAACATCATTAATAAGCCCTTAGTCAACCTCGGTCAAAACCCTAAGGCACAGACTCCCAAAAAAATTCTGTAAAAATTTCTAAGTCTTAGGCGCATGGGAACTATTTGGGCGCATGAGCCCTGTTCGGGCGTTTCATCCTTATGTAGGCACATCAGCCAACACTTAAAACATTTTCACTTTAGGCGCATGAACTATTCAGGCGCATGGGAACTATTTTTGCGTATGAACACTTAGACGCATGAGTAATTCAGGCGCATGGACACTTAGGCGCATGAACCACTTGGGCGCATGGGCACTATTGGGGCGCATGGCCCTACACTTAGTCGTCCAGCTAACATTTCTAGGCGCATGGGCCACTGTTCAGGCGCATGGGCTGTACTTAATCATTTCTAAGGCAATCTTAGGCGCATGGGCTACTGTTTGGGCGCATGGATTACACTTTGTTCTTACCAAGGCATTTTCAGGCGCATGAGCCTTATCTAGGCGCATAGACCTTCTGTTCAACATATTTCCAGTATGTTTTCAACCCAAATCATCAATTCCATTTGTTCTAAGCTTAATATGGCTATTCTAAACATGAATAACCTATAAGCATTCAAGAATCACGTTCATTCATGCACAAAACATACGGGCATACATACTCAAACATTTGAAAATCTTTTTAATACATTTTCAACCCCAAAGATGTTTGAAAACAAGTAAAAACCAGGGTCTAGAACTCACCTGATGCAGCTTGGGTATATCTTCCTTTTAACCCGCTTGCAAAGAGTTCAAAACACCTAGAAACAACACCAAAAACACACACACCCAAGCACAAACACAACCCATAAGCATACAAACACATAACCGGGATAAAACCCGTCATAAACACATAAAAACGATGAATTCTTACCTTGAATTCCTTCACTTCTTCTTCTTCTTCCACAAACCGAGAGTCCTCTTCTGCTCTCTCTCTCTCTAGAACCAAAGAAAATGGTGATGTGAAGTGAGGGTGGGCGGCCATGCCCACCTTTACACCAACTTTTCAAAGTTTTGTCCATTTGGACACTTTTGGTCCCTCCACTTGGACCTTATAGCTTTTCTTTCTTTTATTCTTAATTTCTTGTCTTTTAGAAAAATAACCGGGTGTTACAATTCTCGAGACTATTATACGATGGTCAAGTAAATTTAGTGTATATGTATCAATACAATATAAGATGTATAATACACAAGAATATATAGAAAGGGTATATGGGTAATTTGAGGGGAGTCATAGGAAGAAGATATCAAGAAGTAATGTGAGAAGGATGAGCCCTGTTTATAAGAGAATGATTTGAGTGAAGGTTATGCCCAAGCAATCCAGTGGTGCATATGCTCACCATAGGAATCCCATAATCAATTAGCCGTAAAATTTTTCATCTTATAAACCTGGTCTTAGGGGGAGACCATACTGCCAAGGTATGTATAGGAATAGGGGAAAGGACTAGTTTCAAGAGAGTGCGCTTACCACCAAAAGATAGAAACTTGGCCTTTTATACGTCAATTCTTTTTCTGATATAAATATTTCCATATCATTAAAATAATGACATTTTTCTCTTGCCTTTGAAGACAAGGGCATTAAACTACATAATAGAGGCACTCTTATCATTGGATATATCCAAGTGCATGGCCTATTATGTGTTGACTTGGAGCTTTGGCAACCACCATAAGGTGTGATGTGCATGCACTCATTTCAAGGGGGTGCAACACTTCTTAGTTTAGGCCTAATCTTTATCCTATATACCATGTTCGTATGGTGGCACGATGTTCTACATGAATCCATGTTAGAAGGACGTCATACCAAAGTCGTACAACTAGGACCTCGATATGGGTTTATTCTAGTTTAATTTTTTTGAGGTTATGTTCTCTTTTGCTCTTTTTCGGGCTTCTTCTCATTCTTTTTTGACCCCTTCATTAGAGATCGGATGTATTTGGCCCCCAAAGGATTAGGGTTTACAATAACTTGGGTTCATCAGGCTATACTCGCGGGAAAGAAAAACGATTTGTTTACGCTTTAGTAGCTACTGTTTCACTGGCTCTAGGATCCTTTTTATAAATAAGCACATATGATCCGAACTCTTCTAATCAATTTGTTTTTCATTCTTGCCTGTCTCAAAAAGAATTCCTCAGGAGATTCTATTTATTAGTTTTTTACTTTCTTTACTCGCATAATCTTTCTAAAGTGTCTATTGAAGCACCTTTCTTTCTTTCTAGAAAGGAAGGGTCTACGCTTTTCTTCTACAATTTTTCTTTTTTTCATATATGTGACATCCGGTAAATTTCCATTACCAACTCCGTTAGTTCCGTTAAGTCTTGTATACACGTGTCGTGAGCACACACTAGTTGTCGTTTAACGTTGGTGACCTAATATAATGAGTAATGATTAATTTGATGTGAATCTAAGTGATTATGTGAGTATTGGGTTATGTTTATGTGTTTACACATTTATAAAAGGTTAATTAAAGAATTTATCGCGTAACGCGGAAACGTACCTATTTATTCGTATGTCTTGTGTTTTATAAAGATAAGATATATAATGGTTTTCATAAGTTTATATCTTTATATTATGAAGTTAAAAACACTTTACAAGAGTTTAAAGCTTAGTTTTTATAAAATACAAATTACAAGGGTTAAAAGGGTAAATATGTAAATTAAAAATTAATAAAACAAACCCTAGCCCCCAAAGCCACCCTTCGGCCGCGGTCAAACTTCTCTTCCCCTCTTCTCTTCGAATTCAGCCTAGAATCATCAAGGAAGCATCGATTTTGGTCGATTTCAAGGTTTAGAACACGTTAGAATCATCAATTGCAAGTTAACACGCGTTTAAAGATTAGATTTTTCATGTTTTTGTGAATGGTTCATTAGGGCCGAACCTTGGGTGCGAAATTGACCCTCATTAGGTCGAATTGGATGTTGTTTGGTGATGTCTATATGTTAGTTAGGTTGAATGCATGTTAGTTAACGTCGATCATGGATGAATTACATGTTGTTAGTGGGTTAATCATGGGTTTTGATTCTAGTCAAACCCTAATTCGATTTTGGGCATGATTATGGGTGAATGATGATTGTTTGATGAATGTGTGGTGATTAATAAGTTGTATGAATGTTAGGAATCATGAATCTTGCAAGAAATTGATGATTTAGGGTTGATGTTCATAGGTTACTAATAATAGTAACTTTATTTGCATAAAATGTTGAACTATGGATGTTATGATGTTATGGATGTGTTCATGGTGATAATTTGATCTTAGATTATTGTTGTGATCATTGGAAATTCAAGAAAACATGTTATAGTTCATACATTACTAAAGATAGTACTTTTGGATATGAATTGATGAATTATGATGTTTGGATGTGGTTGATCATGCTTAGATGTTAGTATGAGCTTGAATTGGTATATTATTGATGAATTCATGTATGCTTTGGATGTTTGATAGATTTTGGGATGTTCTTTCCCAAAAGGGAAACTTTATTCGTGTAAACGTTGAAGTATGATGTTATGATCATGTTTGGAATGATAGGAGCCTGCTAGTATGTTCAAGGATAAATTCTAGTGTGATAGAACGTGTTAAGTTAGTTGTATGGCATGCTTGGATAATCATGGGTGATATTTGAACTTTGGTGATCATGTATGGTTTGGATGTTGTGTAGTAGTAGGACATCATGCTTGGGTCTGGTAATTGATTGTTGTGATGTTGTGAATGCAATGCATATGCTTAAAGAATATGGTTATGATCATTATACACGCGTGCGGATCTGAGGCCCCTACTTAGTAGGATTGGCAGGGTTTAGGATGTGAAGTCGTGAGTGGCTTCACATGGCATGTGATGAATGGTTGAACTTTGTGTGACATGTTAGTTGTATTATAACTAATAAATATGTTAATGTTCTAGATTCGCATGACTTGTATAGTACTTGATTTTATGATGATCTAAGCGATACACCTGGTTAATATAGCATACGTATGATACTATTTGAATGTTAATCATGTATGTTGTATGTGCTCATTGGCTTTATTTGAATTATAACTCATAATGTCACCAACGGGTCAAACGGGTCAACTAGGTCAAACGTGTCTATTTTTCTGGAAGCTTGAGTCTTTGGTTTTGGTATTGATTAGGGTTTCACATGTCTTTTATATACACGTACTTATGTACTCACATGATCTAGGTAACCTTTGAAGGTTGGCTATCCTCTCGTTTCTCAAATAAACCCTAAGTACTCTTTGCATACATCAGGTGAGTTCATGCCCCACTGTTTACTTAATCTCTTTTGGGGGAGATAGCATACGGGTATTTATACGAACGCTTTTATTATTTAAGTTGTGTATAATATTAATATAGTGCTGTTTACCATGGAAAAGTCCTCACACTTTTGAATTGTTAATATTTAATAGCGGGGAAACTTGGGTAGTACTACTGGGTCTGACGAGCCCCACCTGTGTGACTCGAGGTCAACCGGGTGCAATTTGTCCTATTGAACAAAGTCGTGACAGGAGGCAACAACTATCACAGTCAGCTTTAATTGCAAAATCACTATGTATTAATATTTACTGATAATAGACTAGCTATCTATTACCATACACTGCTTATATATATCACAACTGTTTACATGTTTATTGAACTCAAACTCTTGAACTCACCAACCTATGTGTTGACATTTTAGTATGCTTTTCTCAGGTCCTTAGCTTGCTTGCCATAGGAGCACTGCACGGTCATTGCATTTTAAGACACGATGCTTCAAGACAATTAACATTTTAGCAATTACGGTTTACTCTTTTGGGTTGGCATTGTTTTGCCATAGTTATACTTTATTGACTTGGGTTGTTTTCAAAACGCTTCCGCATTGTTTAAAGTTTGTATTTTGGTTGATTTTGCTTAAATTATGGCATTTAGAGTCGTTCTGAGTAACTATTGACTGTGATCCTGGTTTGTTCACAAGCCTCGCGGTAAAACTCCGCAAGTGGATTTTGAGGGTGTGACAATATAAAAGGTGGCTCTGCCACTAAGCAAAGCGGCAGAGAGGGCATCAAATGCTTAAATAAGACAAGAACCAACTATATGCTTAACATAAACTTTCTGGTCCTCCCTCTAGCACATGGGGATCGGCCCTACGTGCCAGGGACGACACGTAAAGGTCACTTTAGCTAGTGGTTCATCGTCAAAAGAACAACAATAGCTTGTAGTGTTTTCTATTGATTTGTCTAGGGAATGGGATGTAAAAGAAGGCTTTATCGTCTAAAGCAATGGGTGAGCTTTCTTACTATACCTCGCTCTTCTTTTATCCTGCTTGTTTTCCTATTCATGTTCTGTAAATTTTACGTAGACAGTTAGTTGGCCTAGCTAGTGTTTTAATGCAAAAAAGGACCAACGATGATCCTATCCAAAAGGACAAAAAGGAGTATGAGCAGAGTGGAGAATCTTTTTTTATTCTAGCCGGGAAGACTTGTAAAACGAGGGATCAATAATGTTACATATTTCAGGAGCTAGATCAGTCGTCGATGAACAAGTAAGAATTTCCTCAACAAAAAAAAGATGGAATTGGGCCTAAAAAACCATTCTAGTTCGTTATCGGTTAGGTATTAGTGGGAACATAAAGATAAAAGAATCAACTAAGTATCAGATCTATTGAATTGAACAAATAAGGTCAAGATCATGTCGCTCATTAGGAATTGAAGAAGGGAGAGTGAGACATCGAACGACTCATTTCTATTTCTTGTTATCGTGGAATTCATCATCAAGATGGATCATCCTTATGCGGTCAACGAACTCATACTAATGTTAGGACTTGTGGCAAGCAAATTCGATAATGAAAGAAGTATATCGAAAGCATTGGTACTTGTTTGATCAATTACACTAATAGCTTTAATAGTTCACTGAAATTTTTTATTTTGAGAATTTCACTAGTTACTAATCTAGTTTCGGTATACTAGGCCTCCTTAGCCACTCCACTAGAGGCTCGGCTTCATCCTAGAAGTTATTTTTTCCGCCTCTTAGGGTTCGATCTCGTTTATGACCGGTATATGATCTCTCTACGTAGTAAATAAGATCTCAAGCTCTATTCGGTTTAGTATCAAGGTTATTCTTTTTCTGTTCCTATATATACGGTTCGTGCAACACTTCCACGATATTGTTATGATCAACTAATGAGACTTGGTCGAAAAGTGTTCTTGCCTCTATCATTAGCCATTAGGGCCAAACTTAGGTATGGATTCTAAGCCACATATACATCACCAATTTCTTTATCTAAACCAAATCATTTCATTATCAAGTAACATATAAGAATAAGAATAATGAAAGTTTTCTTATTAAATCATAGTAGGTTAAAATACTAAAAACCCAATTTTAATATAAATAAGTGTGTCTACAGCATTACGATCTAACGATACTGATGATTGTCCTTACAAATATAATGTAGGTTCAAACCTCTACACTTACAGATTAGATGACATGAAAGAGTAAAAATTAGTTCTTGATATATTGAAAGGTGAGTGTAGTTTGTGGGATGATAGAAGGTCATCGATGATAATTTGCAATAACTTCAGGGACTTTGTATGAAACTTACTCCACAAAGACGATGATCAACACAAAGGACAGATCCAACGGCTCTAATTAACTAGCCGTTAATTTCAAAAGAAAATTATGGGAACAGAGCCGAACATAAATCCGCTCTTTACCTTTCGATTTCTAACCCAAATATTAATCTTTGAAAAACCCTTTTTCAATTTTCATTCATCACACCCATCAATTTTCAGAAATCAATTCATCGATCTTTATAGATAGAGAGTGAGATTTCAAGATTATTTCATCGACTCCATTGATTGATCGATCATCCATGGAGTTTATCTGTTAATCTCTCTCTCTCTCTTCTCTATACTTTTCGTTTAAAGATTTTGAAGTTCTTTGTCTCAATACAGGTGGGTTCTTGATGATTTGATTGTTTATGTTTCTTGATCGCTGCACTATCTTCCTGTTGGTTATTACGATTATGATTTGTACGTTTATTATTGTTCATGAACTTTTGTAGATGTCGAGTGATTTAAAATGGCAATCTTTTTCACAGTTATAGATCAATAGTGGATGATGTTTATATGTGTATCTTTCCATTGACGGGTTCTTTTGCTTTCTTTCTTACTTCGAATTGAAAGTTATTTTCAATAGATTTTGAAATGGGTTGTTATGGAATTTGATTTTATAGATTGTGAAATGGCTGGATCAAAGGGGAATGTTGCAGATGAAATTCGCCCTACAAGATCACAAGGTAATATGAACTAAGGCTGCATATTCTTTTTCTTTTTATTTAAGTAGATGATGTGTTTGATGAAATGCCTGAGTGAACACAAAGGTTATAAACCCTACTGAATTTTGAAACTTTGATGCCATATAGGAGGATTAAAGGCTGGATATGGGAAATCAGGTGCCCCAATTGGTCAAAACAGGAGGGCACTGAGTGAAATCAACAAGAACATCATCAATGGTTCGACCGCATACCCTTATGCTAGCGGTTTGCCAGGGTAATAAAGTCAACTCATTTTTCTTTATTTATGTATGAGATTTGTCACCAATGTTCTTTTCTTGTCATCTTTTCTTCTAGAAAAAAACCAATCCCTACCAAGAAACCACTTGTTCCGGTTCGTCGACCCGTTACAAGGTTGGTAATAGGTCCCTTTTCTTGTTCTTGGCACAAAAAAATTGTGTTTGGATTACTGAATCAAATCACTTATAAGCTGTTGTTTCTGCAGGGCAACTCGTGCACATATTACCAACAAACCATCATTGCCCTTACCTGAGGTATACGCCTTTATCTAGCCTATTTTTTATAGTTGGCAAACTGTTAATAATCTACATGAATTAATAAGTCAATTTAGAAGATTGTGAATGTGAATGCATTTTGGGCCTATTTGGGATGGTTTTTGCCTATTTTAAGATAGTTTTTTTTTGGTTTTTTAATCAATTTTATACCTGATCTGAGATAAATAGAGTTCACATAGTTAAGCCATATACATAAGTAAAAAAGAAGTACTCATTCTCATTGTCCAAAGTTTGTAAAAGATATATGAACTTCCTTTTGTTAGGGAAAGAAGCCAAAAATCCAAACAATTCCTGGTGAGATTGACCATGAAGACTGCAGTATCATTGATGTTGAAGATGATTTCAATGTGCCAATGTTTGTGCAACACACAGAAGCCATGCTGGAGGAAATCGATAAGATGGTAATTATTTTAATCTCTTCCTTCATTGTTATTTTAAGCTAAATTAACTGATGTTTTGAATCTGTTTAATAGGATGAAGATATCTATGAGGAACAACTTTTGGACATTGATGATGCTGACAAGGGTGATCCTCTTGCTGTGGTGGAGTATATTGATGACATTTATGCTCACTACAGGAAACGTGAGGTAATATTTGGGCTGCATTTCGTGTTAGGATCAATAGTTACACGTATAATATTTATGGGTGTATGTTCTTTGATGGATGACAGAGAACCCAAACATATGAAAGGGTTATTTAATTTATGAGTTTTAATTTAAATAATCTGTAAGTCTCTGTTAACTTAAGAAAATTAAAAGGACAACAATTCTCCTCTGGTATGTCACTTATCACTAGAGGTTGTAACGGGTTGGCTAACGAGTCGAATTGGGTGGGGTCCAACAGATTTTGTCCTTTTACTTGAAAAAAGAAATTTAAGCAAGCATCTAAATGCTCGAGGGGTCACTTACCATCAAGTTTTTAGATTCTACCCATTTGACGAGATATAAATCAAATATAACCACAATAACTACAAAGACCTGATACTTTTTTTAATTGTCATAAATTTACAGGTGTTAAGCTGTGTTTCACCTAGCTACATGTCACAACAACATGACATAACCGATAGGATGAGAGGCATTCTCATCGACTGGCTAATCGAGGTACATTATGTAATTATTTACTTAACAAGAACTTCGTAAAAGGTACATTATGTAATTATTTACTTAACAAGAACTTCGTAAAAGGTACATTATGTAATTATTTACTTAACTAAAGTTTATAGTAACTTTTTATGCCATAATCTTATTTACAACAGGTTCATTACAAATTTGAACTCATGGAAGAGACTTTATATCTAACAGTCAATCTTGTTGACCGATTCTTGGAATGCCGAACTGTTACAAGGAAGAAACTTCAACTTGTTGGAGTAACAGCAATGCTTCTAGCTTGTAAATATGAAGAAGTATCTGTGCCTATTGTTGACGATTTTATAGTAATTTCTGACAAAGCTTACACAAGAGCTGAAGTTCTTGACATGGTAACTAAAAAAAGAAGATTTTATTCATCTATTTTTTGTTATTAAATTAATACTCATATCTGTTCTCATTGATGTTTCTAGGAGAAGGAAATGATGAATACCCTCGAATTCAATCTGTCGGTTCCAACTCCACTTGTTTTTATCAAGAGGTTTCTTAAAGCTGCCAACTCTTACAAAGAGGTCTGGTCTTTCATTTGGTTTGTTTTTTTTCTTACAGTGGTTGATTTGTGACTAAAATATGACAAATTACTGGAATTTAAACAAAAAATATGTTTTTTCAGGTTTTTAAATATGGATGATATAATTGTTATCTATATATTCTTCACCTCTTGATATGGTTATTGATATTAGATAATAAGAGACAAATACAGTGGTTGATATTGTGACTAAGAAAATTTATGCTTTCTATTCACTCAAGAAACAGTTATGTTTTCTAATTAATGTTCTCTTCTGTGTTTTATTGTTTGTAAAAATAGTTGGAGCTACTATCATTCTACTTGATTGACCTGTGTTTGGTGGAATATGAAATGCTGAAGTTCCCACCTTCATTGCTAGCAGCAGCAGCTGTTTTCACTGGTGAATCTACTCTCAAAAGATCAAAACAATGGACCAAAGCAAGTGAACACCATTCACACTATTCACAGAATCACCTTTTGTAAGATTCTTCCTCCTTGGCTAAAGTCATTTCCATTTTTCGTGATTTTTGTGCGTGATTAATGAACCGCTATTTTTTTTCCTTTTTTGTTGTTTTTATGCATGTTTTCACTGAACCGAAACAGACTAAAAAGAAAATTTATAGTCAATTTCCGTTTTGAATATTTATAAATTTTGGAACAATTTGCCCGTTGTTTCACTTTCTGTGCTGTTCAAACTAATTGTATATTAAATGAATTGATGTTTTTTCATTTTTGGGTGATTTTTATGCATAGTTGATTTGAATTGAATTGAATTCAACCAAGATGAACCAGTTCAGAAACAATGTTTATACACTTTACATATTGTTTTCATTTCATTTCTGTTAATAACAAAACATCTTTACTTATGATTATGGAACAATTTGCCAATTTGTTTCACTTTCTGCAGGGAATGCTCAAAGATGATGGTTGGTTTGCACCAAAAAGCAGGCACAGGGAAACTTGTTGCTGTTTTCAAAAAATACAGCACATCAAAATTTGGACACGTGGCACAAACCCGTCCTGCTGACTTCATCTTGGAGCCAAGGTTTTGGGATTGATTATGAATATGTGACCTGACATTTGTGTTGGAAGCCTGTGTTTTTCTTATGATGTTTTGAGCAACGTATAGTTGGTTGCTGGCCGTTAGTTTTCGTAGGATTACCCACAACTACAACTATTTAGATCGCCTTTGAGGAGTTCCATTTGTGTTTGACAGTGTTCTTTAACTCTTTAACAATGTTTTTAAGTATTGTTTAAATGTCTGATTTTGTAAATTTGTTCGTTCTTTGAATATGCAACATGCCAGCATGGTGATATAAGATGTGCCAATCTACAAGATAGCCTATCATGATGATTATGAACATGTTATTGTTTACTCTTTACATCAATCCTACGGAATTCCAGTATGGAGCTTATCTAGAATCTAGCCCTTGAAACGCGACAACTTGACAACCATTTCGACTCTATTACATTTGTTTATGTGTTGGCCCATTCACGACTTCATATTGGGGTCCATATACCATTGATCATTGGATTCCGGTTGCATTGTCATTGACTTGAACGCATACCTAAGATCACCAGGGAGGAATTGTTCCAAGCACTCGGTCAAGTTAAACTTGTGGTGCAGATGATGGTGGTGTAACCAGTGATAGCCGCGAGCTAGTACATGTGTTCCAAGCACTCGGTAGAACCAGTTGAGATGAGGAAGAAAGAGGCATGGTAGCGGCATGGACCATTAAGGCATCCCTTATGATCGCTTGTGGCAAACTGTTAAAAATGACATTCATTTCAGAATGCAAATATTTATATATGCTTTGTTATTTTAACTTAGTTTATTTTCTTGATGAGGTTAAAATGGAAGCATAAAGTTTGGTCCTTGATTGAAGATATATAAAGAATGAAGGGTTAAAGATGACACGGTTGTCCCCCTTAATTGATACGGTTAAGGGCTAAAAGTCAGAGAAGATTGAGTTTCTCAAATCTCAAATCATCCAGCTCATCTTCGTCTGGCATTCCAAATCGATCGCTCATCCGGTTCTATAAGAGGCATTCTCCTCGTCTCCAATGGAACACGATAAACCTTCATCGGTTATCATCTCCATCTTATACAAATTTTGGTTATTCTTATTCATCAAAAGAGCCGACTTCGGCTTTATCGTTTATCATTAATCTTGTAGCAAACGTTTCAATTGGTTCAGTATAATCATACCAATTGTCTTCTTTTGACACAAACCATAGTGGTCATGAGGATTAAACAGAAGGTGGTTGTCCGAAGTGTTAACCGTGCGGCTGGGAAGTTGACCTGTTTGGCTGGTGGTTGTGTGGTTGGGTTAAAGTAGATATATACACATTTTGATGAAAAAAATAAGAAAAAATCACAAATATAAACATTTTGGTGAAAATGTTTATTTCGTAAACATTGATTTCTTAGTTTTATTAATGTAAACATTGAATGTGCCCCAGACATATAGTCCCATTAGACATACAATTAACATTGAAGCACTCACTCTCCCATAATGTTATGGGTACTCCATAACTTTCACTCACATCTGTTATTATTTAAAAAGATGACACGTGTTTTAAATGTGCATAATCATACGCTCTTCGTATTCATTGTCGAATAAATTCTCTTCATTTAATATTGAGCGGATATTACGCACTCTTTTTGTTACTTTTTCTAATCTTAAAAGCATTTATTTTTGATACGCTAATACAACCATATTGATTTTTATAATATTACTAATAAGATTTTTTTCTATTAGAATATTTATATTTATATAACTATAACTTTATAATAATAGTATTAATATTTTAATTATAATGAATATACTTTTATAATGATATTTAAAAAATTCAAAATAGTATGTTATACGCTACAAATATAATATCGTAGAATATCAAGGATATATTTAATAACTAAAGCGTATAAAGGAAAACTATTGTCTCAGCAAAAATAATTATTCATTCGCGTATCAATAAGGTAAATGTTTCGTTTACAGATAATAATGTTAATAGCCTTAATAGAAAATAGTGTTGTTCACGAGACGAGCCGAACCGAGCAGACTTTTCCTCGTGCTCGGTTCGTTTTTAAACCGAACTGAGCCGATATGCTCGTTTACAACCAATTGAAAAATCGAACGAGTATTTTTCGAGCGAGCGTCGAGCGACCGCAAACGAGCAGCGAACAATCTATACAACCAAATATTTTGTGTGTCATACGATTTATACTATGACGAATAAGATTTAATGACTTAAAATCAGACTCAAGGTACATTTCATCACATAATATTTTCATGGATGAATATACGTTATGGCGGATGATAAATTAAGCTAAGGCTGTAGCCGATAAGACGAAGAGCGTATTGCAAATAACGATAACGGTGAGAGTGGGAGATGATCGCAAAAATACCTCTTAACGGCTTGGGATTTTACTTTTTGTTCAATTTAGAATTCTTTATAAGGTTGTTTGATCAAGATGCATAAATATAATTATATATTTGTATATAATGGATCAAATCTATTAAGCCGAACCGAACCGAGCGGACCTTTGCTCGTGCTTAGCTTGTTAACAAATTTATCCGAGGCGATTGACTCATTTACAACCAAGCAAAAATTTGAACGAGCATTTTTCGAGGAAATTCCGAACGAACGTTGAGCGAGCGTCGAGCGCCGAACGATTTGAACAACCTAATTAGAAACAATAACAGGATCATGAGTGCCGGAAGACGAGTATATGCCGAATAATCCATAGGTAGATGACTACGTGCTGGATGATCGTTGGTATTAACATAACGTTTGAAAATGAAGAAAAACAAAAGTTTATTAATTATCTTCCTTTTAAACTCTTTCCAAATTCAAAGGATAGTGAGAGAAAATAACTAAATACAAGTATAAAATTTTATCATTTATCATTTTAATTCTAACTTACGATATATAAAAATACTAGGTTAGAACCTATATATTAGTTAAAAAGAAAAGTCAAATTAATTGTTTTATATTTCATATTTATTTTGAGAAAGAAACGAAAAAATGTTTTTCTTAATATGCTAAAATAATAACACATGTTGTTTGATATGTTATAAATAATATCACGTGTTTTAATTTATTTACCAAAAATACCCCTGCTTTGCTATGGCAATTTACAAAGCATAACAACTCGCTTCCACAATTCTTCCATCTTCTTTATTTTGTTCATCAAGTCCGCCGGCACCTGCAGAAGCAGCAGCAGACGATCAACAACGAATTACATTGAAACCCCAAATTCATCGAGGGTTAATTGCTCTTTCTCATTTCCCCTTGTTCTGTTAATATTTCTTTTCTACAAAGTTGCAATTTTTATTCAATTCCATTGCGAATCATAGACCTTTGTGTGACGCACATAAGGTGTTTGATGTTATGCCTCAGTGAAAACACGTGATAGGATGGTTTAGAAGGGAATACCCCCATTATATGGATCTCATTAGGTGATTGTTATTATGCCTCAATGAAAATATTTGAATGAACGGGTGTATACTGATGAAGCAGCAACATCGACCTCTGCTGATTAGTACGAGTGATGCTATGCTGATGTGGTCCACGTTGTCACTAGTTTATTTTGGTTACTAATTAATGGTGTTTCTATTTATGTTATTTTATGCATGATCAAGTCGTGGGTAGTTAGTACGTAGTGCTAGTAGTGGGAGGTTGTGATTTTCTTAGCATTTTATGTAGTAGATCTTTTTCTTGTATGTTTCAATATTTCATTCTTCAGTCAAGTTTTTACCCGGAAAGTGTGTGTGTTTTCTTCTGCATTGATTGTGTATCACGGTTGTATAACTTGTATAAGTTAACAAGTGGTATAAGAGCTTCCATTTGAAGATGTCGGAACTTCAGTTGATCGGTGGAGTGAAGAAATTGAACAACCACAACTACAACACATGGTCCACTTGTCTTACCTCTTACTTGCAGGGGCAAGATCTGTGGGAAGTAGTTGGTGGATCAGACATTGTACCACCTGCGAGGGAAGATGTGACGGGGATCCCGAGAAAATGGAGAGTTAAAGCAGGGAAGGCGATGTTCATCCTGAAGACAACAGTCGAAGAAGATATCCTTGAACATATCAAGGATTCAACGGACCCTAAGCAAGCTTGGGATACGTTGAAGGAACTATTGTCCAAGAAGAATGATGCTAAGTTGCAGGTGCTTGAAAACGAATTATTGTCTATTGCATAGAAGGAGTTGACAATCTCTCAGTACTTTCACAAAGTAAAAACTTTGTGCAGGGAGATTGGAGAACTCGACCCACAGGCAAGGATTGAAGATGCACGGATGAAGCGCATCATCATACATGGGCTGAAACCGGAGTTCCACAACTTCGTAGCAGCGGTTCAAGGGAGGCCCTCTATGTTGAATAGAAGCACAAGAGCAAAAGCGGGCCTTCCTCCTATTACCCTACCAAAAGCCGTGATCGAGGGAAGTCACATGATGTTAAGAAAAAATGGCGACAAGGTGAACGAAGTAAGTAGAGTAGTGATCGGAAATCTAAACAATATGGGAAAACGTTTCCTTTCAAGTGCTGCAACCGTGGGAGAAGAGGCCACATCGCCAAAAATTGCCCGAAGGCCCAAGAGGAAGGTAACAGTGCTATGGCGGTTCCCGAAGAACCAACGTTGGATGCAGAGACCCTGATGGCTCAAGCGGAGGAGGTAACGACCCTTGCAACCTCAATCGGCTCTCACTCAAACAAGTTTGATGACTGGATTGTCGACTCCAGATGTTCAAACCACATGACCGGAGACAAGAATCGACTTACGAAGCCAGTACGCTACGAAAGCAGTCAAGTGATAGCTATTGCTGACAATTCGAGACATCAGATAGCTCATGTTGGAGAAGTCACACTTGAACCAAATGGTGAGCAAAAGGAGTTTGTCCTCAATAAAGTGTATCATGTACTCGGGATGAAAAAGAACCTGTACTCGGTTCCTCAGATTACATCTGTTGGAAAATATGTTGTGTTTGGCCCTGATGATGTCAAAGTTTATGATGAATTCACGACACCGTCGAAAGCAGTCTTGACTGGACATAGACGTAATACCGTATATGTCCTCTCAGCCGAATCCGCCTACATGGAGAAGACGAAGGGAACCCAGAATGCTGATCTGTGGCACGCTCGACTTTATGATGACAGTAAAGGGGTTGGTTGCTGGACTTCCACAGTTACAAGTACCAAAGGAGATTGTTTGTCCGAGGTGCCAGTTTGGGAAAGCTCACCAGCAACCTTTCCATTCCTCTAGCTTCTAAGCAAAGACTCCTTTGGAAGTTGTACACACCAATGTGTTCGGTCCGGTTAAGCAAGCATCAATCGGGGGAATGAGGGTACATGATCACCTTTATAGATGATTACTCACGTTATGCCTGGGTCTTTTTCTTAAAGGAGAAATCCGAGGCACTTGAAGGGTTCAAACTATTCCGGTTGGAGGCTGAGAAAGAAACGGGTCAAACCATCAAGATGCTTAGATCAGACAATGGGGTGAATATTTATCGAAAGAGTTTACCGACTTCCTCAACCTACATAGAATTCGAAGGCAGCTTACATGTCCGAATACGCCCCAACAGAACGGAATTTCAGAACGAAAAAACAGGCACCTATCAGAAGTATCGGGGAGTATGTTGCATGACAAGAATGTTCCTGGGAGATTCTGGGCAGAAGCGATGCACACAACAGCATTTGTAATCAATCGACTTCCGCAAGAAAGGTTAGACTTTATGTCACCATACGAAAAGCTGCTTAATCTAAAGCCTAATGTTAGCTTTCTACGAGTGTTTGGCTGCGTGTGTTATGTCTTTATACCAGGCTGTCAACGACACAAATTGGAGAAAAAGGTTGTCCGATGCATCTTTGTTAGACATGATAATGAAAGGAAAGGTTGGAGGTGTATCGATCCTGATACTGGAAAGTGTTACGTGTCACGACATGTGGTGTTTGATGAAAACTCAGCCTGGTGGTCCTCCAGTAAAGAAATGCTTTCGGACACGTCTCACTAAAACAAAGCCTGGAGAGCAGCCAAGTAAACCTCATCTTTGATGACCCGTTGCCCGAAGAAGGAGTGGAAGGGGTTGAGAATAATGGTCAGGGGCCCTGGAACACCAGTATGTACTATCCCATTCATAGGCAAAGTGAATGTCCGAGGTGTTCCACGAGGAATAGGAAGCCAAACCCAAAGTATGCCAACGTTGCAACTGTTGTTGATGAACCACTTGAACCTGATTCTTTCATGTAGGCTTATAAGGTGAAGGAATGACAAGCAGCAATGCAAGACGAGATAGATGCACTAAATCGAAACGAAACCTGGGTCCTAGTACCCAAGCCTGCAGATGTAGACCCTATCTCGTGTAAGTGGTATACAAGCTTAAGTTCAAAGCAGATGGTTCAGTGGATCGGTATAAAGCCCGGTTAGTGGCTTGCGGTTTCACTCAACAACAAGGTCTCGACTATGAAGAAACGTTCAGCCCAGTTGCAAAATTGACCATGGTATGTGTGATTCTGGCATTAGCAGCAAGTAAAGGCTGGCGTCTCTCTCAAATGGATGTGAACAACGCCTTTCTATATGGCATGCTAGATCATGTGATTTACATGACACAACCTCTTGGGTTTGAAAACAAAGATCAACCGAATTATGTGTGCAAGCTGAAGAAGGCGATTTACGGTCTCAAGCAATCATCGAGGGCCTGGTACGCAAAGATTGGGGAGTTTTTAGAAGTGAATGGGTTCAAAAGCACAAATGTTGATGCTAGCTTGTTTGTAAAAACTGATGGATCAAGGCTAACAATTGTGCTCGTTTACGTGGAAGATTTAATCATTACGGGTGATTACGTTGAAGACATTGATCAACTAAAGAAGTATCTGTGCATGCGATTCAGAATGAAAGACCTTGGAAATTTGCAACGATTCCTTGGATTAGAAGTGAATTATCAAGGTGATGATATTCTTCTGCACCAAAGCATCTATGCGACAGACATACTCCTCAAGTTTGGAATGCTAGACTCAAAGCCAGCATGGACTCCGATTGACTCCAGAATCAAGTTGTATCCAGGTGAAGGAAAAGAGCTGGAAGATGCCACCGTGTACAGGAAAATCGTTGGTAGTCTCATCTACCTTACTTTAACCCGGCCGGATATAGCTTTCTTTGTCGGAGTACTCAGCCGATTCATGCAGAACCCTAGACATCCACATTTGCATGGGGTTAGAAAGATACTTCGGTACATCAAAGCTACACCTGGATTCGGTGTTCTTTTAAAGAGGGAGCAGTGCTTAAATGTAAGTGGTTTTTGTGATGTGGATTATGGTGGTGATTCGAGTAATCGAAGGTCCACAACAGGGTATGTTGTTAAGCTTGGTTATGGAGCCGTTTCATGGTGTAGTAAGTTACAACCAACTATGCCCCTGTCAACAACTGAAGCCGAGTACAGGGCTGCAGCCATGGCAGCACAAGAAATTACATGGCTGGTCCTGAAAAAACTGAAGCATGATGTGACTAGAAGAGCGGTCCTGTTCTACGACAACAAGCTGGCAATTAAGTTAGCAGAAAATCCGACGTTCCATGCACGCTCAAAGCATATTGAGATCCAATATCATTACATCCGTGAGAAGGTTTTGAAAGGAGAGAGAGATTTGATTCATGTGGATACTTTAACCCAAGTTGCAGACATCTTTACCAAAGGTTTGCCAAGGGATAAGATGCTGAATTTATGAAGTCGCTGGATCGGTTGACATCCGAGCATGTTCTTGACTGAAGGAAAGAAAACCAAGAGACAAACAATTGAACGAACAATAATAGAATGGTTTCATTGATAAAACCTAATGATTACAAGCTCGTTAAACATAAGAACCAAGACTCTTGGCAAGGGGAGATCGAGCATAATCTCCCCTCTCATCCGGCAGCACCTAGGCCCCGGGCATACTCCTTAAAACCCTTTCTACACAATGAAACAAGTATTTATAGGCCTCAGCCCATATCAGATGCGACTGGGCCCATTCGTACAATTGGACCATGCGTATGGTTCAATCGTACGAATGGCCCAATAGCATCTCTCAGTCGCACGACTGGTCCATTAGCATGGTTCAGTCGTACGACTCAGTCTCATTCGCATATGCTCCTGCGAATGACTTAGTTTCATGTGTTTACAACATATCAGGTGTATTACATTAAGCCTAGACTATACGTCAAGCGACATCAACCTCTGCTGATGGGTATGCACAAAGTCTATGTTGAGAGGGAGTTTGATGAAACAACAACATCAACCTCTGCTGATTAGTACGAGTGATGCTCTGGATGTTTGATGCTGATGTGGTCCACGTTGTCACTAGTTTATTTTGGTTACTAATTAATGGTGTTTCTATTTATGTTATTTTATGCATGATCAAGTAGTGGGTAGTTAGTACGTAGTGCTAGTAGTGGGAGGTTGTGATTTTCTTAGCATTTTATGTAGTAGATCTCTTTCTCGTATGTTTCAATATTTCATTTTTCAGTCAAGTTTTTACCCAGAAAGTGTGTTTTCTCCTGCATTGATTGTGTATCACGGTTGTATCACTTGTATAAGTTAACATATACAACATATCTGGTCATAATTGGTTGCGGGCAGTTTTTTGATCTAACAAAGTTGTAGTGTTCTTGTGGACGTGTGCTGACAAAAGTGTTCACCTTTCTCTGTTCTTGTGTGGTATAGAATAGGGATGATGCTAAAATTTGATCTGATGTTTGTAGGTAGTAGAAGAAAGCTGTAAGAAGCTCAAGATGGCAACAAATTCTGCTTCTAAATTCATTCATGGTATGCACTTTAAGGTTTGATTGCTCGAGTAATGTAAACATGTTTTCTTGTAGAATTCATGTAATCACTAATCTTTATGAGACAATTACTCTTGATTTCCATCTTTAAGGTTATGTTTTCCTCATTGTATTTGATTTTATATTTTTATTGCTGTTATTTAATAAGGGGGGTAATGGCATGTTGCTTGGTCAAAGAAGTGGTTGTTTTTTGGTTTAAGTAGACTGAATTTGGTTGCTTTGTTTGAGCTAAATAATTTATACAAGCACTTTTAGAAGCATTGAACAAACATTACATTGAACAAACATTACATTGCTGAAAAGTGGATCTTCAAGGGCCGGTGAAGAGTTAAATGCATGATTCCCTCTACTAGAAGTCTTAGGTTTGGATATAGCTTTCACTGGTTTTTGCCTTAACCCCTTGTAGGCCACAGGCCACCTGCCCATGTAAGCTGTACTGGTACTAAAAAAGAGTGTTTCTGAATCCCTGACTTGAGTAGTTTTGCAAGAGTGTATCCTGACTTTTGTTTAGGTAGGTGTATGCTTTAAATTTATGTTCCCTGTAACAAGTGTTTGCATGTGTGACTGCAACTTACGTCCAACTTTAATATATGCTGTTTTTTCAGTTAAAAGTTAAATTTTGCATCCGTAGTCCCTTTAAGTTCTTAGATTGTTTAATAAGGTTTGCATTTTCTTATTTCCTTGTGCTATTTTTTGCATGAAATAAACTAAACTAGTTGGACGTTCACTGCTGCGAGGCCTCAACAGTTCCTCCTCAGGAGTGCTAAGATCAACAGAGGAGACTACCTGCAATAGTTTCTTGGCTCAGGTTTGTTCCTTTTTTAAATCAAGATGTGACACTTGGAGTCGTATATTTATGAATGAACTTATATATCTTACAAATAAAATAATGAAAAGCTAAAAAGGAAACATGTCCAGTGTTTGAAAGCTACCAATAGGTAGTTTTGAGGCATAAAACCTCCTAATTCATCTTTTCTTTAAAAGGTAGTTTTTTTAATAATATACTTTTTGTAATCATTTTTGACACAATTATTTATAGTAAAATAAATATTTGGACAGAAACTGGTTTGCCGGCCCCAACCTGTCTGACCTACTCATATTACCACTGCTACATTTGTTTACTTTGGTGAAATTATATATATTTTTTACTATAATTCAATCTGAAACTTACCTTAATACACGTCTTTTCAGCAAATAAGGACTTTTATACAAATGAGAACCAATCTCAAAGTGGTAGATAATTCTGGGGCAAAACGAGTAATGTGCATACAAGCTTTGAAGGGAAAGAAAGGAGCCCGATTAGGGGACACAATAATTGCATCAGTGAAAGAGGCCCAACCTGGGGGGAAAGTAAAGAAAGGACAAGTGGTGTATGGGGTAGTGGTTCGTGCCGCCATGCAGAAGGGTCGGTCTGATGGGAGTGAAGTCAAATTGATGATAATGCAGTTGTTCTGGTCAACAAGCAAGGTGAACAATTGGAACCAGAGTCTTTGGCCCGGTCCCGCATGAGCTAAGGAAGAAAAAACATGTCAAGATACTCAGTCTTGCACAGCATATTGCATGAGGTATAAACTCTCATATGGGTTGGTGTTTAGTCCTTTTTCCTGCTAGTTTTTTGTTTGACATAACAAGTGACATGAAAACCAGTTCACATAATATAATCATGAGAGGTCGCAAAAAGGGTGTGTTACTCAACTTTCAGTATGGGTCATTTTTTGGTATGAACGGTTGGGTTGGCCTGAAACACTTTATATCCAAAGTTTTATATTGTTTTCATAAATGATTGGAGCGAAATGGACAAAAGTAATATTCTTTTATGTATAGAAGATATATCTGCATTTGAACATCTCACAAGTATTGCATGAGAAACCCATGTATAAAAACCAAAAAGGGCATGCTGCCATGCTTAGATATGTAGGCAATTAGGAACAAACAAACATACCCAGTAAATCCCACTCAAGAGCAGTGTTTGGGAGGGCTGGTTGGTGGAGAGTCTTTCCTCTATCTTGGGAGATATAGAGACCGCTTCCGAAGAGACCTCCGACTCAGAAAGGAAAACAATAACCGTAGCAATTATAATATATGACATACAACACACAGGTAAAGATCACATAAAAGCTGAGAAATTGAGTACAACAAATAATCGTCAAGAAACGCGCGAAAGGGCAGATTGAAGAAAACAGGGGTTCTGCAACTAAGTTTACGACTACCCTTCCTACCCACAGATCCCGCTAAAAGTCCTTAATTTTAATTATACGCCTTCACGCACTCCTATCCTCGATCATGTGCTCAGAGAGGTGCAAGTCTACCATATCTCGCCTAATTACCTCGTCCCAAGTCAGTCTAGGTCTACCTCTACTCCTCCTACCCTCTACGTTGATGTTCTCTACTGCTCTAACTGGTGCTACCAACGTCCTTCGCTTTACGTGTCCAAACAATCTTAATCTTCCCTCTTGTATTTTATCTGTGATACCAGCCATCTCTAGCCTCTGTCGAAACACGTCGTTTCTTATTCGATCCAATCTTGTGTGGCCACACATCCACCTCAGCGTTCGTATTTCTGCGAGCTCGATTTGTCTCTGGTGCGATTTCTTTATGGCCCAACAATCTGTTCCGTATAACATAGCTGGACGTACTGCCACTCTGTATAGTTTTCCCTTTAGTTTTGCTGGGAACCTCTTATCACACAGGATCCCTGATGCTGCTCTCCATTTGCACCATCCTAACTACACACGGTGAGCTACATCGCTGTGTATCTCTCTGTCCTCCTATACGTACGAGCCCAAGTATTTGAACCTAGATGTCTGTGGTACTGTCATACCCTGGATACTTATTTGGGTGTCCTCTTCATCCCCCCCACTAAAGTTACAATGCATGTATTCCGTCTTAGAGCGACTTATCCTTAAGCCTCTGCTCTCTAATGCGGCTCTCCACTGTTCTAGCCTCTCGTTAAGCACCGTTTTAGATTCTGATATTAAGACAATATCATCGACAAACAGCATGCCCCACGGGACTGGCTCTTGTATAGACTTAGTCATCTCATCCAACACTGTTGTGAAGAGAAATGAGCTCAATGCCGATCCTTGATGTAGTCCCACTTCCACCGGGAAAAAGTCTGTGTCTCCAACTGGTGCTCGCACACACGTTTTTACCCCTTCATACATATCCATTATTATTTTGATATACCTCTCTGGTACCCTTTTAAGTCGTAGACTTTCCCAAATGAGTTGATGCGACACACTGTCATATGTTTTTTCTAGGTCAATGAAAACCATATGTAGGTCCCTTTTCTTTTCTCTATATTTCTCCATTATCCTTCTTATGACGTGTATGGCTTCTGTTGTAGAGCGTCCTGGCATAAATCCAAATTGGTTTACCGCTATCTGGGTTTCTCGTCTAATTCTCGTGTCAATAACTTTTTCCCATAGTTTCATCGTGCGACTCAATAGCTTAATTCCCCTGTAATTTGCGCAACATTGTACATCTCCTTTTTTCGGACCGGTTTGAAATTGGTTTTTTTACTCAAATCGGTTTTTCTTACCGGTTTAACCGGTTTTTAACTTTTAAACCGGTTTTAAGTACGTGGCTACCAAACCGTTTAAAACCGGCGGTTTGGGTCGGTTCGGGACCGGTTTGGGTCGGTTCGAGATCGGTTTGGGTCAAAGCCGATGTTCTTTGAAACTGGTTCCAGTTTTTTTGGATGAACCGATTCCCGAACCGGTTTTTTTTGTTCAGATCTAAGAATACCCCAGTGGTGGGTGAGTTTGGAGGTGGCATGCATTAATGGGGGTTCTCAATAGTGGCAGCGATAGTGTGATTTTTTTAAATATTAAATTAGCATAGTTTTACAAAAATGTAATGTATTGTGGTGTATTTTTGAAATTCTTAGAGTTAAAAGGGTACTTATATCACACCTCCATACCACACAATGAATCCTACCGATAGAAGAATTTTGTAATGTAATATCATGTCATAATATATCACATAATCACGTTTAGAGGAGGCACTATGTCACATCATACATCCACACACCGATGTTGAAATCACACGGCATGTGGGCACCGTGATTCAATGCCACGGAGTGGAGATGGAACCAGCAGCGATGTTACCACATCACGTCAAGGCATGCTTTGTCTCACGGCGTTATTGCCCCTCCCACTTTTATGGTTTTAAAGGTTTCTTAAATCTCATTTATGCCTATGTGTTGCACACCTAGGAAGGTGCAGAGAACTAGTTAAGCTCACACTAACCCATCAATTTAGGATTTAAGAACCCGTCAACGCTCGTGAAAACCCCGGTCGGTCGGTCCTAAACATCAATCTTGCTCTTTTAAAAACTCAAAAGATCTGGCATAAAAGCATGAATGTCAATGAGTGGGTGCGGTGCGCACTGAGTTAGATGAATCACTATTTTTTGCCACATAGGCGATTTCGTGAATGGGAACCATGGAGCCTTCAAAAACCATAACATCCTAAACAATACACCAAAATCCATTAGATTTTTAAAAACTACTCCAATATTAAAAAAAATTGATCTCAATGTCTGATTTTGATTTGAAAAAATAAAAATTTAAAACTATTTAACTATAGTAACAACAAACATCAAAAACAATAATTTTCAAAAACGGCAATTTTTAAACTTTCTTTCTGCTTCAAACATTTCCTAAAAATTATAGCAAAATCACCACTAATATAATGAAATTAGAAACTATATATATTAAAAAGGAAAGTCGGTTTGCTAGAGGGAGGGAACTTTAGCTGACAGTACTCCTTCTGTGCCCAGTGTACAACTCTTATAAGCTACATTTTCATCCTTTTCTTAAGACATATAGATTACTATAGCTATTGTATATTAACTAGTATTAAGCTCTCGCGTTACGAAGCGGGGAGGGGGGGAGTGGAAAACCGTTCTAAGGGCAACGCTAATGTTACACTATCGTCAGTGACCACCAACACAAAAAAACTTATATTTAAAAAATAAAAACGAAAAAATAAACCGAATGGAAAATATACGTAAAAACCTTGAACAATACGCGTGAAACGTAAAACATTGAAAACAATAAAAAAGTCGATCTAACACTCGCACGCATGTTACGGTGAGTTAACTCACAATTTAGACCCACATGTAAAACGGAAAATATATAAAAGATGAAAAGTACAAAGTACTAAAGTTAATAATAAAAAATTATAGGTGTTAAATTGTAAAAAATATAAAAGTATTGAGTTTAAAATAAATTTTTAAAAGAGAAAAAAGAAAAACAAAAAGATTATACAATATTTAATGCTTAGACTATCCATAACGCAACGCCCTTAGCCCCTTCCTTGCCGCCCTTCGGAAGGGTTGCGTTGCGCATGCTCATCCGTCCTTCACCCGCCTTTTACCAAGGGCGCTCCATGGATGCATTTTGTGGGGACCACACACAAAAATGTGTGTTATTTTTATTCCTTAATAGTTATTTGTGGGAAGGATGATGTTGGGGCTCGAGGGTAAAAGTTGATTGTAAGAAGGATGGATGAAAGTTAATGGAAAACTGATGTGGCATGCTGACTGGACTGTTTGTAGGAAGGGCGACTTTTAACGTTAGGTACAGTATTATCAATAAGTTTGTTTTCGTCGGAGGTTTATAATCTCGGCGACGTTGCTTCGGAGACGTACTGTACTGCGTCTGAAAACCAACGGTTGTAAGCGTAAAAAGATTAATTCCACCAACATTACATCGAAACAGGTGGAAGTTTCGAAACCTTCTTTAACGGAAACACAACGATGGTAATAAGGCCGCCTCTAAGAATGCTCAGAATGTCTATTTCAGTCCCAAGAAGAGATCTGAAAAAGGTCTATAAAACGGAGAAAGTCGCCGGTGCTGACGACGACGATGAATTGACGACGGTTAATGTTTTCCGGTCACATCTCTGGTATAAAGACTAAAGAGGATGACATTGTCACCGGTGACTCACGAGTGGTGTGGGCACATAGGCAATGATTTGTACGGGATCTACAAATGGCTTTAAGCCTTTAATGAAAATTAAAAGGGGTATCTTCAAAATTTAAAAAGTTAAAAAGGGGTTTTAAGAATTACGAGGCATAATGAACACATAAATAGAAAAAATATGCGCATATATTAGCTATCCATTTATTAATCAAATCTCTTTTCAAAGTGTTTTGTGAGATATAATAGATAGACCATAACATTTTTATATTATTTAATCATTTATCAGATCCTATTAAATCTAACAGCAAGAGTTTTCTTATGTAGGCATAAACGTAATGTAAATCATACTATAACATGTTAAGTTTCGCGGCGAAGCTCGGATAAAATTACTGGTTTCATTTGTTAAGTAATATATGATAACCTTATTTAGAATTAAAGATATATAAAAATAAAACAATATTAAATTATAAGAGATAATCTATCCTAGAAGTAAGCTTTAAACAATTCATTACATTACATTTTATCACACCTTGCCATGTAATGTTATTGACAGGAATGTATAAATTTTAGCACAAATTAAGTGGTAATTTAATATAGAAAATTATTTAAATACAATATCTTTAAAAGATACAAAGTGTAAGAAGGATTAAAATGTTCACATGTGTTTTATTTATCAAGATTAAGTTTAGGACAATATCGATAACGTTTCTCCTTCTCAAGTTCTTCTTTTTTTAAAGGCCGTAACTTTTACATAAAGACGGACATTTTATATTTAAAAACACGTCAAAGTTTTTTCATGTTTCTCTAAACTTATTGTGTAATTTCATCAGGTTATTGTGTAATCTTTTGAATTGATGAGGATTACACAATTATCTGACGAGAATTACATAATGAACTGTAAAGTTTACATTTTTCAGTATTATGTTATTTGAAAATTATTATATTAGAAAACCGAATTCATAACATAATAGTCAACATAAATCACAGTGATCAATACTAAACACAATGGATAAAACAATGAGCACCACTGGATTCGATGATCAACATTAGACATAATAAACTACTTGACAAGAATTATACAAGACATTTACATAGTAAACTGAAAAACATTAAAAAATTTACATGTTTCAGCATTGTGTTATATAATTTTTTTATTTAAAAAAACACAGTAGAAAACACAACGATAAGCACTAGATACAAAGGTCAGACGAATATTATACAATGACCTGGTATTACACAATGATTTAACGAATTTTACACAATAAGCTGAAATAACGTGAAAAAAACCTCGTATTTTATATATCAACATAGCATGTGTTTGAAATAAAAATAATGGTTATTTTTATGGTGTAACTTATTTTAAAAAATAATATTGTATGTAAAATTTATGAATGTTTAAAGAAAGTAGTGAAACCTGAAAATATGGCTAACATTATATACCATTGGTCTGTTATTTAAAATTTTGGAGAATAAGATTGGTAATCATAATAACCCACCTAAGCTTATAACATTAGATGATTATCTATAATGAAAGCAACGGTTTGAGATTTACCTAAATTGAGTTGATCCCAATCTTTGGACATCAATAGAGACTGGTTACACGGTATCAGTAAACGCAAATAGAGTCAAGTTAACATTGGGACATCAATAGAGACCTAAAAATGACTAAAACTAAAATACTTTTAAAAATATGGCTAACCCTAATAATACTTCTCTCACTCCTTATTTTTTTCTCTTTTCTCAGAATAACATGACTCTTTTATATATAAACTTACCTAAACACTTCAAAAATCCATATCATCCTAATTATAGAAGCGTATTTTATAAGTATAAAGGAAATTTTTAAATTTTTAAACAAACAAAAAAACAAAAAAAACAAGTCTGTTTTCCAGAAGTCTGTCTTCATCATTTTCATGTTTTTGCATTGAGAACTCATGCCAATATACTAATGAAAATCAATCCACCAAAATTAACTAAAAACCAATTCATATGACTTTAAAAAATAAGTTTCTTCCAAAACAAAGAACCCACCAAATTATTATGGTAACCATTTTAGTACCCTTTTCTTGCAGTTCTTCTCACTGCAGTCTTCTTCTCCATTGATGACTTCTCAAAGCTCATTGCCAATGGTGGCTTCTTGTTTTCTTTGCAACTGCTTCTTAATGAATACCTTTGAGTTGTTGTTGTTGCTGCTGCCACCTGTCCCCTCTCCACAAATGGGGTTGTCATCTTCCTCCCACTTTCAAATTTCTTGACTTCTGTTGACCTCTTTGCTGACTCAATTTTGACTCCTAGATACTGTTTGCAGGGTGTATTCTTTTCAATTTCAGACTCACCTCTCTTTCTTTTCAGTCTTTCATTCTTCTTGCAGAGTATTCTTCATAGAATCTCCCCCTTTGAAACAGAGGATTCTCATTTGTAGATTGATTTTTAGCAGTTGATCCCCATAGATTTTCTTGAACCATCTTTGATAATTCTTTTAGTTCACAAGATATCGTCTGGTATTCGGGCCGGAGTCCATGTTCATCCAAATGGAAGATTGCTTGGGTATATGGGATTTTGTCAAAGAAACTGTAAAATCAACAACAATTTGAGTATGAGTTTGGGGATAGAGATGATGACAACAAGTTTAAACAACCAGCCCAATTTCAACATAAAGTCTATGGAATTAAACAACTTTTCATCATTCACGAATCTGTGAAAAGATTCACATTCAAAACTATCTAGTAATTAATCAGCTAATTTTAATATACAGTCATTGAAAATGACCAATTTTCATCATTCTTGAAGCTATTAAGAACTTTATTTCATCCTTCTTGAAGCTAATGGAAGCCCATTCATATCCAGTAATTAATCAACTAATTTCACTATACAATCATTGAAAACGACCAATTTTCATCATTCTTGAAGTTAAGAATAAGTATATTTCATCAGTCTTGAAGCAATGAAGAACTTACTTCATTCATAAATCTATGAAAATTTTCATTCTCAGAAGTATCCAGTAATTAATCAACTAATAAAAAGCCATAAATATCTAGTAACAATACACAATCATTAAAAATGACCAATTTTTCAATTTTCTTGAACCTATGAAGAACATTATTTCACACTAAACAAATGAATTCCGTTCAAAAGCTCACCTAGACATTTCCACAAAACACGTGGGAGGCTTTATAGAAATTCATGAATTTCAAGCAATTAATCAACTAATTTCAACATTAAAAAATCCTCAAAAATAACCAACTTTTCATCATTCTTGAACCCACAAAGAACTTCATTTCACACCAAACAAATGAATTCTCAGCAAAATTCCACCTAGACATTTTCACCAACACTTGGTGAACTAACTTCATAACACCAAAAATCAAAATCTTGGTAAAACCCTATGCAGAAAAAGATGAAGCAATCCCCTCGTCATATAACCCAACTTCAGTTACAAAATCAAAAACCCAGATATCTCCAGCAACAATATCAATCAATCTCCAAACAAAACAGACTAAAAGAAAGAAAATACAGCGAAAAGTACCTGATGAGGTTTGAAGGTTGTTGTTTACAGTTGATTGTAGAGTGCGACGGGGCCGAAGCCTTATCGGAGATCTCAAGGCTAGTGGTGGCTTCCGATCTGATCGCATCATCGTTGACATGTTGAGAAACAGAGATTAGAGGTTGAAGATTTGATTGATCTTATGTTTTGCGATTGTGCAGTTTTAGGGCGATTTTAAAAGAGGAGGCTCCCCAACGGTTATATTTTCTGATCCGACGGTTCAAAATGGTTTAAAACTTAAAAGGGCAACTTATATCAAACAAACTTTGAAGAATTTCACATATAACCCTACAAATCGTCCCAAAGTGTCATATGTGTTCAAACTTAATATTAAGAGTTAATCTCGGTTTTCATCTCTGGATTTTGTAAATTGTCTCCACTTGAGTACCAACGTTTATTTGTCTCCATAATTGGCCTGAGTTTTGCAAATCGTTTCTATTTTCGTTTTTTTGACTAACAGTGCTAACATTTTCTGTTAAGTGGATGTTAAAAAGACCAAAATACTCATCCACCTCCTTCACTTCCAAAACCAGATGGACCCCACCATCTTCACCAAATCACCATCATTCCCCTTAGTGGCGACGACGGAGGCAGCAAAATTCAAAAACTCCGACCTAACTCCGATCCCACAGCCACCGGATTACCACCCAACAATCACTGTGTCGCCGTCGCACAACGGCCTCCACTTCTGCCAGTTCATGATCGCTGGCTCCATCGCCGGCATGGTGGAACACATGGCGATGTTCAAAATCGACACAATCAAGACTCGTATGCAAGTATTAGGCTCATGCCCCATCAAATCAGTGAGTCTCTGGCAAGCGGTTCACTCGATTCTCAAGTCCAACGGTTCGACCGGGCTCTACCGCGGGATCGGAGCCATAGGGCTCGGCGCCGGTCCGGCTCATGCGACGTATTTCATGGTTTACGAGATGTGTAAGGAGAAGTTTTCGCGGTGGAACCGTAATAACCCCGCCGCCTACGCGACGACGGGGGTGGTGGCGACGGTGGCGAATGACGCGGTGTTTACGCCGATGGATATGGTGAAGCATAGGCTGCAGTTGGGGAGTGGGAGTCCGTACAAAGGTGTGGTGGATTGTGTTAGGGTTGTGTTGAGGGAGGAGGGGTTGGTGGAAGAGGCGGCGGCGGTGGAGTCGGAGAGGAGAGGAAGGAGGTGGTGGGGTCCAGCTGGTTTTGGAAGTGAAGGAGGTGGAGAGGTATTTTAGTCTTTTTAACACTCACTTAACAGAAAATGTTAACACCGTTAGTCAAACAGACGAAAATAGAACCATTCGTAAAACTCAGGCCAATAATGGAGACAAAATAAACGTTGGTACATAAGTGAAGACAATTTGCAAAACTCAGAGATGAAAACCGAGATTAACTCTAATATTAATAATATCATATATTATACCAACTTTTAAAACTAAAGGTATGGTGATTTTAATATTTTTTTTACTAATTAAACATTAGTATATACAAATTAAACACCAGCGTAAAACAAACAAAAGTGTGTATTTGTTATGATGGTTTGTGATTTTCACAGTTGTTTAGAATACTTTCTTGCCCCGGTTCAAGTCTTGGTCGGGCTTCTATTTTTTTTCTCTTGACTTGCTTAGATTAAAGATGTTATAAAGTTTCCTCTTAAATGTCTTTATGTCAAAAAAATACCCCTCAACTATCATGGCCTATACTTTCTTATTAGAGTAAATTATGATTTGTATTTTTTATGTTTTTTCATTTTAACCATTCGCATCCCTATAGTTTTAAAATTATCTTCTGCCCCCTGACGTTTAATGTAATCTTCATTTAAGTGTTTGTCCTTTTATTTTATTTTCAATTTAAGTCAAGATAACTTACACTGTTAGTTTATCTGTCAAAGTTATTGTTGAAAACACTAAACCACCCTTCAAATTAAATAAAAACAAAACAAACTTGTGAGACCCATTCATCAACATTTTCTTCTTCATTACAAACACTCTAATAGTATCTCTCTTATACATACACCCATCATCACCTTCACAGACTCATCACCACCTCTACAACCCCGATCACCACCTCAACATCCCTCATCACTACCACCATAGTCCCCACCCCTATACACACTTTTCTCTTGATCAAAGCCACCCATCACCACTACTATGACTCTCATTACCAACACCGCAACCCCCATCACCACCATGGCATCCCTCATCACCACCACCGCAACCCCCATCACCACTATAATAGTCCCCATCACCCCCACCGCGCCACCCATCACCACCACCGCGACCCCCATTGCAGCGCCCCATCACAACCATCGCATCCCCTCATCACCACCATCGTAGCCACTCATCACCACCAGCACACCTCCCCCATCACCACCACCAGCACACCTCCCCCATCACCACCACCAGCATAGCTCCCCCATCACCACCACCGCAACCCCCATCTTATCTTGATCTGTGATTTCACATTGATGGTGGTTGTGGACTTCCAATCATACACACACACACACCCGATCACAAACATGGAAAGAGAGAAAAAAAGAGATAGAGGGAGAGAGAAAGAAAGAGAAAAGATAAGGATGGCGGTGGTTGTGATCATGGAGGTGGTGGTTGCAGTGGCGGTTGCAGTAGCAGCAGTGGTGGCAGACTAAAAACATAGAAATGAAGAAAAGAGGAAGAAGAGATAAAGGGTGGGGTGAGGATGGGGGTATGTGAAATAAATAAGGGTAATTTTGTTATTCAAGTTAATAGAAAATTTTAACGTCGTTAGTGTTTTGGACTCAAATGAAGATATAAAGGAAATGTTAAGGGGCAAATAACAATTTTAAAATTATAAGGATGCAAAGGGTTAAAATGAAAAAAATATCAGGATGCAAATGGTAATTTGCTCTTCTTATTGCTTAATATTTTTTATCAATATAAATAAATATATCTTTAATACTAATTTATTTTAATTTTTTGTATCTCTTTTACTCATATAAAAGGAATTGAAAATTATTCAATACCCACTTGTTAGCATCATGCATCCTGAGTTTCACGACTCAGGTTCGATTCATTTTCCACTAATATAAGTGTTCGACTATCTACGTTATAATTGTGAATACCATCCCGGTATAAAAAGTTAAAAACAAAGTTGTATTCAAAGTATTCTATTTTTCTTGTATAATAGGTTATACCTACTGAGGGTAGTATGTTGGATTAGAGTCATGGATTAACAAGACTTTTTTATTTGATCAGTGGTTAACAAATACAAAATCTAAGTTAACTACTTACCAACAAACACAAATACTTTAAGTGAAGATAAGTATACAAGTTATTTTTTTAGTATTCACTTGATTAATCTTTTGAGTACAAATGATATAATCGAGAGATAAGCCAAGTGGCTTGACAAATCTTACCTCTAATATACAAGTATGAGGATTTTATACTATGAACTTAAAAAATTACCTATTTTATGTTCAGAATGTACATCAAAGACAGACAATTAGCACATCAGAGTTGAGAGCTTTAGTACTATTTTATGCCCAAAAGGTAGAAAATAAAAGTTGTCAGCATAGACAGTCTTGTCTTGTGTAACAGTTGATCGGCACCTTATAGAGTTTAGTGTTGATTAGCAACAGTCGATCAACAACTCATTAGTTAGTTGCTGATTGGTAATGGTTCAGCATATGTTGATCGATAGTCATCTAGCATATCGGTAGTGGAGTTCAGTAAAAAGGCAAGTGATGAATCCTGAGTTTTTAGTAGTTTCATGCTCTTCATAGATCAACAAGAACCCGTATGATAGCCCCTGGACTTTTGCTCGTATTCAGTGTCAAAATTTGTTAACACATCGTATAGTCCTATATGTGTCGTATAAAAGGTTGTATAAGATCATATGGAGCATATAGCTGTCTGACAACGCCCCTTGAATTTTCATATTTTCAGTGTATTCAACTCTATATGTTGCGTAAGGTGCTATAAGAAATGCATAAGGAGTGTCGATTATAATATTGGTTTTCTTTATATTAGAAATCAAGATTATAACTAATGAATGAGTGGGTAATAATTAATGATTAGGGTATAGGGTATTAGTAGATTAGGGTGCAAAGCAATAAATATTATAATTAACGGGTTTTAATATCAGGACACTCACCCTGATAATTTGACACCCACCTATACGCCGCATATAGATATCCACACTTAATGCCTAACATTCCATGTTGCATTAATCATTAGTTGTTTTCGTGGTGTTTATACGCCTCGTATAGCATCATACGTTGCGTATAGCCTTTTCAGATGACAAAACTAGACTAAGTCTAATTAATCATTCAGCACAGTTATACGCGTCATATAGGTCTATATGTCGCGTATAGCCCTGTGGTGTATGGTGAAGGGTGTAGGTCCACCTATACCTATACGCGTCGTATGGTTCCATACGACATGTATAGGTGCAGTGGACCTACACCCTTCACTCATACGCCACATGGCTATACATGACGTATGGGTCCATACGACACATATAACCTGCTTTATTTACACCGAACGTTCGATTTCGAATTATTTGACACGACGCAAGACTCCTTTTGTTAATATATAAAGGGAGTGGATATCAAATGAATGCACTTATATTCAAAACTTATTTGTTTTCTCCGGATGTGACGTTTGTTACTTTCAATTATTAATAGTAATCATAATGTTTAATCTTCGCAAAAACATATAATTGCAACAAATTAGTGTTATGTGGTTCAACTTTTATTCTGGCACATAATTTACTCGGTAAACATTTTACTCTTATTTCACTAAGTATTTATATACATATATACATATATCTGAATTGGATATTTAAGAATCGTTTCAACTGACTTGGGTTCCATTGTTGTTAGTCGGTAACAGTTAACTTGAATAATTTTAAGATTTTTATATCATAACCGACTAGTATCATGGAACCCGAGTTAGTTGAAATGATTATTAAGTAATCAAAAGATTTATGTGTACGTAAATACGTATATAAATGAAGTAAGAGTTATAGTTTACCTGAAAAATTGTTTGGAGAAATAGTTTTAACCACATAACTATATTTTCTTTCAAAAAAATCATGTGTCGTATAGTGCAATACGCGTTGTATTAATTGCTTTAATAGTACAGTTGAGACCTATACGCAACGTATGAGTCCCTATGCTGTGTATAGGTGTCAGCGAACAACCTATACGTGGCGTATGGATCTATACGTCACATATAGGTGTCAGACGTACTAACAAAGCAATTTGTATAGTATGAATATACACAGCGTATAGCTTCATACGTGCCAAACCTATACGTGGTGTATGGGTTCGTACACAATGTATAGGTGTCACGCGGACTACCTATACGTGGCGTAGGGTCCATATGCCACGTATAGGTAATATATGGGAGTTGGCTTTCAATCAAATTTGAAGGGGCACAAGATTCGTTTTGAAATATATAAAAACGAATTCGGTTTCAAATTTGATGAAAATATCACGAAACATTGTGAAACAAATTTTACGAAAGATGACCGGGGAAAGTTAAAATACGCATGGACACGTTTATGTGAGTCTCCCATGCCGGAGATTTACGAGTATAACTATAACATTCTTTACGAACGACTAGTTGAAACGAAACGAGGAAGTAAGTTTTCCTTACATACATACATACATACATACATACATACATACATACATACATACATAATACATACATACATACATACATACATACATACATACATACATACATACGTACGTACGTACGTACGTACGTACGTACGTACATACATACCTACATACATACGTAGATACATACGTACATACATACGTACATACATATAATACTGTTAAATATCAATAAATAATTTTGTTTTATTATATTTTCAGAAGTAATATCTTATATATATAAAACTGGCTAGAGAGCTACAAAAGAATAATTCTATCAGCTTAGACTAACTCAAACCACTATTTTGACCAATGTATAACAAATAGAGTTGAGAGCAAGCATACAAATATAAAAAAGATATCTTAAATCAACAAATAACTCACTAGATAGACTTGTAAAGTTTGTAGATCAATTGGTAAAAGCGCAAGAGGTATATATAAAAGAATATTTTGAGACAAGCAAAATTAAAACCATGAATCATTATAAACTCTAGCTATTTGATTACCTACGAGGCAATGTTTTATAGAAAGCACTTCATTTATTAGTTGCTAAAAACACTAAATTGCAAGTGATGCGGTCAAAAAATGCAACGTGTGGTTGTACTTGTCGGCTGGAAAATATGAATATTCTGGTAATGGTCGATACTTTACTTACGTCTCATATCCGGCACTATTATTCCACTATATGCAATTACTGTATTTTGGACGAAACTTGATAAACTTAAATTGTCATTTACGGTGGATGAAGAAGTCAATGTTGAAGAATAGATGTAGTGCGTGAAACAACAAATAATGACACAACCTACCACTGTAAATTTAGTTTGGTGGAAAAAATAAAAAGAATTGTGTATCCATGGAAAACTAACAAAAAAGTGTGTGTTATTCAAACTAATATTTGCGGTCGTCCAACGTTAAAGGTTCAACAGCAAAAGTATAACAATATATGTCGGAGTATCACAAAATACTAATGAGTTTTCATCGATTGTCGGAGATCAACAATTAAACAATATAAAATGTTAAAAAATGGATTTCGTCTATCGTTCATTAGCATATTTCACGTATACAAGATGTCCAACATGATGGAAATTGTGGTTTTCGATCTATTGCTTTAGACTTAGGGTTTAACGAAAATAAATGGATTTATATGCAACAATAACTTTTAGAAGAATTGGACAGACACGAATTGGAATACAAATAAGTTTTCGATACTTTGTATCCCGGAAAATATAACGACTTACGCCACACCATAAATTGACAACGTGTGAAACCTGCACCAGGAGCATTCGCTGCAGATCATCCGCCGGATGACCAGCCGCCGCACGACCGGCCGGCCACTACATGACTAGCCGCCAAGACATTAGCCGAAACCTCAGCCATAGTTTCCTCGACACATTTATAGAGATCTAAGGTTGTCTGTACGTATGGAGACATTTATGTAGGAGGTTGCTGCGAGTTTATTGGTGCATGGTCATCAACTCAATCGAGTTGATGATCTTATAGATTGGCATGTTCAACTCAAAATTGCGTGAGTACGTGCTGCTAGTATCGATCCTCCGGAGTTGCCATAGCCACGACATTACCTAGACTCGTCGTAGTTTTTATATTATTACTAGAATTGTAACTTTTATTTTGTTATGTATATAAAAACTTTGTTATTTTATTATCATTTTATATTAACTTTTGTATTGTTATCTTGATTATTTAGTTAATACAAATGCTTGTATTATATGTTTTATCGGTTAGTCAAAACTATTCAATTTCAATTTTTTATATATTCATCGGTTAAGCAAATTACAAAAAAATAATAACATTAAATGAAAATAGTCGATGCAAATTTGTTTATTTATAACAAAAATATATGTAAAAAAATGCCCTTAACCATATGCTGCGTATGTGGCTATACGCGACGTATAGGTGTTTAATGCGTCTCCAGTGAGTTAAGAAAAAAAATGAAGCCATACGTGGTGTATGGATATAGCCTCCAACAACATCGGAATGACATCTCGTTTGACAGTTTGATGTCAAAGAATATTTTTTTCCCTATACGCTATACGACACATATAAGGTAACATGTTAAAGAATGTTTTTTTACCCTATACTATAGGGTGACTAGATTTTAATTTAAAATCTTGAGGTGTTTAAACAATCAAATCCTAATTAATACCCTTTACCCTAATCATTAATTATTACCCACTCATTAATTAGTTATAATCAAAGCAATAAACACTATAATTAATACTTAAGAATTAAAAAGTCAGGTTGAAAATACGCGTATGTTGTGTAGGAGTTTTTGAAACGGTTTTCATTTTCTGTTTCTTCAAAAAAATTTACACAAAACTTGAGTTGTTTTTAATTTTTTTCAAACCAGGTCATCACCATAGAAAAATACGTTTAAATATGACTAATTATCAACTCAAGGTAGCATCGATTATTGTATCATATGCATTGCAAGTTGTACATATTTTTGTTTTTTCTTTCTTTTAAAAATCTATTTTAAACCCAATACCTTTATTTTTTTTTTATAGTTTAATCGTTACAATTTTTAAAATCAGATTTGGTCCCACATACTTTTCATCTTTTACAAATGTGTCGTTTTACATTTTGGTCTAAATTTTGAAAGTTAACTGATTCAATGTTGTTATATCTATTTTTTTTCTAGTTCAATGGCCTAGTTATATTCGAATAGGCTTAGTTTTAAACACAACTTATGTTTTAATTTAGATAAAATAATTATATAACAACGGTATATTTAAAATTTAAAAAAAGTTTATATTTTTAAATTTACAAAGAGAAAACAAAAAAAGAAATAACTAATTCAAAACATTAGATAATATACAAATAGAAAACGAAAAACTTAAAAAAAAAATCAAATTTAGCTCAAAATTTTGGAAGTGACGCGTATTTTAAAGGTGCAAGTGCTATTAGCGAACGTAAATTTATAAGTATTATAACTATAATGTAATTAAAACTAAAAAGAGAGTGGTTGATCGAATGGAAAAAATATCTAATATGATTTTCTGGTAAAACCATTTTTTACGAGCAATCTTTTAGAGTCATTTTCTAGTTTTCTATTAAATTTAATTAATTAATAGGTTTTGATATATGCGTCTGGTAAATGTGTTATTTACTTTTTCAATCACTTTTTATTTTTAAGTTTTAGTTCTTTTATAAAAATAAATGGTTGTGATTAGATTGTTGGTCAAATATTAGATTTGGATGTAAGTGTAAAGTAAGCTAAGGTGTATTTAGAAAACCCAAATTTGAGATTATCATAATTGATATTTCATTTAACTTTGAGACGTGTAATGGGAACATTTTTAGTATTGAATAAATTTTGAAATTTATGATACAACTCGTACTAATTTGATGTGGACCAACTTCGACCCGTTGTAAAGGTTAAATACTGCTCCGCTTGATAAAGCCAACCAGCTGGATCTTCACCCACCGAAACGGGGAAGATAACTTCACGTTGGGTTTCGAGGGTTGGGAAACGATTTTGCCTTTGCTAGAGGTTGACCCGGATCATCTTTGATCATGCACGTTGTGCTTAATTGCAAGGAGGCATTAATGCTTTGCATTTCAGCCAAAATCTTTTCCAACATTTGAATTACCGATCGATCGAGTTGGTCCACATCAACTGGTGGTCGATCCAATAGAAACCCGTAAAGCCTCGAATGCCAAGTTCCAATAACAAACCCAAAATCTTTTCGAACATGGCTTCATGTTGAGAGAAACGATCTTGGGTTTGTTGTTGGAACTTGGCATTGGAGACTTTACGGTTTCCACTGGATCGACCGCTCTGATACCACTTGATGTTGACCAACTTGCTAATTCAAATGGCCAAGAAAGTTAAGAAGGGAACTAGAGAGAATTCTTGAATCAAACTTTTATGCATAAAAGCTCAAAATGATATGTTCTACATACATAAACAATGAAACAAAAACTGCTGCTACTAACTCCCTAAACATGGGCAAGCATTGCATCCTACTAAAAAAATAAAACATGTGATAGAAAAGAATAACCCAACCCATCTCCACATGCATGAATACATACGGAACATATCATAATTCTCATCATGTTACATGTATACGATAAGAAAAATTAAAAAAATCAGTTGAAAGAGAATGGTAAGACTGTCACAACGCTAAAAACCGCATTTCTCACAAATAGCCTCAGTCAGCATACCACATCAGCTTTCCACTAACTTTCATCTATCCTTCTCACAATCAACTTTTACCCCAACACCATCCTTCCCACAAACAACCATTAAAAAACAAAACAACGGACATTTTTGTGTGTGGGCCTCACACAATGTATCTATGGAGCGACGTTGGCAAAGGACGGGTGAAAGACGAATGATCCTGCACAACGCAGTCCTTCCGAAGGGCGGCAGGGAAGGGGCTAAGAACGGGGCTAAGGGTGTTAGCGTTGTGTATGGCCTACTGGACTAATGGTAAATCATATACATAGAACAACAATTGTGATAATTCCATATTTACATTATTAATTCTAACATTTATATTATAATTCCACTCATAATATTAGTGTAATCATAAAGAAACGTTAAAAGCAACTTTAATCCATCATTATCCACACGAGGACCCATATACCACCGGGTCTGCACCATCAACCTCACACGTCATCTTCATCCGCATGAGACTCACACCACATATCAACCGTAGTCACTATCAAATCCCCCATTAAAACCACAAACAAATGCATCAGTATCACCCATCTTCAAATTCACCCCCAATTTGTTCTAATTCGAACAATAACTTTTGATCGATGGAAGGTACGATTCGTTGCGATGCTAATTACGTTCCTCTTTCCCCAATCAGCTTCCTCGAGAGATCTGCTGTTGTTTACAGAGACCGATTGTCAATCGTCTATGGGGATCATATCAACTTCACTTGGAGCCAAACTCATCAACGATGTGTCAGACTTGCTTCAGCTCTCGATTCACGATTCCGTATCTCGCGTGGAGATGTTGTAAGTTTTGTACGAGTTTCTGTTTTGAGATTGTTGATCTGATGTTCGATTTGAGTGATTGATTTTGATAGATTGGGTTTTGAGATCGTTGATTTCGTGCTCGATTTGAATGAGTGAGTGCTGGATTGATGTTATTATGTTAATTGCTTGGTGTTTTTTGATCCGATAATGCTCGATTATCAAAATTAAATTACATTATACTTTTAGTAAGAAGAATTGCCTCACAAGATCCAATTCCTGAAATAGAACTGCTTCAGTTGACCAGAAAAGTCAACTTCTGAAAACATGATCTTGCTTGGTAATTAGTAATTAGTAATTACTGTGCACTTGATTCGATCAAGATCATAGATGTTCCACTGTGACTCAAGTTCCCGTACTTATGATTTTCTCGTATTCTGATTATGTCGTTTTCATTACGAGCAGGTGGCTGTTTTGGCCCCAAACATCCCGGAAATGTACGAGCTTCATTTCGCAGTTCCGATGGCTGGTGCAGTTCTTTGCACCCTCAACATTCGTCACGACTCGAAAATGGTGTCAACATTGCTTAAACATTCAAATGCTAAACTCATATTCATTGATCAACAGTTCATAGATGTTGCCAAAGGTGCAATTGAGATCATGTCGAAATCAACAGCTACATTGCCTCAACTAGTCTTGATCCCAGATTCCAGCAAACCACAGGTACAGCAGAAGCCTGATGTTGTTGAATATGAAGCTCTTTTGGCAATGGGGAGTCTTGATTTTGAGATCAGAAGACCGAAAGACGAGTGTGATCCGATCACACTTAATTATACATCAGGAACAACATCAAGCCCAAAGGGTGTGGTTTACAGTCATCGGGGTGCGTATTTGAACTCATTATCAGCGGTTTTCCTTAACGAGATGCCGTCTATGTCGGTCTACTTATGGACGGTTCCGATGTTTCACTGCAACGGGTGGTGTTTGACGTGGGCGGTGGCGGCTCAAGGCGGCACCAATGTATGTCTCAGGGTGGTTACAGGAAAGGGTATCTTTGAATGCATAGCTAGACACCAAGTGACACACATGGGTGGGGCTCCTACAGTTTTGAACATGGTAATCAACACGCCAGCCTCGGAGCGGCTCCCGCTTCCCGGGAAGGTGACGGTGATGACCGGTGGTGCTCCTCCGCCTTCTCAAGTGGTTTACAATATGGAGCAGCTCGGGTTCGATGTGTGCCACTCGTATGGTCTCACTGAGACGTACGGCCCAGGTACCATATGCACTTGGAAGCCCGAGTGGAACCCGCTACCGTTAGAAGCGAGAGCTAAACTTAAATCCCGACAAGGGGTTAACCATTTGGGTTTAGAAGAAGTCGATATTAAGGATCCCGTGACCATGAAAAGTGTCCCGTGGGATGCTAAAACTATCGGTGAGGTCATGTTTCGAGGAAACACTGTGATGAACGGGTACCTACACGATGTTAAGGCGACACAAGAAGCGTTTAAAGGCGGATGGTTTCGAAGTGGGGATTTAGGTGTGAGACATTCTGATGGTTACATTGAACTAAAAGATCGGTCAAAGGATATTATAATATCTGGGGGCGAAAATATCAGTACAATCGAGATCGAATCAGTGCTTTTCCAGCATCCAGCGGTTCTCGAGGCCGCAGTGGTGGGTAGGCCAGATGATCATTGGGGTGAGACGCCGTGTGCATTTGTGAAACTAAAGGAAGGATACGAGTTGAGCAGTGATGAGTTAATAGGCTACTGTAGGAAAAACTTGCCACATTATATGGCGCCACGAACGGTGATGTTTCAGGAGTTGCCAAAGACGTCGACTGGGAAGACACAAAAGTTTGTTCTTCGGGAACAGGCGAAGGCGATGGGGAGTTTGTCGTCGAGGGGGAAGAGCAAGTTATAAGCAATGTTTTATTTGTTCGGTTTCGACTGGTTGAACCGGTTTTATAAATAGCTATATGTAATTTAAAATAAATATAAAATTAATTTGTCAGCGAAATTTGTAGGGACCTTTATTTTGTGCAATTCCAAATGTGAACTAAATCTTTGTATGTTATTGATGAAACTTATTACTTGAAATTCTACGGATCATTTGTTTGTTTTTTCCTTTTTGTACTTTCGAAATAATGAAAACTAATGAATTTTTACAATAAAAGAATTTGACACTCATCTTTTAACACATTTATTTTATTGATTAGCAATAATAATATAATTTTTTTAATGTAGTATAATCACAAATTACTTATATTCATTTTATTCAATTAACATTACAAATCTGATTTCTGGGATTTTGTTTCAAATCCGGTCAACATGGTCCCTTTTGTAGGCACATACGACCTAGTTTTGATAAGGTGATTACAAAGGTTATGATGTTGATACTTGATAGTGTTGACTTGTTTTTGTGCACGAGATTCGTTGCATTGAAGGATTATATTTTGTGCTATAAATCAGTTAGAACTTAACGAATTAGTGCTCAATGTTCGTTATTTGTTTTCATTTTAATTGGTAGGCTTTGCTTACTACGAATGTTTTTAAATAAGACCGGACAACGAATCACTTGTCTATAAGATTCGTTGGTTGGACCGATCGGATCGGTCGATCCAGATTTAAGAATCGAATAATTATTTAATTCAAAAACAAAATATGACAATGTTATATCTTTTGGGAAGTGTTCAAATACAAAGTATTTTAAAATTGAAAAATTATAATAATGATTAAAATGTTGACACTAGTCCTTTTGATTAAAACTAGGTTGGGGTAAAATTAATAATGTTCACCCTTCTTAAGTTCCGTCTTTTTTTAAACATTCATAACTTTTACGTACAACATTATTTTTTCAAAAAATTACGTCATAAAAACGAGGATTTTTTTATCTTTAAACACTTATAGTGTTGATAAACATAGTTTTTTTTAACTAATTGTGTAATTTCGTCAGATTATTGTGTAATATTCTGAATTGATGAGAATTACACAATTATTTGATAACTAATACACAATTAACTTGAAACAGAAAATAGTTTACATTTCTTATTATTATGTTATTTGAAAATTATCATTTTAAGAAACACTATGCATAACACAATGGTTAATATTAGACACAATGAGTAACACACTGATCAACACTAGACTCGATGATTAGCAATAGACATAATGAGCTGCTTTGACAAGAATTACACAATGACATGATCAGGATTACATAATTATCTGAAAAACGTAAAAAAAGATTATATTACTAACATTGTGTTATTTAGAATAATCATTTTAAAAAACATAATGCATGCCACAATGGTCAACATTATACACAATGGGTAACATAATAAACAACACTAGACTTGATAATTAGCAACAAACACAATAAGCTGTTTGACGAGTATTATACAACGACCTGGTCAGGATTACACAATGAACTAGAATAAACGTAAAAAAAATACATTTTCAGCATTGTGCTATTTAAAAACCACCATTTAAATAAACACAATAGTTAACATTAGACATAATGGATAACACAATGACCAGCACTAGACTCGATGATTAGCAATAGGTACAATAAACCGTTTGATGAGTATTACACAATTACTTGATCAGGATTATACAATGAACTAAAAAACGCAAAAACTTACACTTTAGCATTGTGTTATTTAAAAATTACTATTTAACAAAAAACATAATGCATAACAATATTATCAACATAGCTACAATGATTTGAATTACACAATAACCTGATATCACACAATGAGCTGACAAATATGACACAATGAGCTGACAAATATCACACAATGAGCTGACAAATATCACACAATGAGCTGAAATAATGTGAAAAAACTTCGTTTATAATGTGTCAAAATTATAGGCGTTTTAAAGATTTTTAAAGACTTGTTTTTATGATGTAACTTTCCAAGTAAAATAATGTTGTATATAAAAGTTACGAGTGTTTAAAAAGGTGGAATTTGAAAATGTAGTTAAGACTAAAATACACTTGACCTATCATTTTAAGTTTCAACTATTACTATTATGTCATTTGATTTTCTTAACCCTTGGATCTAAAATCTAATGGATGATTCTCACATTTTTTAGTTTTTTCTCTCTTGTTACGATAACCCCACCCATATCTTTTAGAGTGGATTTACACTTTTAACATAATATTAACACTTATTTAACTAAAAAATATATCATAAATTAATCTAAGATTTTTAAAAGAATGAGATTTTAAACATAAAAAAAAAAAAAATATTGAAATCTATTTGACCACTGGTCCATTTCACCAGTCCTACTAGTAACCGCCCAGTTCAACTTGAAACAGTCCAAATACACACAACCGGACTGGTTCTATGACCGGTTTTCGATCCAACCGGTCCGACCGACCGGTCCTGTTCATTTTTGAAAACGATAATTACTTTGTAAACTATATGATGTATTTCTTGTGTGTTCTCACTTGGTTTTTTGGTTGTGGATAGATTAAAATAGAAATCTAGCTAAACAAGGATCGTGTCAAACTTAATATATGGTTGTTTTAAAAATTATCTTCAATTCTTATCATCTTGTAACCATGTCCATCCAAAATATTTACCAAGTGAAGGTCTTAAATATGATGTTTCCATCAATTCTGGTCAACGCTACTTTTGTCTATATTTGAATAGTTTGTTATTGTTGAAGGGGTATAGTTGTAACTTTGCTAGTTTTCTTTTAGCTTATGGTTGGTGCTAGTAGTTGACAGAAGGGAATAAATTAAAATGCTATTGAAGAGGACTCTCTCGTATTATAGTTTTCATTCTTCTTCTTGTATCCTAATTAAAATATTTTAGTTTCACGAAAAATTAAACTAATCTAATTAGCCAACATAAAAGAAACCATCTTTTAACACCTTGACAAATGTTATCTTCATAATTCGTGAAAAGCTATTGTTTACGTATTGTTCTAGATAACAAAACGTACATACCTGAAGCTTTATTCATTACAACCAAACATTACATTAATCTACTACATTCTCCATTTCCCATCACACTAAACTGACCCATTCAAGGATCAACAACACGAGTCAAAGGTTGGCATAATCAGCGGGAGAATAGGGTGTGAAGTACTCGGGTATAAACCACGACTTCCTCCTTGGGTTTCGGCCCATGTCTTTGCACAATAAATCATTGAAGTGGACTTGCAACAAGAAAGTAACGCAAGATCTCTTGAGATCATTTTGTCTCATGAAAGTCTCCCATTTGTTGGTATCTTCCTCCATGGCTTTAACAGTGGGTAGCTTCATGTTTCCGGCCAATAAATGAGCCAACCATTTGCTTTGCATCTCAATTCTAAACAAGTTTGCTGGACTCTCAGGGTACCCAAGCAATGCTACTTGTGGTATCCTAGGATGTATGCATTCCCTGTAAATTATTAATTAATCAATCAATAATATGAATATATGATAATTAAATTTACACAATGATGATGTATTTTGGGGTTAAATTTACTTTTAATGTGTATTTTAAAGAACAAAGAATCATACTTTTTCATCTCTTGATGTTGGTTTTTCTGTATTTTTACTTGTTATATTGTATAATTTTCGTTTACCTATTATGGAGAAAATAATAAACACCAATGACTATTAGTGATATATAATCAAACATTATGTCACTCATGTCTATATTCTATAATTGTTTCCTTCTTTGATGTGAATGGATTTTGCTTATGTGATTATTGTACGTTTAGAAGTCTTAACAACAAAACTCACTAGGTTTACTGATTTTTAATATGTATGTTAGACTGACTTTAGGTTCACTGATTTTTAATATGCATGTTATACTGATTTTAAATACACAAGTAGTAGGATGCTCTCTTAGCATGAACTTGAAAACTAATTAAAAATATATTTTTAATCAAGATTAAAAATATAGCAAATCGTACTGCAACACTAATTAAAACAACCATATGCTACATTAATACTACTAATTAGAAGAAAAATATATTTTTAATCAAGATTATTTGTCTTTAGTTTTATAACTATATTGATTTGATTAAATAAATCAATGTGTAAATTTAAAAATAAGCACGAGATTATTATATTTACATCTAAATGACATCAACACTTCTCGACTATATAAAATAAAAACATACCTGTAGAGAGGCGTGGATGATCCTAATATACAACCTTGGAAGTACATTGATTTGAAGATACTTGCAAAACTTTTGTCGGGTTCAAAACCGGTAGCAAAGATGACGATATCAGCCGCTACATGTGTCGTGTCGTCATCAAGAATTATACCACTTGGAGAGAAATGAAAGGTTTGAGATTTCCTTAAAACTATGCTTCCTTCGTCAACTTTTTTGTAGAAGGTGGGAGGTAAAGTAGGCAACATACATGAAGAAAGTTGTGACATGAAACTATGTTTTGGAATCATGTTGTGTTTCTTCAATGGATAAATCCATTTAAGGTAGGTTTCTGTCAAAATTGACAATATCCACCCCTGAAATTTGATTTAAAAAGCTACATTTTATTCTGATAGTTGTCTAATTTATAAGCTGGCTCTGGTCCCAATCCACCAACAAGTACATGTATATGTATAGAGGATGAAGCATGAATGGAAATTGAGTATACAATTGAGATATTTAGTAAACAAGTCTGCGCTTAAGCCTTGTATACTAACTTTCATCAAGTTTATGAGTCTAAGCAAGACTATGTTTATATAAACATATAGTAATTTTTATTGATATGACAAATAATATATACTAGGTTATATACTCAAGTGTTACACGCATTGAAACAATAAATATCGTATGTGAGAACATAAAATTATGAATATGAATTGTGATGTAGAAATATAAGAAAATGGAACCATGATGTACATTAAAGCAAATATATTGTTTTATAGTGTGTAATCGCTTATTGTAATTGAGTTTGAATCCGCAAATCTTAATATTTTAAAATGTTTGCTTAAAAGAATATGATGTTCAAAGTATTTTAATTTAAGGATCATTAGCTGGAAATTAAATAAAATTTTATAAAATAAACTCTTATTTTAAATTTTTTTAATGAAACTTTCTATTTATTTTTAGAAAAAGGTTAATATAAATAATATAATAGTAAATAAACATTTGTTAAGAAAACTACTTTTATATACTAATTTGTTTTATTGGTATAGATTACTTATAAATATTATATTATATAGTTATGATGCATGTATAAAATTATAAGGAAAATTAGATTTTAATAATTCAAACTATTGATTATTAACCAATATTAATCCAACTAACAGTTTTACTAGTACTAATCCCAACTTTCAATTTTGTTACCAATAATAGTCTCAGACCAATTGTCCGTTTACTCTGTTAGCTTTTTTATTACGTTGCACGAGACTTTGCTCGTGATGTGGTATGTGACATGTCGTATTACATACCTAAAATATAAATATATCATTCAAATTTTACGTCCTTTGTCTCCAAACCACTCCATCAGCGACAAAAGTGTTACGTTGAATAAATTCAAAAAATGATTTTTGTAAAAAAATTGAGTAATATATTTATATTTCTAATTATTTCTATGTTATACATCACACCACGAGCCACACTACATAATACGTTATAAATAACTAACATAGTTAATAAAAAGTTAGATTGGGGTTGTTATTAGTAACACAATAAAAAATTAGGACTAGTACTGGTCAAATTATTAGTTGAGATTAATATTCGTCAATAATTAATAGTTTGGCCTATTAAAATCCAAATTTTCAAATTATAACTATCAAAATCTATTGAAATAATTATATACGTATATAAATTAAGTTACAAGGTATTTCATAAATAATTACAAGTTAAACTTATGATCAAACTTTTATGGATTTTATATAACGAGTCACTATGGATCGTATATAACGAGTCATCATGGATTTTACTTTATTGTCAACATGTCAATATGTTAGGATCTAGGGGTGTTCAAAGTCGGATATCTAGTAGAAAGCACTATTCATACTCGTATCTAAAATTTAGGATACGGATACTGATAGTGATTCGGATATCCAAAATTCATTTTTTATTTTATTTAGTTTTATTTTTAATTTTTTTACCATGGTTAGACATACGCTATTACAAAAATAATATAAAAACCAATTCATATTATAAATGTCCCAATATACATTAAAAATCTCAATCTACAACTAATAAAATATTATAAAATGATATTATAAGATATGATATTTTGTTTTAAAACAAATCGTATAATTTTTTTTAAATATTTCTCTTATTATAATTCCCAAACTAATTATTTTTGGTTTTAAAAAATTGAATTTTTAAAAATAGCAATTTTCAAAATATTTCGTATTTAAAAAAATATGCTTTAGAAAAATTTATTATTTTATAAAAAGTTTGGTTATTGAGAAATAACATTAATAAATATATATCTTTTTTAATTTATTAAATGTAAATAAATATGAAATAATATTATTAGTAATTAAGGTAATTATTTAAGATATGAGAGATGCGGAAAAATTTTGGTAATATAATTGTGATGCTGTTAAGTGGCAAGTTATATTTTTATTAGAGTAGTAAGATATTAGAATAATAATATAAAATATAAATATGAATAATATGATAATTTATAAATTTAAAGAAATGAAAACCAAGACTAATTAAAATGAATATTAAGCATGTATTTTTAATACAGAAACTGTTTCGTATATTAAGTTCCAACTCAACTTTATCTCTCTGACAATTAATATAAATATCTAATCGATACAAAACTAGCTGTAAGTGACAACGACAAAATGACCTTAAAAACGATGAAAATTTAATGAACAGAAATTAATTTTAAGAAAGTGGAGAAAGAAAAGGCGTTAGAACAATTTATTCCCGCAGTTACAAAAAGTATTTATTTTTTTCTTAATAGATTATAAGTTTTAAGGTTAAAATAAGTATGTTATAAGTGAGATTACAGTAGGCAAGTATGTATGTTATGTTACATTTCGAAGGTCAGAATGCATATATAAAAAATGGTTACATTTCATATAATGAGTACAGTTTATAAGCGACATAATGAAAAAGTACATAGTAGAGCTTACCAAAGGATAGAGAAGAACAACCAAGACCGAAAGAAAGAAGCCCTCGTCGGGCTTATGGATCATGAGCTCGGAGAAACGGTTTTGATTTAGAAAACTTATTTCGTTTAGTTGTTCGGGAACCATCCAGTACTCCTTCTTGAACACAACCTTACATGGGTTCGTAACACCTACCAATTTTCGCGAAACCAAAAGGTTTTATCTAAATATCCAAAGCGTTAAAGCGAACCACATAAATTGAAGGAAGTAATGAAGCTTAAACATACCATTTGTTTTTGCAACTTCAACCGCAATATCAACTGCTGACTTCTGAAAGCCAACAACTACATTCTCTTATCTTTGATGAATTTAACAGCATCGGTCGTGTTCATTGCCGCGTAGTCCATGGAGTGTATAGCCACACCATTGAATACTTCCGTACCATTACCAACGGGGAATCGTGGCACATTAGGGAAGTTGCTATAGTTCCCATTGCATAATATCACAAAATCCATTTCGAACACCTACCAAATGATATAATATATATGTTGTATTAATTACTTTGTTAAAATGCAATGACTTCTTAAAAACACAAAATATTACAGGTTGCAGAGTTGCTTAATAGCGATTTCCACCAGGGGCGACTTAAGGTTAATCGAGAGGACGAGTGTCATGTCACATTGTTAAATCGTATTGTGTGTTATATATTATATTTGTTTCCAACAATTAAGTAAGACTACGATTTCAGAGAACATGATGTTAATATATATCAAAATACTGAAATCGTCAAGTTAATTGACATTACATTATATTAACCGGTTAAAATCAATGTTTTCAGAACTGGATTGAAGAATAATCTGGATGTTTTACTAGTTTACTGATTGGACTGGATATATAAGCCAAATAAAACGATAATTATCTTAATGATCGAATATATATAGAAGAAATACAGAAAATTAAAAAAAAAATCGTATAGAAAACGGGTTCAACCAGTCCAACCACCAATTCAACATGGTTTGAATACCAATTCAACTTCAAAGTGGTTTTAAGCACCAAACTATATAATATAATTTTATACATGCATCATAACTATATATGAAACTGCATGTGTACCTTTGGTGGTTCTAAGGGATAGAGAGTATCTTCCACAACCATCTTCCACTTGCGACCACCGTGACCCCAGTCATCCCAGCTACACACACTCTCAACAACATCATCATCATCATCATCATCATCATCATCATCATCATCATCATCATCATCATCATCATCATCATCATCGCCATCATGATCATTCAGTACTCGTGTAGAGTCGTAGTAATCAATGGCCACCACCTTATGATCAAACATGATCCTATCGATGAGATTGAAGCGCACAGCGTAGGAGTGAATGTAGTCCAACACCTGATTATGATCAGGAAAGCTTTCGGTGACGGGGGGTGGCCACGGCCAGTCGGAGAACTGGAAGAAGGTCTTAGGGGTCTGGAGTTTGGTGGAGTCGATGGTCTGGTGAGCCCATACGCCCCCGAGACTACTCCGACACTCGAAAACCACCGGTCGGAACCCTTTCTCCAGCAGGTGTTTGCATGCAAGTAGACCACTGATTCCGGCACCCACGATGCCTATTTGTTTATCTCCGGTCATCTTTGGTTTTGGTGGTTACGTTTGACAAATTATTTACGTTTGTGTTCACGAGACTTTATTGTCGTGTGGGGGCTATGAATGTGACTGAATCTTCTTCAGTGTCATGTGTTGTATCAATCGTTTATTTTTCATATTGTGGATTTGTTCTTAAGTTTTTTAAATTTACTTAATTGCATGCTCTTCAACGGTGGTGCTTTCATTTATGTGCAAAAAGTTAACAAAGTCAGCGTTTCTTTTAAAGCAATTAAGTTTACCACCTTTTTACGAAAACAATTAAGGAAAATAGGAAAAACTGATATCTTTTTACTATATTACATGAAGTGTCTTTAAAAACCCTTCACTTTCCTATAGGCCCCTTAACCCATCACTTGTTTTTTTTTTCTTTTGCTTCCTAATCATTATAAAAGGATTATACTCAGTATAATATAAAGCTTAGTGATCAAATCTCAAAGTTAATGCAAACTAAAGGGATTAATCTACTCAAATAAGTAATTAGTGTATTGTATGTATAGAGATGGGCAAAAAAGCTAGTTTCAAACTTAGAGCCGATCCGAACACGATCCAATCTGCCTGGTCCATTTTTAGTTTGGAGTTTCCATTCATGTCTTGCCCGACCCGACCCGACCAGAATTAGTTTAGAGCACGCCCCAAACCGAACAGCTTTAGAGCCCAACCCTACCCGAACGTTAAATTACTTATAATAACTAGTTGTTAACTGTCTATTCTTTAATTGCTTGTTCAACTTTTTGTTCGTTTTTTTTAATCTGTTAATTATACAAGTTGTCCAATACAGCTCATCTTCTGTTGGGGTGTACTTACACTAATTATTATAAAGAAAATAAATATATTATATAATTTCTTGAGAGACTAATATAACCGGTTTAATGGTTCATAAAAAAACCAGCAAATAATCCAACATTAGAATAACAATAATAAAAACCAAACTCTCTTCATCACTTCACCCAAAAATCTACGTTTCAAGCAGTCAAATTCCATCCAACCCCCAAATCGATTCACATTTCAATCACATTATCCATCGTTCATCTTCATTCCCCATCTGGGTTTCGATCGATTACATCAAAAGATTTAATTTGACGGTTGTCAATTTCCCACAAAACCCTCGTTACATCCACCTTTCCTGAGATTCAATTCGGTTTGGTTTCGGTTAATTATCCAACATATTTTTTTAACATTTTTTTGCTTCAGTTTGTTTTAGTTCGTTATTTTATCAAGTGAACATAAATTTTAAAGATACAATTATTATCTTTTTTACATGTTTATATCAAAAAATCTTATTGAATAACAAATAAAAGAGTAAATTCAGAAAGAAAATAGTTTATTATATTATTTTTGTTGATAATTAGAAATGCTAATTAAATGTATCAAAAGTGTAATAACTATTAAAAACGTTGTAAATGTAAAAATTTGGACTTCATTTATTCAACCTTAATATAATAGTAGATTTCAAACTAAAAACTAATTATATAAAATAGATAGGTTTAATTTTAAATATTGGCCAAATTTTTTTTTATCATTTTAATATGTAACATTTCAAGGTATTCAAGGTATAAAACATGAAAATATGTAGGAAAAAATTGAAAATATGAATGGTTCGGTTCGATTTCGGTTAATTCGGTTAACCAAGGATACAAAACCGAAACCGATTTTCGGTTAATTCGGTTTTGTCGGTTTTTGGTAAATTTTGGTTCGGTTTTGCTCACCTCTACACAACATTCAAACACTAAAAAACACTCTATGTTTTTATAACGCTCTTGAAAACTTTGTTAAAATAGATTTTGAAAGTGGGTAATCTTTCGCTCATGTGGGATCCTCTACAAATCTTACGCTTGTGAAACTTATTCCTACAACAAGAAACCAAGCTATTGGCTACCTTTTTATTTGTGTGAAATGTCATTTAACAGAGATGCAATCACAACTTTAGAAAACCACATAGATCGAAAAAAGAAAATGAAAACAAAACTATGAATCTATAGTGTTAAAATCAAAACATCCGTCACCAAACCTCTTACACAAAAACAAAGTCCAAGCAGAAATGAGTGAATATTGATAACAAAACCGAATACCGATGTCAAACCTGAAAATCCGAATAAGCTTGGGAACAATACAAATATATGAAATTCAAGTTAACAGGAACAATGATTTCAAAACCACA